>CALNVZ010003434.1:1384023-1407534 GCA_940671915.1 Paracentrotus lividus | reverse complement strand
AGATTAGGGAATTCCATCTTTGTTTACGTGGTCTTATTTGTTTGCTTGCATTATATCTTTGCAGCCCAATTTGTCTTATGGGTGGAGTGAATATATACAGTTCTCTTGCGGAATTTTAGTGTTTCTATTTGATAATGTAAGAGATCTTTTCAAAAGTAATGCTAATCATTAAACAAAGCTTAATGCAAAAATCCTCATAGACAATGGCATTGCAGCATAATAAATCTGTCACATGCAATTTTATAACAATTAATTGGTCATTTTTTCGCCATTCTTTGCATGCATGGTAAAAAACACAATTAAGTTGGGAAAACATACTTACTTTGCCATAAACTTATGTTGAGTTGTATCCAAGTGTAAAAGACAGGATTTTCTGCCCTTTTTGCACTATTTTTCTTCTTTTTTGACACCCTGACCCGCGGTTACGAAATAATTAATTTATGTATTATAATTTATATTTTTTATGGTGGCGTCTATTGTACACAATCCACGATGATTCTATTATACATTTTGGAAAAGATTTAAAAAATTATTCGCCGGTAAAAATTGTTCAAGTTTTTCAAACCATTTTCTGTCCTGTAACACTTGTATTAGCTTTTAAGACACACCTATATTACAGAAAATATAATTTAATCATCCTCCTTCAACTCTGCTTTTCAATATTATATATACTTTATCTACTCGCTCCTGATTGACTACTAAGAAACTAGAGATGTTTGATCGTGACGATGACATTTCTAAATTTTTATATATCATGTAAACGCATTTTCACCCAACTCATGACTTGATAGCCGTATATATTTTTTTTCGTTTTTTCTTTTATATATTTCTCCTAGTAATTATTTCAGTGTTAGTTCATCTCTCTCAGGTGGTATTGTTGTCGCCCCGTCGATCTTGGTCAGATTAATGTGCGCGGACCCGCTTTGAGGCATGGTAGTTTTCGCGCAGCACATATCCGGGCGTCGCTGACCGGGGTCAGGCCCGCAAAGCCCCCCCCCCCCAGTAATTCGCCGGCGGATGATGCTTGATTCTCGCTCGCGAAAATATAAATATTCTACGGACTCTATCTGGTCACTACGTTCTCTGTGCATCTCTCATAAAAGTTAACCTAGCTGTCTTTACAATATAATCTATGTTCTATATCTCAATGTAAAGCGAAGAAGGAAAAGTTATATTTTGGATAGTTTCTATCGCAAGTGTCGGTTTATAGTCTTTAATTTTTCTTGCGACCTAAACGAATAAGGCCATGCGACCGCGTCTTTTTCACTATGCATTTGTATTGCCATCATCATTCGATCATGTACTCCAATGTATCTTGGATTATAACTCCATCATCAAGATGAGGTATATTGTCGAAGGATATCCTAGATACATGGCTCAGATTTTATCGATTCACCAAATTTTCTTACATCTTCGCTTATAACTCTATCTGCATAGATGTACAATGAATCTACTCGTGTATCCTAGATATGCGTGGAATATATCTTTACTACATGTTGATACATTATGGTAACACAACGTCGTAGCAGTGGTCTGTCAAGAATGATGTAAGTTTCGGTTTTCTTTTTTTGTAATAAATCAGACTCTGCAATGTCTTACCATATATCGAGTTAATTGGTGACATCAGAAGAAGTCATACAGTATAGGAGGAATATCACGCGTAGAGTTAATGATTATGATAGTATTCCGTTTTCAACCTCTGCTATGTAAATGAGGATCCTATGATAATGATTAACTCAACATGACAAATCTGAGAGAAATAGAGCGTGTAGGTAGTTAACGTATAACTTCCTCATAAAAACAAATTATTCATATCAGTCGGGCGAGAAGGAACACTGGCAATACTGGACACCAGGCACATCTCCCAAAAGTAGTGAATGTGAACAGAAGTCTAGCTCATTTAACGCATAAAATTATGAAGAATCTCAGTAATTATGGTTTAATATTTAACTAGAACGTCACATCATATAGCAGACGGATCATATTGTAGACCGGAAAACAACAAATAGTCAGAAAATTTATACGCATAGCACACCGAACAAATATATTTATGGCAGATACAGAGATGAGAATAGAAAGAGAGCAGAGAGGTCAGAAGAATATAATGGATAAATTGCTACAGGTACTAACAGAGAAGGAGAAAAATATATTAGTTCGGGAAAATGGTAGAAGAAGTATAATGATCTATTATATAGATATATATTATTTTGTATAAACACAGATTTAAATTATGCAGAACGAATGAAATGATTTTATTCTACGCTCATAGGTCGTCTAATTTTTTCATTCGCACCGCTCGTACATGATAATTAATACGAATGAATTAGTTACTCGGCTATATTGGCTAAATCATGAATCCACCTAATATACATGCAGACCATATCGACATTGAAATTCCGAAACAAAAGTTAAGAGTTCCATGATGGAACCCTACACTCAATATCCCCCCAGTGATTCGGATATATCTTTAGCTCTCTGATATTTCTACTCAGAGAGGATTAGTATCCCAGATCATCGCAAGACCTGAGATACAAAAAGTAACTCAATCAGATCTCTGGGTGAACCAAAGTCTCTCTGTTGAAGACTATGAACTATTTTGTCAATGTTTCATGGTCTCTTATGTCTATGGTCACTAGAGGATCCCTCCTCAGAAGTGCTGGAACCTTTAGCTTGAAGTTATTGTTATTGACACGCATGACTGTATGAACAAACATCTTCAGTTGAAGCAGGAAGTCTCTATGTATCTCCCTCTGCCTCCGTTGCCAGCTGAGTAGAATTGGAGTAAAAAACAACTCGCTCTGAAACACGGCAATACTGTTGTACACTACTCATTAATCTCACCACCCATTTTCTCGTCTCACACACCACTGCACTCATGAACACACACCGCTCGACACACAACTGTAAGTAGCAAGTCACAATACATTTCGCCCTATTGATTTCTGGTGTGGGTCAACGCGAGGGCGAGACAACTAAATCACTGAATGTAATGATAGAGGACTACGTAGTCAAATTCCCTGAATCAACTGTTTCATCGCTGAGTAAGTGTGAACGTGAGGATTCGCGCTTTTGTGTACCCAAAAATGTGTGATATTGTCACTGTGTCATCTGCATTGAGGCTGTGTGGAAGTAGTGTATGTAGTGTGCTCATGATGGGTGTGGTTCTGCTTTGGAGGGTGGTGATGTGTAAGCTCGTAGTAGCGTTGCTCGCTGGAGTGTGATGAGATAGGGTATTGTGCGTGTCGGTATGTTTATATGTGTGTGGTGGCTCGTGGAAGTAGGTATGTGGATTGTTAGATGTGCTACATATGAGGGAATGATTTTGGCGTGTGTGTCTTTAGTGCGCACCACTTATGAAATAAATTCTCAAGTTGTCTTTCTCTTCTTTTAGCTGGAGGTCACCTTTACATCTCTTGGCTTCATGTGCAGACTTCTTGTCTCGTGACTTAATTCCTGCAGACTCGCGCTCTCGTGTATTCACAGTGCAATGCTATGCAAACCACATGAATACGCTCATAATCGAAGTAAGGTGTACCACTACAGCATTACTATTCGAGTGATGACTGCTATCCGAAATGATTATCTCATCGGAGTTGAACACCGCTAGATGTCGATAGTTGTTCCGTACCTTCTTGCAAAAATGAGCGGAACTTCTATACACTCCAACAACCGGATTGGTGGTTACAGTTTTTTAGTGACTAGACTCTTTGTAATTAATGTCCCTCCTCCCTACATTTTATAGATACGAACTATTATTGGACACTTACGAACGCGAAAGGGACGGGAACCAACCGGAACCTCCTCTTCCGTGGAAACACCTATATGAATATGTAACAAAAAAAATATAAAATTATTATTCACCATTCTAACCCCCCCCCCACCAATTTACTAATTATCGTCGCATTGAACGATTTATGGTGGATGGATAACGGCTATACATGTGACTATCATAATCATAAAATTAAGAGCTCAGACCATTAATTATATAAATACTCAAACTGAAGCTTATGGTATGAATGATAAGATCGGAAGGCTCTCGTACAATTACTCACCGTAGCACACCGGTGACACTGACTCCAAACACAGCCCACACTGTACGAAAAATGATTACATTGGCCAATGAAGTGGGCAAGAACTATTTAGGTCGGTTTGGAGTACTCTCTCTCTCTTAAAGGTCTCGCCTGTGTGTCACCATATATATAGGCATCACTGTCCTTATGCATTGTATATAATGAGAGATCTCCATATTATACTTTTTTATATAATCACTCAGTTTTACCACTTTAATATATATGGTTTAACATTCATTCATTATTACATATTAGCTATAATATTGAGGTCGATAAGTTATAATGATATAAGTGTGTTTTAGTTTGTTGTTGTTGTTGGTGGTTTTGTTGTGTGAGTATAGTGCGACGAGTTGTGTGAATTAGTTGATGGTTTAAGTTAGCGAGAGGTACTATTCATAATATAAAGTTATTCGGTGATAAACCGAAATTGGACTGATCACATTTACAGGTCTCATCTCGGTTCGGTATTGTTCTATTAAAGAAGGGACTTATGCCAATATCCAAAGTAACAGTCAGGTCCTCTTCATGTTGGTGGTCTGCACAGAACAACTATTCCATATACCGTCATGCAGAGCATTTGATTTGTGAGTGATCCTATACTCTTCGCCACTTCTGCTTCATGAACTATTATCACTATTGATACTCTCAGTACCTTAAACTCCAGCATGCGCTGTCTCCCCTCTCAGGTAAGCGTGTTAGGGCCACTTATGAAAATATGATCTAAATTGTCCCTTCTGTCCCATCGATGGTGAGTGGAGAGTTCACACGCCCTGCAGGTGGTGTGCAGCAAGGCGGCTCGAATTTTAGCGAGCGTATGTTGTGGACAACTCGGCAAAATCGCCCCCTCTTTTGATAAGGTGTTTAATCGAAAGACCTATCCTCCATTACATGAAAAGAGATAGACGCAGCTCCGCTCCGACAAGATCGCATGATAAGCCCCTGACTTTGTGGTGGACACTCTACCTATGAAGCGGGCATATATAAGGGACAAGCAGTTCTACATACACTCTTGCTAGCAACTCACAGTAGTGATGTGGAAACACTTGCGCTGCCTGTCGGAACGATAGTAGATCTGGCCCGTTTTAACTTGAGAGGCCGGCACAGGCTCTCTCATCCGAGGATCATGCTAGAACCACACAACACAGAAAAAACCAGCACACTAGCCACAATAGCGCGTACATCTTCCTAAAGCCCGAAGTGAGATGTGAACTCCTGAACAATTCCGATGTTACACTCGCTTCATATAAGAACCTATCTCCGTGATAATTTAACGAGTTCTCTTTCTCTATTTAGCTCATATATTTGTCTCCCATATATAACTAATCTCTCTCTCCTCTCATTGCCCATCCGCCATTCCTCATCCTCCTCCTTTCAAACTGCGTTTACTCTTTTCACCCTGTATCCTCGCAAATAGGAGCCCCCAGCGAGAGACGGGGGAGAGACACAGGCCAGAGAAAAAACGAATCTCTATACTCATTCGCTACTGGAAATCTCTGTCTCTCTATACTAAACCAAACGTAGCGCCTACAACACGTCAATTACAAGATGAATAATCGTTTCCCTCTCACAGTAGAAGTAGTGTGTAGTCGACGAGCGAACAGAGCCAAATGTCATAACATGACTCTCCACTAGCGACTCCTCGAATCACGGCAATTATGACAAACATGCCAGCATCAGCTACAAACTAGAACATTAGTCACTGTGTAGACAAAGTCCGCCCTTAGGCAAACGGGATCCAATAACAAGATTACATATCAACGACGTCGATGAACGCGAGAGAAACACTTATGAAAAGTCATTATCCCATAGAACAATTATATTAAATGGAAAGGAGCTAATCAGACAAAGATCGGTAAAAGACCAGCAAATACGAGCATGATGAGTAGTGCACATTAGACATACAAGGGTCGACGGAGATGTCATAAACGATCAACAGTCAATTTAGATTCACATTATATATCTCAGATTCAACGGATAACTGGATAGATCACGCCTATCAACCTTCTATTTGTTAGTGGAGCATAATTCAGGAAGTTACTACCCCGAGTAGAGGAGTGTAGAGGGCGGGGGATATGATCTTATTTTTCATCCTCCACACAAAGTAAATCAAAACATAAGCACACCAGTCTCTCCGATACACACGTTTATACGCATCAGATGATAGGACAAGTAATAGCGTGTGGGTATTTTTCTCAAAGTAGAAAGCTCCAACGTAGTAAGTAACACTAGTAAATAACCTCAACCAAAAGTGGGTGAACCTTGACTAAGCTTTATCCAAAGATAGATAGATAGATTAGATGCCCAGAAAGACTAGACTACTTCTAACGCTAAGAATTAGATAATTGACGGCATCTAGTTCTCTCCCTAACCATCAATTCACGCTTCAATTACGAACTAGCTCTCTAAAGCCGTTGCTCTGTCCATTAAACGGTGACTAGATATGAAAGCTATTTACCGGTCAAGTTAGGATCGGTCACGATCGGATTCTATTTAATTTCATTCTCAGTGACCAGTGTGGCTCACGAGGACTCTCCTGCCTCTCTAAAGCTAGTCCGTTAAACCATTGACGCACTAGTTTGCTTGTCGCCAACTAGACATTAAAAAGCTAGTACGTAATAGTGATGCCCAGGACTGACGAGCTTTTGATGCTAGCTCACTACGCCCTGTTACAAAGCTAAGATACCGTCAAAGTCTCGGTCTAAAGACTAGTCCAAGATCGCGCTTGATATGCGCGATGTTCTTACTTCTTCTTGATCCGACTAGCGATGGTACGAAATAGTCTTTTAATCATGACGTCATCAGCCTTGCTCAGAACGATCAAATCACCGATGAAATATAATGATGAAAACATTTTAATAATCCTGACGAATAAATTGTTATTTCACTAAAAATTCAAAAGAATTCAACCGCAAAAGATACAATAATATTAATTATAATATGATAGATAATGTAATTAATATAGGAATGGAACAATAACAGGAGGCACACAATTTAGTCGAACATTATGGGCACATTATTCAAATAATGTGATGTGAAGATGTCATATATAAGGAAAATATCAAATTTCGAATATAATTACACATGAAGCCCGACTCCAAACGGAACAAGTCTAGATGCCCTAATCCATACGCTCAATTAATAGCTTTTGAATATGATAAATACTTTTATTAATGGCTTGCTCTCTCTCTCTCTCCTCATAAGACTAAGGAGGAGGAGCTGTAAAACAAGAGTAACACTTCGTTATAGTTTATTGGTAACCAACATACACTTTTGCATCATTCTATCTTAGTACTTGTCATGCCAGCACCTGCTCTATACTTAGTAATAAAATCAAGGGCGCACTGATCCCAGAAAACGACAAGAAGTCGGAGGGTGCGGTCCCCCTGTTCCCCGGGTGCATTACCCCGACGACAATGCTCTCGCAATTATATCATTTGTGATGACCTGTCTTTTTTTGTAGGTCTGCTTCTAATATTTATTTTATACGCATATTCTTTCTTGGAGTGCCACATCTAGACTCAATGCGACAAATCGCGCTACTAATACACAAACCTCATAAGAGCGTTATTCTGTTCTTTCAGATAGTTAATATATTGAATGGAATAGTGGCGCATCGTAGGGATAGCAATTCATTAGAATTAGACGATTGAATCAAATATTTAAATTGTTTACATATTAACCGAGTTGTCACACGTAACTAACAATGCAATTTTTATAATATATTATTATCTGAGCAGACAGAAAATTTGGATTTCGTCGTTGGTCATATTCAAAACCAGATTTATCAAATCTAATAATCCATGTTGCAACAAAATACTGATTATCTTATAGAATACGAAACAAAAATAAAATAGGAAATACAAACAAGAAACAACCTACTCTGACAACTATTATCACATTCACAGGAATGAGAATCAGCCCAATACTCAATATTCAAATCTCTCATAGTGTTATTACGGACGCGGTTAATATCTGATCTGCCTTCTCTATCACAGTGTAGAAACTCCACCTTAAATAGATCAAGCATAACATTATAATTACCAATAATAGATGATGGTCCTCTCTTCAGAGTTGCGCATGTTATCACTCGGATGCCATAGATAACCTCCTGTACTTCACTGCATTGATTGCTTTAACGCGCCGCGCACTCCAGTGACATCTATAAAGACATTAGCACAACTGTCATCTGGAAGTTTCATATCCCAGTAACGACACGGATACAATTCAATTAGCGTTACCAATTCTAAAGAATGGAAGAACCACCAACGCGATCGAACCTACTGTGAATTCGCCCATACTCTATGATCGTCCCGCCTATATAATATTGTAATACGTACAGCTTCTTCACAGCATTGTACAGAGGCCTCAAATACCCAACTCTCCTGTATCTGCAGCACCAATGTATACACCTTGATTACTGTGTGTCTCGCGAAACACCGCTACCACACACTAATACAATGGATAATAACTTCGACAAATTGACACTGATACGGATATTTCAAAACGCTAGTCAGTATTCCCTCAATGGTAAGCGAACCACCACTTAAGCGCCCAGCGTAATGATGTATCAATCCTAGTCGGTCCTCATATAATAAATGGCGTCCAACATCAGAGGCTACCATCACACTTTTATCGCAGCTTGCGTCCCGTCGCAATCGCACCGGACTAACATCAGCCAGAGTAAATACCATCGCCCACCACCTGCAATCGTACTCGCACACATGAAACGTGAATGACGGCCTAATGACCGCTGTTGACCCCTAAAATGTATATCAAGGAGTTATAAAATAGTAATACGTCTATACCTTGACAAACTTAATGCAAATAGTAAACCAGACAATTAGCTCCTATTTCTTACATCATCTATCGTAGCACAAATGTGTCGCTTGCTTAAACAGATTGCATGGTGCTGTCACGTGTATGCTTTGACGATTTTAGTCCTTCTTATCCCTCTTCTCTCCTCCACACAAGCCATCCACTACGATTGATCGAGCTCCTCTGTGGCGAATTCTTCACGACTTTTCGAGATCATGAATGCAGACTCGCTTCCTATTAATGGTAATCCTAAAATATTAAAACAGTGATAATATACTCACAAAGATTTCTCTGTTGCAATACCAAAATATCTAATATTTAAGTAGCTCAATGGACAAGACATAATTTACCATATGCCTGTCGTCCATGTGATGTCAATATATCAAGACAGCAACATATTCGCACACGAGATGCATGAACGTATATGAACTTAGAGACTTCGTGAACTTCCATTGGAGTACAAATCCTCACGCCCTATTTTTTGTCCATAACTCTGTACGCATAGACCGTCAATCCATAACATATACAAAAATTGAAGTATTTGTGGAATGTAGATCCATTACAGTCAATGCTTGCCACAGTTATCCAAGCCCCTAGAATTGAATACTTCGCCAAAATTACGTTATGGGAAGTTTAACACTTGATTTCTTTTGGTATCGATAATTGTGTACATTGAGAGCAACAATTTTTGAGCCAATTTGGTTCAATAGAAGTCGAATATATTTAATTTACATTGCTGGAAAGGAAACATTAGCTGAAGTCCCCGCTAATCCAAAAAAGGGAGGTGTTTAACAAATGCAACAACGCAAGTGGCCAAGCCCTCACTCTCGCGATTAGCCAAATTTTTGAAAGGCTTTACGCGCGCGCTATTTGCATTTGCGCTCACTCTCTCGGAGCGGAACATGCTGGAGTAGATAGTTGCGACATTTTTAAAGAATAAAATGCCCGAACATTGACAAATGGACATTATGCACTTACAGGAAGTAAGTAATAAGCCATTTTTGATGCTGTTTTATTTCACAATTTTTTATTTCATAAACGGAGTTGATTATTATCTGCAAATTTCGATATATCAACACTATGAAGACCCTATTTTTTAATATGATTAAGTGATTGGATATCATACGAAAGCGGCAAACTATAAAACAATATTTACAATGGATTCTTGTTACGAAAGCTATGCTCTTTTTCCTCTCCATATAACAACAGAAAGATCCATGGAGGCTGGAAAATGGCTTCTCCAGATGGCAAAACGCATAGCCAAAAATGGCGCGCCTCCTCAGGCCGAGGCATAGGACGGCCATGGATGAATGATATGGTAAAATCACAGTGTCAGGGGAATCAACATACTGGACTCATGAGAGGATATGGTAGAAAAGTAGAACGAATATGTCTGAATGTCGATGGGACCTGGGTAGGAGAACAAAGTTTCAAGTCCCTGTTAAGTGAATGGCCTCTCTTTGGGGAAGAAGAAAGAAGACATAGAACTGGCAACTCGATTGACATGCAACGAATGTTGCAGTCAACTTCACGCTACTAAAAAGACAAGGACTAATTAAAAAAATCTCAAAATGTAATATTTTTGAAAATAAATATTGGAAACGGAAAGACGGCATTACAGTAACAGTTACAAGAACTGTGTGTTACAACCGAAACGGTTGTGTATCCATACAGTTGCATATCTTTTGAAACTCACTTTCCATACTATCCGGCGTACACATTGTTTGTCAACATATTGCAACTGACTATAGCAAGCGGGTTAATGACTCCTACAAAAAAAAAAATCTTTGTTCGCTGGCCCCGGCGTTCTTATAGTAATCTGAGCCCAAAATCCGTGGCCGAGGGCTTTCTCCCTATCCAACACATGTTATTTCGCGATAGAAGCAAGGCTGATAAATGGTTGTCTTAACAAAACTGGATTTACTCGAAAATTTTCTGTGAACAACAACAATATATTATATTGGGTATCAAATGAAAAAAGAGCAAATTACAATTGCAGATCATTGTGATGATCAATTTCACGAAGCAAATATTGAGAAGACAAATGACGTAAATGCAAATTGTTACGTAATCCATTTTAGAAAAAATTCAGACTATTATTCTGATTCCCAATCAAAACTTATATGATGTACAGTCATCAAATATTTACATAAAATAGCAGATAATATGTGAGAAAATGCTTCTGGCGAACTACACTAATGCGCCTGCCAAGTTTTCAGAGTCCAAATAGCAACATAATGAAAATATTCCCGCTTTTTAAGGGACCAGTTAAACTTGTTTTTCAACTGAGAGTTACTACTCTGAATAAATTGTCCTCATTTTTGTACAAAACATTTTTGAGCAAGGTTTGGTCAAAATGAATCGATATATTTTCCTTTACATCTGCTGAAGTACATAATCTGAACTAACCTAAGATCCAAAAAAGGGTACCCGGTTTAACAAGACAACGAGATTGCAGGCCCTCTTGGATTTTAGCCAAATTTTGAAACTTTAGAGGGCGCTATTTGCATTTGCGTATTATTTGAGGTGAATACATTGCTGGCAGTGTGTGCACATTCATGTAGATATAACATGACCCTGAAAAATTTGAGCAAATGAAATTGATTTAAAGAAAGTATTAGCCATTTTGCGTGTTTTTAGTCACAATTTTTTCAATTCATAACGGAGTTATTTTGAATTAATTTAAAAATATGAAGATGGTTTTGAAATAAAAAGGTTGTACTGGGATGCAATTTGAAAGGTGAATTCATGGACACTACATAATGAAATTTTGTTAGAAGTTTGTAGCATCTTAGGATGATGGAGATATGTGAAGTTGGAAGAATGCTTCACTCACTCGCGCAGGAAAATGGATCAAATGGCGATTTTGTACGCGTCTACGTGTTTATGAGTATCTCTTGGAAATTGATTGTCATTTTGATCAAGAGTAGATCATTGGTGACATGTCTATCGAAGTTTAACTAATTTGGACGAGTGTTTGACACTTTGGACAGGTTTTAACAAAGATCATGTGTGTTAAATGAATTGGCTTTTTTTGGCGCAAAAAGAAGAAAAAGAAGTACTAGATACTGCAATCGTTGACAATGTATTATTGCGTGCATTGACGCCTTGACTAGATATATCAAATGTTATGTAAAGTAAGCATATACCAATAGTATTTTGAACATATCATGGAACGGAAAAGTAAGCTTGTATCACCAGACCTCTCACATATACAATTTTTGCTCAATACGCCTACAAAGTTTCCACTGGCTGCATACATTTACCATGTAGATCTATTAGAAACGGTCGGATGCTTGAGAAGTGCCTTCTCGACATACAAAATGAAATATCGAGGCATATCAGTAAGGGACCGTCAAATACAAGGTCAATTCCTATCAAATTCTGCTTTGCCCACTCTTGGAATATCTTCACAGAATCTATAAAAAATTGTTACCAAATAATGTAAAATGTTATTGGATAATACTTGAACTCATTCATAAATGTTCTTTAACAGTATAACTAGTGTTTAGGTGGGGGCCTGGTGGTTGAATTCAACTCTACCATAAACACATCCACAGCCCGCATATTAAAGAAAAAAAAAAAACAAAAAGAAAAGCCATGCTTGTTTTGTTGTCTCGGATTAATGCTAAAAACATATGTTAGAATAATGCTTATTTCTTCAATATCCTTGTTCTCTGTTAGAATACAATTTTCTATAGATCTACATGATTCTCATATCCAATAACAATTTATTATGCAATAATGCTTCCAAGCTCCGTGCCAATAAGAATACACACATTCACACTCTATGAGGCAGGTCTCGTCGGCATTTCACAACACAATCATATACCTACACCGAGGTGAGGTCAACAGCGTACGGGCCAACAAATCCCTTGTGGCTAACTAGAACCCTTACCTAGAATCCCACGTTAAACGACAGTTATATTACCCTCACCGCCGCCGCCCAATCTCCTCCCCCGTGTTGCCGTCGGCGTGGGTCTCGACATGGGGCAACTGTCTTGGGAACCATACATCGCTATAGATTTATATGCGGTTAGATTTTGTTTCTATTACACGTTCCGACCTCTTAGATCACATCTCGAAAAACTTACAATAAATGAAACCTAAGACCATTACCTTTATATATTATGTCACACACCCGAACAATAACCCTCTCTGACCCCATAAAATAGAAATGTAAAAACAGGTTGTATCACCTTCATCCAAAATTGGGCGCTTCGAATATAAATGTCCCCACCGCGCATGCGCAGAACCACTCTGTTCAACATATATAAGCAAGCCATGACGCTATTTTTCAAAAAAGAGATAGAATCCAAAAAAGGAGAGCTATTAGCCCTCAAGCTGACTTTTTTGGGATAGGTCTCAAAGGAGTATTAAAAAGGCCTTATCCTTTTACTAGAATTATACGGAATTCTTCGCTTAAAACATACTACACAGTTGCAATCCGTTTCCAAAGAAAATAACAGGGTAACCAATAGTTATCTCCATATATATGAAAACAATAGATGTATTAAATCGTGTAAAACATAACAGGCACGTTTACCATTCCTCTTTTCAAGACCATTCCATAAGAAAAGGAGGCATCAAAAAGTCACTGACAATATCTATCCTAGGGAGGTCATTTCAAGAGTATATAAACTCGCCGGATGGATAACTTTAAATGACATTATATATAAATTGATAAAAACGACATTCCACGTCAATTTACAAGACAAAAAACGGCGCAACTCATCGCCACATCCAATTCGAAGTCCTCACATTATTGCGTAACGCATCATAGGCCTACGTCGTATAACGCCACCAGGGGCACGTTTCATTCGATGCTGCAAAGGGACGGACATAGTCCAATGACCATATATTATTATGGGGGCAGTTCCAAGAGTTAAACATGCGCTTACATGATATACTCTAGAAACCTTATATTCAATTTTACTAAAATTGCATATACAATCGATTTAAATACCCCACCACAAAACAAATTCATCTAGAAAGAAAAAGTAGGATAATATGATCCATATATAATAAAGCAACGTGTTAACGGTGGCTTAACCATAGGCGATACACATCTGCAAAAGAGCATAGTCACTGACTTTATTTAGGGTCATCAACTGGTTGAAAATGTTCTGATTATTAAGAAAATTATTTTAAATTTGATAATATCCGACGCTTTTCAGTCATTTCAAAAAAATTACAGGGTATATCAAACTAGATCTTTATTGCTTGATATTTTACGTTCAAAACTCAATTGAACGGCTCAAAGTTCATAATCAATACATTAGTCACTGAATTTTTGGTAGGTTCTTAGAAACTCAAGGTTGTAAACATGAAATATTAAACCTTTTTACTTTGCTCTCAACCAAAAACCAAAACCTTGAAAAGAGTTAGATATTAGTATATTAAATATTGAAAGAGAAAAAAAAAAAATCGGGTTTTGGGCTTAAACTTTTCGAGTTCGCACAAAATCGCACAAACACCCCGATCAATCAGCGGACGGTGGGTACACACCGGAACGTGGGAAGCTCCACTTCTTTCCACTAATATATTCTTTGCTAAATCATCAAGTTGTGACGACTACGCTTTAAAGCTCGTCCGTCAAAGTTGAGAGATTTGGCATTCAGTTGTAAGCATTAGTCGTCTCGCGGACTAACATGACACACTAGCTTTAAAACTAGTCCGTCTTGACTGACTAGCTTAAGCTAGTCCGTCCACTGACGGACGAGGTTAGTTTCAGTGTATAAGTTTTGGATATAATTTTGTTATAATTATCACGGAAAAACATTGATAAAATAATTATATAGAAATATTACTCGGGGGGGGGGAGAATTTAAAAATTATTATTTAGAGAGCAGAATGATGTGCATGATATTTTGATATCTGTCCTATTTGAATCCATTGCTCTATTTTTAAACTGCATAAGGTTTACTTAAATGGTTAAATAAAAATTATTTTAGTTACATTTTGTACCTTGTTTAGTGTTTTGTATATTTTAATTGTTTTCGGGCCATGTCACTCACTGGTCGTCGTGAGGAGACGATAGATACTATCAATGTCTATCGTTGTTCTCGGAAGGATCTCTCGGAACTGATATTTTGCGCCAAGTATACCGAATAGTATTAAATTCATTTATAAATTAGAAACTTATTTTTACTCGTAGTACCTATTTTTACAATATTTTAGGACAGTAGGCAGATCTTGAACAGATCACCTATGATATTATCTAAAATTTTGCTCTCCTCTATTATTATGACTTATACTATGTCATATTAAGATGCGTAATACGATGTTCAACTCAAGTTCGACTACGAATGACGCGAATGGGGCGTTCTACGATGTCCCACTCAACGATGTCCTCAAAGATGGATTGATGTTCAGCAGAAGGTGGGCGAACTACGATGTCTACAGAGCGCGACTACGATGTCTTACGAGAGGGATTTACAGTGTTCAAAAAGACGACTTTCGATGCCAACTGAGGGGACTACGACTACTGTAATCGACATCTACTACATCGAAATTTCAGGTTAAAATACGTTATTGCACGGAATCATAAAATTATGAACAATCACTTTTCAAACACCGTTTCTTTTATTACCTCAACTAATATCTCAACATGTTGTGTTAACGAACATTAAAAGAAAATTCATGATGTTTTCAAATTTTGGATAGTACTTGATTTATGTACCCTTTTAAATAAAATAACACTGTACAATATTCCATTTTGACTTGAAAAATCAGCTCTTGACTTAGACCTTCTAGGGAAGCAATCAACCTGTTAACACTAATACCCTGAGCTTCAACTAAATGACTTGAGGTTGTGAAGATTATATCTACCAAAATTATGATTTTCAGTCTATATATTTTCTTCACCTTCGTTTCTTTTGTCAAGTTATGAGAGATGTACTGAGCTTCAAGTGCAGTGGTATGTGAACATAATGTGAGGAGTCTATATCAATCTATCCTTGATGGTGCCAATAATTCAATAGATGTCTACGTGTTGATATCGCGCAGAACGATAGGTCGGTGCATGGACGGTATTGTTTGAATTGTTTATGTTTAATTGATTCGTTAAATATTATAATGATTGGTGTTGTTCACCGAATTAAATTTATGTATTTGATTGTTACAAGTAATACACATCTCCAACTAAAAAATCTTGCATGAAGGCAATTAGCGCGAAAGCTCGATTGAATTAAATATTCACAAAGTTCAGCTACGTCTACCTGTTCCTTAACCTATCAGGAACATCTCCTCCGGAGGACAACTCCCCCGGGGACAACTCCGGAGGACAACTCCCCCGGAAGGACAACTCCCCGCGGAGGGACAACACCCCCCGGAGGATTAACTCCCCCGCAGGACATCTCCCGGAGGACAGGTCCCCCCAAGGACAACTTCCCCGGAGACATCCCCCCAAAAAAACTTCCCCCGGAGGACAAGTCCCATTAGAGGACATATCCCGCCGAGTCAACACTCCCCCGGGAGGGACAATCCTCCCGGAGGACAATCCCCGGAGGGACAACTCCCTGGAAGACCAAACTCCCCGGAGGGACGACTCCCCGGAGGACAACTCCCTCCGGCAGCATAACTTCCCCGCAGGACAAGTCCCCCGGAGACAATCAACCATTCGGATAACAGATCCACATGCACTCTTAATTATTTCTCCATTTGCCAATTTTTTTTTTTTTTTTTTTTACAACCGAACATACCATCTCATGGAAATACAAATTCTTTGGCAATTTTTGTTTTTTTTTTTAAAGAACGCGGCGAAGGGTGTTAAAGTTTGGCAAGGTATAGAGGCCGTTACTGCTATTGGAACCCAATTTTTATCAGTCAAATGAGAGAGAGAGAGATATCAACTTTAATCTTAAATCTCCATAGGAAGATGATCTTGATTAAGATTTTAAAGTATGAGGTCAATGGTCAAGCCCGTAACTAGGATTTTTTGCAGGTGTTCGAATCTGAAAAATTAACCTTTTGAAGGGATGATTCTTGAGCGCCAAAGGCGCAGCCGAAATTTTTTACCAAAAATGACCCGATCAGTATATTTTTTACTTTATGGTTCTATTTTGTTGTTCAGTTATTCTTTTACAAACTGGAGACGATTATCTTCTGTTAGCCCCCCCAAAAAAAGAAAAGAAAAAAAAAAAAGATGAGAGATTTTCAAGCGCGGAATCGCTCAAGTGAAAATTTTATATCAACACCTCTTCAATTATACAAAATCATGTAATATTTGACACTCCTTCAGTCTCTTTGCTTCGTTTTCTCGCGAACTTGTTTCAGCAAATTTTTAGAATTAAATGTTTTCATCGGATATTGTTGACGGAATACTGAAAATTGGTGTGAGTTAATAACCGAGATAGTTTTATTTTCATCTACTTCTGGAGATATTTTCATACCAACACTAGTTGCAATAACATCCTCTTATGGTTCTAGGACCAATTACCCCCTGGAACAATTACCCCACGACAATTACCCCCGGACAATACCCCACGAGGACAATTCCCCTACCCCCGGACAAATTACCCCCCGGACAATATACCCCCTAGAGGCAAAATTACCCCCAGGGACAATTACCCCCCGGACAATTCACCCCCGGACATTACCCACCTAGGACATTACCCCCCCGGACCAATGTAAACCCCCGGACAATACCCCCCGGACAATTACCCCGTACAATTATCCCCCCTAGGACAATTACCCCCCGGACAATTACCCCACGAGGACCAATACCCGAGGTACAATTACCCCCGACAATACCCCCGGAACAATTACCCCCAGCGAGAATTACCCCCGAGGACAATTTACCCCCGGAGAGTTACACCCGCAATAACTACCCCCCGACGACACAATATCCCCCCTACACAGGCATGGATGTGGAATCAAAGCGGCGCCCATTGTGGGTCTCGCCCGGTCGCAGTTTTCTAATTATTTTCTACTTGATTTATACATAAATACTATCTTTTCTCTTTTCATTATTTATCTTTCCTTTTGCTCTCTCTCACTTTCTTCTTTTTCCTTGCCTTTTTTTCCCCCCCCTCTCACCATCGCGGCCATGAAAAAATGGGGGGGCTTGAGCCCCAAGCCCCCCCCCCCCCCCCGGTTTGGGATACTCATATATGCATGAGAAAATATGTAACGGGCCCTCAATTACCTTTTATTTCATAGAACAACAATTTGAACATTCATGAAAGACACCAAATACACATAATAATCACACATGTTGAAATATTTCTGATTCTCTGATTCCACTGATTAGATGCTTATATTTTTTTTGTTTAATTTTCACGAAAAATGGGATTAAATCCTTGGTCGAACCCATCGTTTCTAAGGGCGAATAAAGGTCATAATAATAACTCCATTAAAATTAACAAATTAAGTCAAAATATTAACTGAAAGCTTAATACTCAAATTTTATGTAAAAATAAGGTAAATCGTATAAAATTAAATTCATACATAAGTTATTCGTTATGGCCCAGGATGGACCGCCAATCAGGAAACCATGGTTTCGGACCAGCATTATTTTGCTGAATCTACCTTGGGAATATGAGGCGCCAGGTTTACATATTTCTTGATGCATACTCAATGGTATCCAAACAGGGCTGGGGGTGCAGCGGCCCCCTCCCATTTTTCCATGGCGCAGAAGGCGCCCGCTAAACCCAAAAAAAAAAAAAGGGGAAGAGGGTGGAGTGGATGTGGTCGAATGGATAAGTCGGCTGGACCGACGATTCACAAGGTACGCGCGCTTCGATCTTTCCGTCCATTTTTCCCCACTAATATTATTGTCCTTTGGCCAAGATATTAAATCTGCAATTTGCCAGACTGACCTAGTTAATGGAATAGGTGTTACCGTAGAAGAAAATTCTCGAATGGGTAAAGCGCCCTTTTATAAGGGCCACTATGGCTAAGCGAGTGTAATATAAGCTGCGCCAACTGAATAGTTTACTAGATTAGTTCGGCGCATTATAAATGCTTAATTATGGATATTATTATTTAAAATTATATTAAAGGAAAGGAAGAGAAAAGGAAAAAAAAGGAAAATAAGGAAAGTGTTGTGTGAGACAGAAGAGGAGAGAGAAGGACAGAGATAGAGAAAAGGAGAAGTGAATATCAGAAGAAAGGAAGAGAGAAAGCCATTAAGATAAGATACAGTAGAATAATTCGAAAACTATGCGACACCAAGCGAGACTCACAATGGGCGCCCTGGATTCCAACCATCAATTGCCGGTGGAAGGGGAGGGGGGGAACTGTCTCGGGAAATTGTCCGGGGTATTGTCCTGGGGGTAATTTTTCTTGTCCTGCGGGGAGTTTCCTCCGGGGAGCGTCCCCAGGGGGTGTTGTCCTCCGGGGGAGTTGTCCTCAAGGGAGGTTCCAGCGTGGAAGTTCCTTCCTGGAGCTTGTCCCTGGGGGAAGCTGTCCTCGGGGCGGTAATTGTCCGGGGGGTAATTGTCCTCGGCAGTGGTTATTGTCCGGGGAGGTAATTGTCCGGGAGGGGAATTGTCCTCGGGGTAATTGTCCTCAGAGGTGATTGCTCGGGGAGGGTAAATTGTCCGGAGGAAGGGTGGTTGTCCGGGCTGGTAATTGTCGCGGGGATGGTAATTGTCCTGATCACCTGCCCTCTTATGATACGATTGACAGCATAATGATTAGCAAAAGCTGTTGCCAAGTGCATACTTTATGAAACACACACCGTCTACCACATATATAACAATGTCTGATAATTTAAACCAATGACAATGATTGTTCATCTATTCCTGTGAAAATGACTAAACAAGTGATGATGTTGGAATTGAGTTTTGTGAATTTCTTTTTTTAAATAAAAAATTGTGTATCTCGGTTTAAACTTTGCTATCGCGCCATTCTAATTGTTCAGGTTGTAATAATTTTATTAAGCTTAAATTATTCGTGGCTCACACCCCCCCCCTTGCTGGAAGAGACAACTAGAGATATTAGGCCAACTCGCCCTTTCGTGCTCTTTTCTCTTCCTGATGCTTCATATTTAAGTTCCCCATTAGATTCCTATCCCTTTTTCAACATTTCTTTTATTCTTGCATTTTCACTAATTTTCCTTTTCTGAAGGTCACATTCTTGGGTACCTCTGAAATCACTGCCAAAACCTAACAAACCTTTGGGGAAGGAGTAGCCATTCATAGATTGGAAGGGTGGTTCCAATGGAGGTATTAGCAATGATTGTATTACTTATTCCCTGAAAATATGACAAAACAAGTGATTGATGTTGGAATTAGTTGTCTTCGTGAATTGTCTTTTTTGATAAATAAATTTGTGCTCGTTTTAAGACTTTTAAGCGCCATTCAATTGTGTTAGGGTGTGATTAATATTAATTAAAGCTTAATTATCGTGGCTCACCCCCCCCCTGCGCTGAGACGATACAGATATGCTAGGCCAACTCCGCCCTTTCGTGCTTCTTTTCTACTCCTGTAGCTTCAGTATTTAGTTCCCCAATTTAACATCCTCCCTTTCTTCAACATTTCTGATTCTTGCATTTTCATTAATTTATCCTTCTGAGGTCACATTTTCGATGGAGAGACCTCTGAATCTGCCAAACCTAAACAACCTTTTGGAGGGAGAGTAGCCATTCATAGATTGGAAGAGGTGGTTCCAATGGCATGTTAGCAATTAAACAACCATTCCCATCCTCGCTTGTCATTAAGAAGGGTTACTCCATGCGAAAAGTAATTAATAATTGTAACACGAAGAAAAACCAAGGGCTCGGCATAAAATCAATAAGTTATAAAGCATTTAAAGTAGGGAAGATGTCATCCGGGTGAGTTGTCCTGGGGGACTACCTCCGGGGGAGATGTGCCTCCGTGGAGGAGTTGTCCTCCAGGGGAGTCGTCCTTGCGGGGATTGTCCCCGGGGGAGCTGTCCTCAGGGGTGTTGTCCTCCGGGGGTGTCCTCCAAGGGGAGTTTCCAGGTGGAAGTGTCCTCCGTGGGAGTTGTCCCTGAGGGGAAGCTGTGCCTCCGGGGGACTGTCCTTGGGGGGACTGTCCTCCGGGGAGATGTCCTGCGGGGACCTGTCCTCCGGGGAGTTGTCCCTCCGGGGAGCTGTCCTCCGGGAGTTGTCCCGGGGAGTTGTCCGGGAGATGTCCTAGAACCGTCCTAGACTTTTTCTCCGTTATTACACTCACACACACACACACCACACACAACACACACCACACACACACACACACACACACACACTTATATTATATTATACTATATATATAATATATTATATATATATATATATATATATATATTTAAAATCTAATCTATGTTTTCAGCAGAGCAACTCTTCTTACTCAGTTTGCAATTATATTTTTATGAGTTACCCGGTACTTCATGTTATTGTTACATATTATATAGGTGTTCCAACGGAGACAGGACGGTTCGGTCGACTTCTATCAAGGATGGGATAATTACACAAAAGGTTTTGGAAACATCTCTGGCGAACACTGGCTCGGTAACGACAACATTCACCACATTACGACACAGAAGACCTACGAACTATGGGTTGATCTCGAGGATTTCGAGGGGGAAACCCGCTACGCCTCATATAGCAGTTTCACCATTGCCAATGAAACCTTTCGATACAGACTGACCATTGGTGATTACTCAGGAGATGCAGGTATTTTTGGCTTATATGTTACTGATGCACGTGATGTAAGGTAAATATCATTCTGTATGTCGATGAAAAAAGTAAAACATTACAAATGAAAACAAAAAAAATCTTCTTAGCAGTGGCGGATCCAGGCGGGGCGCAGAGGACGCCAACCACCCCCTATTTTTAAATCTTTTATCCGCTACTGCTTAAAAAAAAAAAACAATGATACAGAACCAAAAACAACAACACAAAATCAAAAACAAATTTGGTCGTGCACATAATCCAGTTTGAAACCGATAAACAAATAAATGCTCTGGTGATAGTGGCTTCTGACTTTATTGTGCTTAAGATGGCGGTTTAGGAATAATTTTAAGCATAGGGCCGAATTTGTGTAAGGGATTGAACGTGGGGAAAATTTCCTTGACTTAATCTAGTATATGCATGATAAAAAGACATTTTCCCATCAAATTTTGCTTGATTTCCCCGTTTTATACAATCCTAATTGTCGTTGTGGACATAATGGTCGGAATGATGGGGCGATAATAAAAATTAAATTAGAGCAATCATTGCATAACGCTTTACCAAACATTGTTTCAAAGCGCAATAATAAACGTATATCCATTAGATTTGCAAACAAAATAATACAAATCAACCCCTAACTATTACTTTTTTCCACAACTTTCTGCCTAAATACATCTAGGTGACGGTCTGTTTTATCACAAGCGCCACTACTTCTCTACAAAAGACCGTGACAACGATAATTTTCATGACCACTGTGCAGCCATTCGCGGTGGAGGATGGTGGTATAATGCTTGCCTTGAATCCAACTTGAATGGATGGTATCTAAATGGGACAAGTGATAGAAGGGGTGGTGTAGTTTGGACCAAATGGCACGGCTGGTTCTACTCTCTCAAGAAAACTGAGATGAAGATTCGATGAAGATGGAGGAGCTAAATATTTATTCCGCACATAGCCCACCGATGTTTCTGGGACAACTACCCCCTGGACAATTACCCCCGGACAAATACCCTCACCAAAAATCTACCGAGATATTTCTGGGGTTAGTTGTCCTTGGGGTAATTGTCCAGGGGTGGTTGTCTTGATACGCCCACTTGGTGTGTTGATATGGCGGTCATCCGGGTATTTTCATTTTTCAAAGGTCATTCCGAACAATGTTTTGCCCCGGTCAGCCGATGAAAACAAAGATTCTTGCATGAATTAGATTCACCAAGGGATATTGAACCGTCGCCTGTAACACTAAGTATGTTCACTTTTGTAAGGGGATCAAACATGACTTTGATTTTCTCATATGTCACCAAATTTAGTGTGTTTAAAAAATAAAATGGATTTTATTATATTTCCTAAAAATGCATTTTTTTTTTAAAGGGCACTCTTTTGGGCGCACCCGCTTGTAGGGGCCACATCCAGTAGGGATATAACGGCATACGTTTAGATTCGTAAATATGGGGTTCCTCACAATGTGTTTACTGGTACCAAGTTCGTTTGATCGAAATGTGTTATAGCTGACATCCTATATCAACTGATGAATAAATAAGGAAATTATCTCTGTTGTTTTGAAGGTGTTGATCATTGAGACTTCGGACTAAAAAGTTCGCATTATTTTATTCGATCACATCTCTTGGTGTATCTGTTCTTGTTGTCTTTTTATATTGTGGATATCAGATTATTATGGCTCAGATTTATATTAATTTTTATGTTCTACTATTTATCTATTTAATTGTGCATAATTTTTTTGTACTTCCTGTATTTTAGCAATGCATTTATAATAACGCAATATCGCTACATGTTTCAATTATCATCATTTTGCCCATTTAAATATTCATTTTCAGTTACAGTAGAACAAAATAAAATGTAAAACTTTCGCAGATTTGATCGCATCTTTTGATTATATTTTACACCTCTCATAATTCCAAAATATCATGGTGACTCGGGCAAGAGAAACTGGGGCTGACACTAGGCTGGCAAGAAAGATCGAAAGGAAAAGGGCAATACAGAGAAAGTTAG
>CALNVZ010003434.1:1373396-1383998 GCA_940671915.1 Paracentrotus lividus | reverse complement strand
AGAGGTCAGACAATATACGGTTTATTATACAGAGATATACGATATTTATATATATTGTATATATATATATATATATTATATTTATATATTATATATATATATCAAGTGTATATATATATTATATATAGAGAGAGAGAGAGAAGAGAGAGAGAAGAGAGAGAGAGAAAATGTACGGTATTTATACAAAGAGAGAATAGAGAAAATTAGAGAGTCAGAAAATAAAGAGAGAGAGAGGGGAAAGGAAGATGGATATCGAACTGAAAAGGGAGGGTGGAGAAAATGTAGAGATGGGAGAACTGAAACAGAAATTGGTCAGAAAGAGCCCCAAAACACAAAACAACGAGAACATAATAAAATTATGATGATTGGATGGCGATGATAATAGTAAAGGGAATATTAGTAGCAGATAATGATGTGTCCATATCTATAATGGTCTAATTTTCATTCGAGTTTAATCGAATGTAGATTTGGTTCGACCATAATCATCATCTGAATGGATATGATTCAGTCAATATTATCATGCCATCCTCCTGATTTTGGTAGGCCTAATTAAAGAGGGATAGACAGATATATATCGCCCTCCACATTTTAGAGAAAATTCCACGAACCATGAGAGATATATTAAATTCTAATCGCCCCAATCTATTATCGTCGCATTGACGTTCTGGTGATAACAATAAAGCATAATTATACTAATTAGGCTCGACCATTAATATTATACAGAATGAGTCAATAAAAACGTCTTATCATTTTAAAGTCTCTTGTGAAAAGTATGAATTTAATCATGGGTTTCATTACATGTCTTGGTAGAGTCATCCTCCTAGCATTATGTTGGTACCCTTTTCATTCAGACCTTTGCACTCATGACTGAATAACAGATAGTCTTCAGAAGACGTAAAATCCTCACTTTCGCCAAGTGTCTGGGTGAAGAATAAACAAATTGAGAATGTATTACTTATGTGCACGCACAAGACACACCCCAAACGCACCCTCATTTACACATACACAACCACATACCCACCCACACCCCTCCACCCACATACACCCTTACACATACATACATACACACGTCTATATCATCCACACCAGCACACACATATACACACCCACGCACTCAACAAAACAGTATCATGGTAATGTTGTTAGGAAATTACTACGTTGCAAACATTCAATGATGGTCTTGGTAAATATAATGATATCTCTCTATATTTTTATGAGTTGCCCGGTACTTCATGTTATTGTTACATATATAGGTGTTCCAACGGAGACAGGACGGTTCGGTCGACTTCTATCAAGGATGGGATAATTACACAAAAGGTTTTGGAAACGTCTCTGGCGAACACTGGCTCGGCAACGACAACATTCACCACATTACGACTCAGAAGACCTACGAACTATGGGTTGATCTCGAAGATTTCGAGGGGGAAACCCGCTACGCCTCATATAGCAGTTTCACCATTGCCAATGAAACCTTTCGATACAGACTGACCATTGGTGATTACTCAGGAGATGCAGGTATTTTTGGCTTATATGTTGCTGATGCACGTGATGTACGGTAAATATCATTCTGTATGTCGAAGAAAAAAGTAAGGCAGTAGAAATGGAAAAAAAAAAAATCTACTTAGCAGTGGCGGATCCAGGCGGGGCGCAGAGGACGCCAACCACCCCCTTGTGTCCGCTACTGCTTAAAAAAAAGCAACACAAAAACAAAAACAAATTTGGTCGTGCACA
This sequence comes from Paracentrotus lividus, assembly GCA_940671915.1. Taxonomy (NCBI): domain Eukaryota; kingdom Metazoa; phylum Echinodermata; class Echinoidea; order Camarodonta; family Echinidae; genus Paracentrotus; species Paracentrotus lividus. Next base: position 1,382,267 of record CALNVZ010003434.1, on the reverse strand, counting down.
TAATCCAGTTGGAAACCGATAAATGATCTGGTGATAGTGGCTTCTGACCTGTCTATGCTTAAGATGGCGGGTTAGGAATAATTTTAAGCATAGGGCTGAATTTGTGTAAGGGATTGAACGTGGGGAAAATTTCCTTGACTTAATTTAGTATATGCATGATAAAGAGACATTTTCCATCAAATTTTGCTTGATTTCCCATTTTATACAATCCTAAGTGTCGTTGTTGACATAATGGTACGGGAATGATGGGGCGATGATAAAAATTATATAAGAGCAATCATTGCATAACGCTTTACCAAACATTGTTTCAAAGCACAATAATGAACGTATATCCATTAGATTTGCAAACAAAATAATACAACTCAACCCCTAGCTATTACTTTTCTCCACAACTTTCTGCCTAATCATATCTAGGTGACGGTCTGTTTTATCACAAGCGCCACTACTTCTCTACAAAAGACCGTGACAACGATAATTTTCATGACCACTGTGCAGCCATTCGCGGTGGAGGATGGTGGTATATTAATGCTTGCCTTGAATCCAACTTGAATGGATGGTATCTAAATGGGACAAGTGATAGAAGGGGTGGTGTAGTTTGGGCCAAATGGCTCGGCTGGTTCTACTCTCTCAAGAAAACTGAGATGAAGATTCGATGAAGATGGAGGAGCTAAATATTTAAGCTTATTTATTCCGCACATAGCCCACCGATGTTTCTGGGACAACTACCCCCTGGACAATTACCCTCGGACAAATACCCTCACCAAAAATCTACCGAGATATTTCTGGGGTTAGTTGTCCTTGGGGTAATTGTCCAGGGGTGGTTGTCTTGATACGCCCACTTGGTGTGTTGATATGGCGGTCATCCGGGTTTTTTATTTTTCAAAGGTCATTCCGAACAATGTTTTGCCCCGGTCAGCCGATGAAAACAAAGATTCTTGCATGAATTAGATTCACCAAGGGATATTGAACCGTCGCCTGTAACACTAAGTATGTTCACTTTTGTAAGGGGATCAAACATGACTTTGATTTTCTCATATGTCACCAAATTTAGTGTGTTTAAAAAATAAAATGGATTTTATTATATTTCCTAAAAATGCATTTTTTTTTAAAGGGCACTCCTTTGGGCGCACCCGCTTGTAGGGGCCACATCCAGTAGGGATATAACGGCATACGTTTAGATTCGTAAATATGGGGTTCCTCACAATGTGTTTTAGTACTCAGATACTGGTACCAAGTTCGTTTGATCGAAATGTGTTATAGCTGACATCCTATATCAACTGATGAATAAATAAGGAAATTATCTCTGTTGTTTTGAAGGTGTTCATCATTGAGACTTCGGACTAAAAGTTCGCATTATTTTATTCGATCACATCTCTGGTGTATCTGTTTTTGTTGTCTTTTATATTGTGGATATCAGCTTATTATGGCTCAGATTTATATTAATTTTTATGTTCTACAACATTTATCTATTTAATTGTGCATAATTTTTTTGTACTTCCTGTATTTTAGCAATGCATTTATAATAACGCAATATCGCTACATGTTTCAATTATCATCATTTTGCCCATTTAAATATTCATTTTCAGTTACAGTAGAACAAAATAAAATGTAAATTTCGCAGATTTGATCGCATCTTTTGATTATATTTTACACCTCTCATAATTCCAAAATATCATGGTGACTCGGGCAGAGAAACTGGGGCTGACACTAGGCTGGCAAGAAAGATCGAAAGGAAAAGGGCAATACAGAGAAAGTTAGAGAGTCAGACATATACGGTTTATTATACAGAGATATACGATATTTTATATATATGTATATTATATATATATATATCCAAGTGTATATATATATATTATATGTAGAGAGGAGAGAGAGAGAGAGAGAGAGAGAGAGAGAGAGAGAAAATGTACGGTATTTTATACAAAGAGAGAATAGAGAAAATTAGAGAGTCAGAAAATAAAGAGAGAGAGAGGGGAAAGGAAGATGGATATCGAACTGAAAAGGGAGGGTGGAGAAAATGTAGAGATGGGAGAACTGAAACAGAAATTGGTCAGAAAGAGCCCCAAAACACAAACAACGAGGAACATAATAAAATTAATGATGATTGGGATGGCGATGATAATAGTAAAGGGAATATTAGTAGCAGATAATGATGTGTGCCATATCTAATAATGGTCTAATTTTCATTCGAGTATTAATCGAATGTAGATTTGGTTCGACCATAATCATCATCTGAATGGATATGATTCAGTCAACTTATATCATGCCATTCCTCCTGATTTTGGTAGGCCTAATTTAAAGAGGATAGACAGATATATAATCGCCCTCCACATTGTAGAGAAAATTCCACGAACCATGAGAGACTATAATTAAATTCTAATCGCCCCAATCTAATTATCGTCGCATTGACGTTCTGGTGATAACAATAAAGCATAATTATACTAATTAGGCTCGACCATTAATATTATACAGAATGAGTCAATAAAAACGTCTTATCATTTTAAAGTTCTCTTGTGAAAAGTATGAAATTTAATCATGGGTTTCATTACATGTCTTGGTAGAGTCATCCTCCTAGCATTATGTTGGTACCCTTTTCATTCAGACCTTTGCACTCATGACTGAATAACAGATAGTCTTCAGAAGACGGTAAAATCTCACTTTCGCCAAGTGTCTGGGTGAAGAATAAACAAATTGAGAATGTATTACTTATGTGCACGCACAAAGACACACACCCAAACGCACCCTCATTTACACATACACAAACCACATACCCACCCACACCCCTCACACCCACATACACCCTCCACACATACATACATACACACGCTCTATATCATCCACACCAGCACACACATATACACACCCACGCACTCAACAAACAGTAATCATGGTAATGTTGTTAGGAAATTACTACGTTGCAAACATTCAATGATGGTCTTGGTAAATATAACATCAAAGGGGAAATGTTATTGTGAATTGTTTACTGTGTGCGGGTGCGTGTGTGATGATGTGCGTATGTGTGAGACAGAATATGTGTGTGTGGGTGTGTGTGGTGAGAGGATGTGGGTGTGTGTGGTGAGAGGATGTGTGTGTATGTGTGAACACATAGTCTGTCAACATTTTTTTTTTTAATCCTAACAAAGCCACTTGGCGCAGGTGAGATTTTACCGTCTTCTGAAGATTGTCTGTTCTTCAGTTATGCGTACGCGTACAAAGATCCAAAATGAAAAGGGTACAGACATATGCTAGGAGGATGACTCTACCAAGACATGTCATGAAACCCATGATTAAATCTTCCTACTTATCAGAAGACAACTTCAAAATGATGGGATTTTTTTTTACTCACTCTGTATAGATCTTTATGATTAGACCGAGGACATGTCACTGTCACTGAGTATTGGATTAATGAGCGTCCACTTTTTTTACCACTAGTTACCATGGTAACTACATTAAATATTCATCCTAAAATACAGGTACACGATGATGGTCCATTTTTGTTTGATATCCTGTGGAGTATTTTAACTTACGAATTAATCATATTATTTTTCTATAAACCGTAATCGCTGCCCACTTTCAGTTCTCTCAGTTCTCTCTTCATGCTCTCGTCCTGCCCAGAACTGTTTTAGCATTAAACATCATGAACATCTGAACATTGTCTCGTTGAGTTCTGCATCATTGATCTCCAATATGCTTCTCATCTTAACCATCGTGTTCATATCAGGTAAGCTTTACCATTATGAAAGATTGATCTAAATTGTTCTGCCATAAGTTCATCGCCCTGTGGTGATCAATCGGGGAATTTTGGCATATTTGTGAAAACGAAAAAGCGCTTTTTTATATATATTTTTTATAAACAGAATATCTCATTAAACGAAATAAAGCGAGCGCGAAGCCCGAGTTGATTTTTTGTGTTATAGGCATACAATGGGACGCACCCCCTCCTTGCTGTACAGATTGGGACTTGGTGCACGGGAAGGTTATAGTTATATAGGGTTTTAATTGAAAACCCCTCATAAATTGCCATCTGTGCCCCTCCCCACCCCCCCCCAAAAAATAATATATAAATAAATTAAAATAAATAAATAAAAAATATAATGCAAAGAAGACATCGGCCTACAGTCTGATGTACATGCTATAGGCCTATATCTTGAAGGAGTTTGCCGTTTTTTTTTTTCCCCTCTCTTGCCTTCGTGTTTCTTCTCTTGGTCATCTCATTCCTTTCCTCCCTTTTTTCTTTTTCTTCCTCTTTTCTCTTCTTCTAAAATAGTAGCCTAAGAGGGGGACTACCAGAGACCATGACCCTTTAATCCGCCGCTGGACCTCTCAAATACGGCTAACAAACGTTATTCAATATTAATCATTGTTAATTGTTCATTTCATGTGAATGGGCTCATGGCAGCAGTGATCCCGTCACCCACCAAAGGATCCTCGTTCGCGAGAATGGACCAGAACTACAGCCTACCGGATTTTCCCTTTGTAGACAAGTCCGCCTTAGCAACGGATCCACGTTTATCACCGTCCTTAAACTCATGAACTCATCCCAGTACAAATTATGGAGAGGGTTTCAGAAAGATGGAAAATCCATCAGGCATTTAATCTGCAGAATACTAGGTAAGGCCGGCTATCACCAATATTCATTGTACAGTATGGGTGTTATTCTACAACACAGCCCCTCTCATGTAAACAACTACAGGTTTCAATATTCCAGCTAGTATATATATTCTTGGGAGAAACTTGAAGCTGGGATATATAGGGGAGACCGGGGATGGACGTTAAAAATTCACATTTTTGGGTCAGATAATTCTGATGAAAGTACTCACACACTTCATTTTGGGTCTGTAGTTAGCCTATTATGTTGGCTAAAACCTGAGGCACATAAAACTTGAAAACATGTAAACACTAATTAACTACAGCTAAAATTAATGAAGACATTTTTTGTAACAAACCTACCCCGTATACGGGGTAAGTTGTTACCATGCGGGAAATTGTTACTATATGTAAACATACGGGGTAAGTTGACAATGTGTTAATCTCTTTATACCATATTTTGTTTCAACTTTCCAGTTTCTTGGTAGGGTACATGCAGGTAATATGGGCCCCTAAGCTCATTTGCTTAATTTGCATAAAATTACGAAATGACACGCAGTCTAATCTTTGTTTATATGAAATCAATAACTACTGCTCTAACTTTTATTGTGAAGAAAAAAATTATCACCAACCGCCCTGTCTGCAATATTCAAATGTTGACGTCTTACAAAGTGCCCATATTACCTGCATGTGCAGGTAATATGGGCACATGTATTTAATGTATGTTTTAAAAACTACAATGACTCTACCATGTCTGGAATTTGCTTAAAATGTTGAAAATCATTAACTTAAGATATAATTTGAATCATAAAGACCCTTCAGTAAATCTTTGACTATATATTTCATTGTTATGTATTTTGTATATTTTTTTTCTTTTTTTAATATCATTTAAATATTATTTTCATTATACAAGTCAATATAGGCCTACAATAAGTTATTTATATTAATTAATATACTGTAAATATACCCAACAAAATCGTAGCAAAGAGATTGATGCCTCATCCCAATACTAAGTACCAGAATCATTTCCGCCATTTGGATGTCCCATATTACCTGCACTAATGTTGCTGTCTCAGGCAAGCATTCAATGCCACATTGCACCCTTCACTGAAACAAATTGACTGTACACACTAGTATGATCAAAATGAAACTATAAGCTTACTAAATATACAAAACAATTGAGGTTACCCCTGCAAACACTCTTTCACCATCACATTCTGTGAAATATCTAATTTTACATCAGGGTAAAAAAATGCCGTAAGTTTTACCTACCTTGTTGGTTTTCAGCAATTTTCTCAGAGAAATTTCGGCATCAAAAGCTCTCACGACGATATATTTTCGTATACAGTTCATATGTACAACATTATGGTGCTCACACCGGTCACCGGTCACCGGTCGACGGTCACGACATGATTTGCTTCAGGTGGCCCATATTACCTGCTGGCCCATATTACCTGCATGTACCCTATATCGTTAACAGTAGATCAAGTTGAGCTCTAGAATAGACTAAAGTAATAATAGAAATATCAAAATATTAACTCCTGAAAATTGAAACAAAATTACTTTACATGCGTATTGTAATTGGGGTAGGTTCACTTGTTACATCGACATGGGGTAGGTTGTTGTAACAACCTACCCCATGGGTGATTTTACACATAAAATCAACTGTAGCACAGCCATTAGGCAGAATTACAGGGCATGGCTCAGGGGTATATAAGTGACATACATGTACTATATTCACAATACCAGACTATCATCATGTGCCTTCAGTTGTAAGAACTATTACAAATTTTAATTTTTGTCAAAAATTCACTTGGAACTGTAAAAAATGTTTTTGTTGATTTACTTTTTAATAAAACAACGGAGAAACCTCACCACCGGCAGTTCATCATAGCTATGTGTAGGCTGTATATAGATGCCAGTTAGCACGAACTCTCTTGTTCCAACTTAGCACACTGAGAACTGTAACAACTGACCCGTGTAACTTCCATCCCCGGTCTCCCCTATATAGTTTTGGTAAATCTGAAAGTGTCAGCTCTCAAATATTGAAATTACCTTTATATAGATAGAGAAATATTTAAAAAGCATTATAAATGTGCATACCATACCGATAAAAAAAAATGTGCCACTGTGTGAACATAATGTGAACACATCGGAACACAGCTACACTGTAAAAAATATTTGTATTTTTACTGCAAATCTGCTGTCAGCAGAGTCACCATAAAAAAAATGTAATTTCAAAAACAGTTTTGCTGTAAATTTCTCCTGCAAATAATTACGTGAGAAATACAAAATATACATCAGGAGTAACACATTTGTTCCGTTTTAACCAAATATGTTAGCTATAGAACTCTAATGATTTCTTTTCTTCTCTTTCACTAATTATTAGAGGAGAAATTTACAGCAAAACTGTTATTTCAAATTACATTTTTTGTATGGCGACTCAGCTGACATCACTTTGCTGTATTTTTTTTTACAGTGCAGTGTGTTGATACTGTGCTTTACTGTTTCCAGTAACGACACTGTGAAATTAGGCCAAATCCACACAGTTGACTCTGCGAACACAGTGTCCGAGTCCTTCACACTTTGTTCGCAAGTGTGTCGAATGTGTGGATTTGGCCCATTTTTACAGGTTTGATATGTTTGCAGTAGTATTTACACAGTTTGGACACACTGTGATCGATTCTGTGTTTTTTCCGGCAGGGTAATTGGCCTCTAAACAGGCTTAAAAAGTCGGGGTTCCTGCAAATCAGCTAAGTTTCATTCTGAAAAAAAAAAAAAAAATCTTACAGGCACGGATGGGAAGAATTTGAGAATAATATACGTGCATATGTAATACTTTTCTAATAATAATGAACTAAATCTATAAAATGATAATTCCAAAATATTTGGAATCCATGCATCTATTGTTGCTATGTCGGTTGCCTCATTCCGGTGATCACTGCATTTTTGTACGAAACTTAGGTTCCTATTTTACTCTGTTACATTATGATATATATTTAATCAAGGGTTTAGGCAGATCTTGTCAAGATCACCTTCTACATGTTCTAGGATATAAATTTTGTCTCCAATTAATGACTTCTATACTATGTCCATATAGAGGCGACTACAATGGCCACAGAGGTGACTAAGATGTTAAGAGAGGCAACTACGATGTCTACAAAGGCGACTACGATGTCAAAAGAGTCAACTACCGTGTCCACAAAGGCAACTACGATGTTAACAGAGGCAACTATGTCCACAGAGCTGACTACGATGTCCACAGAGGCGACTTCGATCTCCACAAAGGCAACTACGGTGTCCACAGAGGTAACTACGATGTCTACTGAGGGAACTACGGCGTCGAATGAGGAGAATACGACTACTGCATCTCCATCTACTGCATCAGTAGTCTCAGGTAAAATACGTTGAAGCACGGTTATAATAATATAAAAGCGAATAAAAGTAGGAAATCACTTTTCAAACCTATCCTTTATTACATCAATTGAATACATCTAATAATTTGACTATGTTAACAGAATGTTCCAAAGAAAATTCATGATGTTTCACAATTTTAGTTTCTGGTGGTTTAGTACCTTTTGGAATAAAACACCTGTTAATATTCCATTTTGCACTTGAAATCAACTCTTGACTTAGACTTTCTAGGGAGCAATCAACTTGTTACTATACCCTGAGCTTCAACTAATGCTTTGAGGATTGTGAAGATATATCTCCCAAAATTATGATTTTCAATCTTTTCATATTTATTCTTCACCTTCGTATTTCTTTTTTTCAAGTTAATGGACGAGACTGTACTGAGCTTCAAGCTGGAGGTGTGACCATCTCTGGAGTCTATTCTATCTATCCTGATGGTTTTAGTAATGATGCTCTAGATGTCTACTGTGATATGGAGACCGATGGTGGTGGATGGACGGTAGGTTCAATTATGCTTTTAATTATAATTATTGATTGTATGTATAATTGATGTTGGTAATTATTATATTTGATTGATGTTGTTCATCATTATACTTGGTTTGTTTCGTTTTGTTTCGTTTGTTTCGTTTGTTGTTGTTTTGGTAAGTAATGCAAAACCCTTCGATACTTTCCATCCAAAATATTGGTTTTTGCTTTGTTTAGTGATACACATGATACATTTTGAATATATTTACTCAATGTGATGAAAAAAATGGTCTCCTAGCATTTTTCATTTTGAAGTTTCGACTAATCAATGTTAGGGAGGCCGTTCTCCGACACTTTGGAATTGTAAACATTTATTTATTTTTATTATTATTATTATTATTATTA
>CALNVZ010003434.1:1355027-1373371 GCA_940671915.1 Paracentrotus lividus | reverse complement strand
AGAGATAAATAAAGATAATCCATGTTATCAGGAAAAGAATACAAATAATGGTTCCTCATTTCTTAAATATCATTTCGTTCCAATGTATGACGCCTATTGAAGAAAAAAAAACGAATCAAGGATCCTAAGTCATATTGACCTCAAAAATAATGGAATTATATATTATATATATAAATATTATTACTCTATAACACCATATATTTCTGCCTTTTGGGGATATTTATTAAGGTGACAAGATTCTCCATTGGAAGCTAGAAAAAGAAAGATTTCTTAGCATTTATTAGATTGTTATCAGCTCCAGGAAACCAGGCGAAAATGACATGAGCAATGGACCAATCTTATGATAGTGGGAAAACTTTTAATTCTTATCAAAATCATCTGTACTTTTTCAAAAAAAGAAAAAGCTTAAAGTTTAAAGTTATTTAGTTGAAAATATATTATATAAAAGCAAAGTTATTAAACTCTTATTAAAACCAAACTAACAAAATCCAAACAAATCTATTCATTTTCTTAAAACTTATTTTAATACTTTCAGAAAAGATTTCTTACAACTGTTAAACAAAGCTAAACTGCATGTGAATGAAAATAACGACATAATTTACTTCGTTAATAAATTCGCCTACACATCACCATTAATTAATACAATCCATGTCCTAATTAAAAAAACGTATATCTGAGATGATCCTTAGAAGCCTATGCTATTCTCTTCATAACATTGAATATAGGGATCCTAAGATTAATAGGCTCATGTAACCGCTTCTTTGGTTGCAATTACATCATAGTCATTGTCACACCAAATTTAGCGCCGATCTGTTCGGGAGGGTATTTTTATCCTGATTGATCGGCAGACAGAAGCTGGAGGTAAATTATAAATTGTTTTTCAATTGCAACCTCACAGTCCCCTCGAAAAAGCTCATAGCAAGGAGCCCGGGGGGGGTCACTCAAAGAAAAAAAGTGCTACCCATGCGTGTCCCCGCACCCGAAAGATGACCCTAAACGTCCATGGCATGAAGTCAAATCACCCTTTCGACGTCAGAGGAAAAAGACAAACCCCAAATGGCGAAACCCGTGAAATTTTGCCCCCACAAACAGCAATTTTCGCTGAAAACATCCCCCTAAATGGCGTAAACACCGACCAAAATTCAACCCTAAAAACAGCAATTCGCTGAAAACACCCCTATTTTTATGAAAATGTGCGACTATAAATTTGAAAAAAAAAACACCCTTATTTTAAAGAAAGCGCGACGCCGTCGAAAGAACGAAACAGACCCTTCGACGCTTTTGACACGCAGCCGTATATAGCAACATCATATGTGACGTGACCGCCCCCCCCTCCCCGGAAGAGCCTCCTAGTCCTATGTAGTTTTGATGTATAATGAAAAACCCCAATGCTCAATATAGAGTGTGCATAGTAAACCATAGAAAATTTACGCGATACCATTAGACGTAAAAGGGAATGATGCAGGACAACACATCTCAAGTCTCGACCAAAATAAAACACAAAGAAAACGAACTTACCAAAATATGTACTGCATCCAAAGGGTATCTAGTCCCTCTTTACGAAGTCTGAATAACAGGAAAGAAATAACCGATTTTTGGTCGCCCACAAATCAGAATGAATACTCCAAATGCAGATGCTTATATCTGAATGTCTTATCAGCCAACTCCAAGTACATCATTACTACATACCAAAACAGTCATATGAATGACCATGCAATGACCATACAACTCCTGTTATTACGCAGAGCACCGCGACAAGTTAATTAGTTTCCGAGAAGAGTAACGTTCCCTGTATGTTACGGCTTGCATTCCCGAAAAAGTAACACCGAATTGGTGTATTTGTTTAAGATTACTTGAGTCGCTCCTGACATGATACGATTATACCCCAGTTACGGTAGTTGTCGAACGAGTAGCTCCTCACCAGAAATTAAAAAAATATGCAAGATAAAACTGATTATGAGTAAGAATGGATCATTTGTAATAGGTCTTCAAACTGATCTGCTAAAAGACACAATGCTGATGAAAAGCTCGCTCTTTTCGCAGAATTCATTCTCATCGTCAATGTATCTCCTATCCACACCAATCTACCTAAATAAAACAATCTCTCTCTCTCTCTCCTCTTTTCCCCTTTATTTCATCCATGGATCTATATTTTTCTCCTGAATTTATCTGCGTCTCTCCCATTCTATCAACGTGTGTTCGGATTGCCTTTATCTCCATTTCTCTCTCTTCCTCTCTCTCTTGTTCAGACACCCCATCTCTCCCTTTCCTTTGCTAGGTCCTTTACGAAAATCATGCTATTAATAATCTCTCTCTCTCTCCCTCTCTCTCTCTCTCTCTCTCCTCTCTCATCTCTCCGCTCCCACCCGCCTCCTCTCTCTCTCTCTCTCTCTCTCTCTCTCGTATCTCATCTTCTCTATCTCTCCGTTGATCTCCCTCTCCTTCTTTCTCTCTCTCCTCTCTATCATCTCTCTATCTCTCTGTTTGGAATCTCCCTCGTTCCATTCATGCTCTTCGTTATAACCCCTGTTATGTTGTATTCCTTATTACGTTTATTATAGTTCATTACCTAGTAATTCCTGTTTATTCGCTTACATGACGCAATAAAGTAATACAAAAGAAGCACATTATCAAGGAAAATGTTATACATTAGAGATAGTTGTTGATTAAGTCGATCCATAAACAAAGAATAAAACAGATAATCTTACGGTATACACAAGATTTGGTCGAGTCTATTCTCACGAATCGGTCCGTATAAAATTGATGTAAAAAAATAAAGAAATAGTATATTTAACAGAAAAAACCTTTGTTCTCCAGATTATAAACTCGCAACCGGCACAACTACTATCATGATATGCTTTTCAAGAAAGAAAAGAAAAGAAGAGTACCCCTTTGCGATGACATATAAGTTCTGTAAACAATAACAGTCTGTTTTTGTAACTTGCTTGGTGGAAGTGCATGTCTTTATTACAATAGTCCTCCGAATCAAGATGCATTAATATCTATTATTGCTTACTCAAGGACATCGTTAAAAGAGTCTGACCCAAAATATTTTTTATATAAAAGAGAAAATGCAGAAAAGTTGGAAAACATAATAAAAAAGTTTTCAGAAAATTGGACTAATAATAAGAAAGTAATGAATAGTCTTTACGATGCATCAAAAAAAGAAAAATGATCGCTATACCAAATTGCAAACTAGTCAAAAGCTGTATGTCATTTGGGGCACAACTTGCCATGCATTTTCTATATTGTTTTATATAAAAAGTTTCACTTAATTTGTTAAGAAATGTTTTCCTCATACTTTGGCCAAGATATATTGATGGCAATATGCTATGTGCATCCTATAATATATTGTAAATAATCAAGAAAGAAATACCAAAAAACAAAGATTTTAGAGTAGGTTTTCGGTATACAAAAATAGAGATATTCAAATGTAATTTCATAAAATTTGTCGCTTTCTTTTGAGAATTGTCATTATAATTCTCATTTATGAAAATGCATAGATGCAATAACACATTTCATCAATAATTATCTTGCCAAAGTTATGAGAAAAACAGCTTTCTAACAAAAAAAGTGAAAATTAATCATAAAAACAATATAGGAAGATGTGTGTTAAGGCAAGTGTGCCCCTTTGACATTCATATGGTTGTATGCAATATGGTATAGCGATCTCTTTTTTGTGGCTTTCAATAAAGATGTTACATTTATTATTACTCAGATCTTCTCTATTAAAACTTTTAATCTGTGTTTTTAATTTTCTGTCTTTATTAAAAGCAAACTATTATGGCCAGACCTTCCCTGTGAAATGAAATTCAACTTGATCAAACATAATTATCCTCTTTGTTGAAGCCCAAAAGGTCGTTAGCTCATAGCATTTGATCTTTGACCAATCTGACGTTATATATTAGCAAGCTGATCGCCCTTGTCATTCTTGTATTTTCAGGTAATTTTCTTCCTCAGCCAAACGACCAGACTTCTTTATAATGATAAAGTAAAACAGGTAAGTCGTACCGCTCTTGTTTACCCTCAATTTAAGTATGCAGAAATTCCAAAGTCGAACGTACTTGGTTTGCCCGTTATATTTTTATCATTTCGTAGCCTTCTAAAACCCTTTCTGTCTTCAAAGATATAACAATTAAATAGAATTGGGAATTGGAGTTTAAATTGCGACCTCCTTCTTACTAATGTCAAAACGTTATAGTCACATCTTTGTTTAATAACCTACCAACCAATAAGTTAACAGCATAGATCGATTTCAATAGGTAATTATTAAAATCACCCACATCGTACTAACAATTAGATGTGTACTATGAACTCTATGACTATTAGACCTATTGGCAGAATGATAGTAAGAAATCAAAACCATGGAGCTCTTCAGCGTTTTAAGGATTTAACGAGGAGTGGTAACACTGAGGGGATAAATTTAAACTGTACAAAGAAATAACTGGTTCCTTTCAGATAATGACCGACTGTTAGATTGTCCCACGTATTTGCATTATAAAATTTAACATGTCCTCATCTGCATTAAAAGTATACGCACCTTTATTCGATGCATTGTCGTTAATTTTACAAATTTCTTTCCTCTACAATTATCAGTATTTATGTATTGGCAGAAACATCATCGACCATATATTTTAATCTTAAAGAGTAGACTTGTCCTCCTTCACCTTGGTAGAGCCTGTTGAATGAGCATGGGCAGATCGAGTCATATTGAAACACCAAGACGAAAAACAAAGACAAAGCCAATTACGGAAGAGAAGGACAATATAAGCCGACATTGACTTTAAGAAGAGAAGAGAGAAAAGAGAGATGGAGAGAGAGAGAGAGGGGTAGGGTTGAAGAAATGAAACAATTGTGTAGATAGTAAACAATGAGAATGAAAGCTAGTGTCATCAAGTGTATTTCCCGTGAGAAAAATATATTCCACCCTACCCTTTTTTTCTTTTCCTTCCTTCCTCTGACCTGTGGAAAGGTCTCTCCTCCATCCCTCTCTTCTTCCTCCATCACTCCCATGCTCTCTCTCTCTTCTCCTCTCTCTCGCTTTCTCCTCTCTCCCTCTCCTCCCTCTCTCTCCCTCTCTGTTTGTATCTTATTTCTTTCCCCTCCACTTCTCTCTTCTCTCCCTATATCTTAACTCAGTCATACCACCATCCCTAACTAAACTCTTTCAGTGGCTCTGCCGTGTGGAAAAAGTCTCCAAAAAACTAATAAAAACACAATTGATTTTCCCACGACTTTCGTAGGATTCGGATCTTGATATTAGTCTTCAATTGAGCTAAGATAGTGTTCTTAATGCTTGTCAGAACATAAGCAACAACGTATTCGGGATTATATTTTGTTCTATTATACAGTACGAGGTTAAATGGCTCTTTCAGAAGAAGAATGCATATCAAATGTTTAATGATTTTATTCGCCAAGTCCAAGAATATATAATATACATCGAAACAAATCAGTATATAAAAGATATACACTGACAGGAATGCCTCATAAAGCATGTAAAATGCTTATTCCCATGATATATAAGGGATACATATAACTTTGTAACCGTACTACACAGTATGATAGAGTCACTGCAACCAGAGGACTCTGGCTCGCATTAGCATAATCTTGTTTGCTTGAAGTAACCTATAAATGGGTCTGGTTGTTCTATCATTTATATGCAATATAATTAAACATAGAACTAATAACCTGTGGCATGTTCCATATAGATAGCAGATTCGCTCACAAAACATTATTAAATTATTGGCCCCCATTTCTTGTAAACATTTCCATTTTTTCCACATAATTATTCACCTTTTAAAGAAAATTGTAAATAAAGCTTTAAGCTAAGTGCAGTTCTTCGTATCTAAAATCCTGCAATGCATAAATGTATTTCCAGTATGTTTAGTTCTTATATATATATATATTACTTATGATTGTAATGTTGCTCATTAATATGGCACCACCACATTGACGGCTATGAGTTCGCTTTGCAGAGAAGGCCACCATTATTATTATTCTATTATCATTTCATTATTATTGATGAACGGGGCTATATTTTAGCGTTTACTGCGCGTATTTCTTCTTCGGTTGTTGAAGTTGCTGTTGATATTAGGTACGGTCTATTCATGCTGAATAGACTTCCAGGGAAAATAATTTTGGCTCTTCGGATTAACTTTATTCATCAATTCTATCCTATTTCGTGAGTAACAATTTAATCAGGTAGGTCCCGAACACTAATAAACGTCACGTTCAATTTATATGTTCGAAAATTATGGTGACGGAAGAGTTGATTGCCTTTTTTTAAACCCCCAGAGATCATCCTAAGTGTGTGAAATTGAATATACTATGTGTCGGTCGCCGTGTAAAGACAACTACTTTTTGCTTGCCAGATTAACTTAAAGTCGCAATTGTACTTTTTAAACTATACTAATCAATCAGGCCTAACTAGGATTTTTACGGGCTGGGATGGGTTCGAAATTTGAAAAAGGACCTTTTTCTTAAAATTGTCTTTTCTGAGACGAATGCGTCGAGCCGAAAAGTATTTGAATTCAAACTTGGAGTATAAAATCTAGCTTATTATCACGATTATAGACTCTTTTTAGATCCGCAGAGCACGAAGCTCAAAGGAGGTTAATTGTGCTTATAGACCCTACTTATAGTATCGCGGAGCGCGAAGCTCGCGAGCTGAAATTTTAGGAATCTTAAATGGCTTTTATTTTTATTGTTCATTTTAGTAAATGATATAAAGGAATGCCAGAGGCCGAAGCGCGATGTCCAAAATTTTGAGGACTAAATTGGATAAGTTAATTGTTCAATATTAGAGCCGTAACCCTTACAAAATATTGTCTTGTGTTACCAACGCAACGGACCATTAACAAAATTATACCACAGGATTCCTCTATGTTTTTGACAAATACCACACAAGATAACCACACAGATTAAGTACCATACAGCCAAAATACCATATGATTTCTATGTTGTTTTGCACAAATACCACAAAATAAAATACCATACAGCTTTATACACTACAACGCCAAATACCATAGGATTTCCTATGGTTTTTTGCACAAATTTCCATACAGCCCAAATAATACCAGAGATTGTCCTATGGTTTTTTGGCCACAAATACCACACAAAGGATTTAACCATAAGACAGAATACCATACAGCCAAAAAATACCATAGGATTTCCTTGGTTTTGGCACATAATATACCATAACAGCCAAAATACCAATAGCGACTTTCCTATGTTTTTTGCACAAATAGCCACACAAATATACCATTACAGAAAGTACCAATACAGCCAAAATTACCAAGGATTCCTATGGTTTTTGGCACAAATTACCACACAAATTACCACTCACAGAAGTTACCATACAGCCAATAATCATCTTGATTTTTGTGTCTAGGGATCTTACACTCTCGATTTTTAAAATGCTTAAGAAAAATATATGTACATATATAATAGACGAAGTTAGGCACTTCGAGTGTTGCTCGTTAAGATGTACCAAGTTCAGTTGTCATTAGAAAGGCATTTAATTTTCGCTCGCGCTCGCTGCCAAACATAAAAACACCAGACAATAATTAAACTAAATAACTCTTCTTGCAGGTCCCCATATTATTCATTTATTTTCTTTTATTTGTTTACAACGCTATTCTTTATTATGTAATTTTGGCATAAGTGTGTGGTGGGTGAGTCATCTATTGTTAATTTTTGGATATTAGCCTATGTTATATGGTCTCTTTTGGGTCTTTATTATTCCGATCTAGTGTATAATAATCCTCTCCAAATTTGGCTTGTTCAATCAGAGGACATGGTCCCCCTTGATTTTTAGCTTCACATTTGTTTTTATTTTCTAAATAATTGGATAATTTTTGTATTTGCCACTTCCCAAATGATGGATGGAATATAAACTTTTTAATTTTCTTTAAATTCTTTTGTTTTCAGGTTTCCTATCGTTATAAAAAGTGACCATTATCTAGAAAAGGATTTACAACATATACCATGATTTCATAAACGTGATTTATGAGATTTTCACTCGCCTTACGTAATTGATTTTCTTTAAGAGTTAGTATTATTCAGCTCGTGAATACAATGATTAATTATTATAGAGCAAATATGTAGCTCGGCGCTTACGCGCACAAAAGCAAATAACAATCTCACAGTGATTTAAAGGATTAACGTATGTAAAAAAATAAAGTAATAATATAAAAAAAGTTGCATTTCGTGCTCCACGCTGCGTTTTTGAGTGTAAAGCAAATTTTAAACGGCGTTCATGGAACTTTTTCATACAGTGTATTTGTGCCACTACATGTGTATTTTGCTGCCAAAAAAACATACACGCAATACCATCAAAATGTTATATTGTAAAAAAAAAATACATACAAGCAAACCATACTATATGGTTTATTTGTTGCCAAAAACAACTATACAGCAATACCCATACTATTATGGTATATTTGTCTCAAAAAACATTAGAGCATAATACCATACATATGGTATTTGTGCCAAAAAACCATAACAGCTTTATACCAAGATACATATGGTTTTGTGCCAAAAAACCATACAGCAATACCATAACATTATGTATGTTGGCCATAAAAACCATACAAGCCAATACCTACATATGGTATTTGTCGCCAAAAAACCATACAGCAATACCTAAACATATGGTATTTGTGCCAAAAAACCATACAATAATATACCATACATATGTATTGTTGCATAATCAAAAAAAAACATACAGAATACCATTAACATATGGTATTTTGTGCCACAAAAACCATACAGCAAACCATACATAAGTGTATTTGTGCCAAAAAAACAACAGCAAACACCATTAATATGGTATTTCTCTCAATTACAATTATCACCTACATATGCTATTTGAGCCAAAAAACCATAAACAGAAATACTCATAAATATAGGTACTTCCCTTGCAAAACCATACAGCAATTACACATTTCATATGGTATTTTGTGCCAAATACCCACAGCACTGCTTTGGTACTTTGTATTCTATAGGGTACCCTTTTTCCTGTGTGGTTTTTCCCTTATGGTACTTCTATTGCGTATTGTGATCTGTACCATAGAAAATACCATAGGGGAATACCACAGGACATTCAGACAATACCATATGTTTATACCACAGGGCATACAGAAATACCATTAAGGAATAACCACAGGACATTTTTGTAAGGGTATTTAGTATCGCGAGTCTATTAATGTTTTGACCTAACAAATTGTCCTTTGAGACTCTTTTTAGGATCCATGTTGAAGTACATAATAATCTGGCTCTGTTAATAAATAATCTTTTGCTATGAAGTTATTGTGTGGCTACAGGCCTAGCCCACCCCCAATCTAGCCCAAGCACATTACACCAATTCTTTTGACAAGTTTGTCTCAGCAGAGGGCACTGGCCCTACCCCTTTATTTAATATCAGACTATACTTATATGTTGTTAATTTATACAGTGCAGGTTCGCTATAGCTGAATACCGTAGCAAGGAAAATTGGGGTCTTAAAAGACATATGAAGTAATTAGAAGGGGGCACTTTGTATTATGTTAAGTGAAAACTTTTTTAAGAAATTGTCCATGGTACTTTTTTAAAGAGTATGAAAGGCTTCTTTTTAGTATAAAAGAAAAGGGTGCAAGAGATGCATGAAAAATGTTTGGGAGAGCATCGTGCCCCCTTTGCCCTCGGTTCACCGCCTCTGATAGACCCTCAATACTCTCAATTGCGGAAGGTGCGAAGTAATAAACTTTGAGCTCAAAATGAGTTTTATGTGCATTATGGACCCT
Source organism: Paracentrotus lividus (assembly GCA_940671915.1). Classification (NCBI taxonomy): domain Eukaryota; kingdom Metazoa; phylum Echinodermata; class Echinoidea; order Camarodonta; family Echinidae; genus Paracentrotus; species Paracentrotus lividus. The sequence goes on along the minus strand of CALNVZ010003434.1, from coordinate 1,363,589 downwards.
ATTTAGATCCGCGGAGCGCAACGCGAGCCGATAATTTGGAGTTTTTAAAAGAAATATAGAGTAAACAAGTGGGGCACCTTTTTAATATTTAAAAGGCCCCTTCTAAACCAGAAGAAGTTGTCCACGGATTTTCAAAACTCTGAGAAGCTTCTTAGTTATAGTATAAGATGACTCTTTTTAGCTCTTAGAAAAGAAACACTTTTGAAATGAATTAGGGGCACCTTTAGGTGGATGAAAAAGTGGGGTTCAGCCTGTTGCCCCACCTATGCTCGCCACACAGTCCCGCACCGATACTCGCGCGCCTTCTCGCAATATAGGCCTATTATTCTTTACATCATTTCCTAAAATTGAAATAACATAATTAAAAATATAAAATAGAAACAAAATGCAAACGGGGAAACATTCCGTTGTAAATGGTTTAAGTGTTAATCCTGCGGTAATTTGTCAGAAAATCATGGATTATCTTCCACAGAAATAAAAGTGACCGACACGAAGCGCCGAGCGAAAGAATTACATGTATGTGGACTGAAAGCAAAGTGTTTTTAACTTCGCTTTTTCTTTGTATTATCTATTCAAGTAATCTGCTGCATTTCTGCCAAAATCGGGATTTTATTATATTTTTATTATTTATTTTTTTTGTTCAAGCCGACCCTGCTTCGCTCTGCGGGGGGGGGGGGTGGTTGTTCGAACCCGCCCGCAACCCCCCCCGCCCTGGTTACGGGCCTGAATCATTAATAATTCATTTTCTCTTGTAGGCCTAAATGGCTGGGCTAAAAAGATCTAAAAAAATCACTGTAATGCTAACCGGTCTCTGCATCATAATTTTCATAGATATTACTAAGCAAATGTTGTGTATAACTAATTTTAGTAATTAAGAGAAAAGTCTTCTATTTTCTGCTTAAAATTAAGGTGCGTTTGCAATGAGCTAACATGCTAAAATGCAGGTTCTTTTCCCTTGGCAAATCCGACATTTCTGTATTAGATACTTATAACCAAGAAGTGCATAATCTCCTGCTAACCAAGGATTTTCTGCGATACGTATCGTTATCAGTTGCAAGATTAACTCAAATTATTTACAAAGTGTTGTGCTTATACTCACAAGCAGTATTACAGTGTAATGAGTCTAGGGCGATTTGGCGGCGAGCTTATACTAGCTCTGTGGCGCGCATTTAGTCAAATGTGTGTGCCTAATCGCCAATATTTATTTATTATTTTCCTTCAAAGGGGGAGCAAGCGACTCTGTGAGGATGAAGTATGGATTATTCCATGATATGAGATATAATATTCTCTCATGGAGAATGTTTTTCTTGCCATGGTCACTGGTTTGCCGAATGCTGGATTTATTGTTGATGAAGATTTATATATATATTGTCCAGACAAGCGGGAACAGGCTCTAGTTTGCCGAGTCATATTAGCGGGAACAGGCCTAGTTTGCCCGAAGGCTGGCAGATTTTTGATAAACAGTATATTAATTGTCCAGACAAGCGGGGAAGCAGGCCTAGTTTGCCCAGCTATTAGGAACAGCTAGTTTGCCGAAGGCTGGCAAGATTTGTGATAAAGAGTATATTTATTGTCCAGATTGATATGCGGGGAATCGATTGTTACATGAATTTTTATACATGTCTGTAGTCTCGTACATCGAGCTTGACCTGGCATTTATTTATTTATTTCACGGCTGTCTAACTGCAGATAGATCAGCGCGCTCCATTTTTGGTCCTTCCAGATCGTTAGCTTAATATACATTTGCAATAACATTCATATTTACGCAATATTCATGTTATTATTTACGTGTAATATTATGTATTAATATGTGCTGATATAAGAAGTCCAAAAAAATTGAAATTGTGTTGACCACTCAAAGTTACATGCAAAGGATTCGTCTTATTAAAGGCCATGGACAAACGCATATAACAAGATTATCTTTTTTGTTGCTTTCTCCTTGTCTAGTCTCAAAGTGGAAAAAAGATACACTGACAGGATAGCCCATGAAAGCGGAAAATGCTTATTTCAATGGGTACTATAATGTGAACCGTACTACACAGGTATGATAGAGTCATGCATAAATGAATTTCGAGAATCGCCAGAATTTAAAAGTTTTGTATTTACGCTAATATAAGGAATAGGTTCTCTATTCAAAGGCCATTTTCCACACAAACAAAAAATGATCTGCAGGTGGACAATGATGACACATTTGAATTATTATCATTGTGCAATAAAAAGACAGAAAATACAAATTCATATGCACAACAGATTAAAGCTCGACGAGCTCTAATGAACATTTTTAAATATTTGCCTACTTTTGAAATAACAGCAAAATTTGAGAAAATAGCAGACTATTGCGTTTTAAACTCACAAAAATGATGGAATTAAATCGCATTTCCCCCACTTTAGAGTTATATAACAATGAGTAAGTTAGATTGTAATGAGAATTATACCAGCCATTTCCATGCGTGCACGATGTAGGATCCGATTTCCCCGTGTCTATGCGCACGTTCTTCGATATGTCTACATCTTCAGAAGATTCATCCGTTATTTTATCGCCTTCAGTGATTCAGGTTGTGACACGACAATTAGTATATGGCCATTAAAAGATCATTCAAAAATGAAGTAAAACCTTAAGTCGAAAAGTCTTGCAAAACATAAAAACAGTGATTTTTAAAAGTTGTAAATTCTTGCGGTGTCCTAGGTTATCGTGACCCGGTATTAGGTAAACTGCCATTTGGTCTAAAACCACTTTGACTAATGTCCATTCGTTCTCATCCCACATGGTGTAATCCCATTTTGTCTAGAACAAGTTCGTCTAATTACCCTTTGATCTATAGTAGCACTTCGCATATTTACCATTTCGTCTAATTCCCATGTCGTCTATATGCCTAGTCATTCTTATGTCCACTTGGTCACTTCCAGTAACAAACTGGTTATAGACCAACTACTCATTTACATTAGACGAAAATGTAATTAGACCATTTGGCTATTGGACCGAATTGGCAATCAGACAAATTGGTCATTAAACTGACCAAGTGAGATTAGACCAAGACATATTATAAGACGAATTGCAAATTAGACCCAAATGGTAGTAGGCAAATGAGTTTTAGCCATGTGGTATTATACAAACGGAAATTAGACCGACTGTTGTAGACCAATTGCCTTCGCGACTATCGGCCCTTATACCAAGCGAATCTTCATTTCAGTTTTCTTGAGAGAGTAGAACCAGCCGTGCCACGTGATCCAAGTCACACCACCCTTTATATCAGTTGTTCCATTGAATACAATCCATCAGGTTGGATTCGAGACAATCATCTACCACCATGCCCCATGGCGAATGACTGCACAGTGTCATAATATAACATCATTGTCACGGTCTTTAGTTGAGAAAGCGGCCCTGGTGATAAATCAGACGTCACCTAAATATAATTATGCAGAAATTTGGGAAAATGATAATTAGGCCTGAGGTTTAATTTGTATATTTATTTGCAAAGCTAATGGATAATACGTTTATCATAGGGCTTTGAACATGGTAAATCGCCAGATTACAGATTCTCCCTGATATCACCCCTTCATTCAAGCCATAAGACTCAAAGAGTTCTCAACAGCCATTATAATTAGAAAATGGAAAATAAAGTGAAATTTGATGGAAAATGTATCTTTTCATCATCTAACTGATTATGTGCACGGCAAATGTTATTTTGTTATACTAAGCAGTGGCGCTGGCGAGCCAAGATTATAAATGGGGGGGGGCGGGGTATTGGGTTATGATTATGTACGTCTGGTACCATCCTTGGTTTCGAACTTGGGTCCACTCTGTATTAGTTTATAGGGCTGATGCAGAGACGTGACATTCAGCGTTACCGCTCGACCAAATCCTTATCGCTAATGAAGGGGGGGTGGGGACAGCCCGGTAGAGTTCGTGCCTTGCCGAAATTTTACGATTTTGCATGTACAGTCAATGAGTGGTTTTTAGATGAGAGGGGGAAGAGTGAGTCCCCTGCACCCCGCCTGGATCCGCCACTGATAATGAGGCCCTCATCAATTATGACTACATATTTTTTATTGCTTTTTATTTCGACATTGCAGAATGATATTACCGTGCATCAGTAAAATGTATATACCTGCATCTCCTGAGTAATCCCAATGGTCAGTCTGTATCGAAAGGTTTCACTGGCAATGGTGAACTTGCATTAGGAGGCATAGCTAGTGTTTCCTTCAAAATCTTCGATATCAACCGTTAGTTCGTAGATTCTGCTGTCGTAATGTGTGAATGTTGTCGTTACCGAGCCAGTGTTCGCCTGAGACGTTTCCAAAACCTTTTGTGTAATTATCCCATCCTTGATAGAAGTCGATCGAACCGTCCTGTCCCGCTGAAACACCTACATATTTAAGAGAACGTGGAGTACAGGAGATTTCATAAAAATATAGTCTCAGAATAATAATAAGAGTTGCTTGCTAAAAGATACATTTGTAAAAAAAAAAAAAAATGATAATAATGGCACAAGACAGAGCTATTTGGAAAAGCATCATCAACAGGGTCACAAAGGGTCAGACATGACCTGTATGACATCGATCGATCGATATAATACTTTTCTAATAATAATGAACTAAATATTTTGAATCCATGCATCTATTGTTGCTATGTCGGTTGCCTCATTCCGGTGATCACTGCATTTTTGTACGAAACTTAGGTTCCTATTTTACTCTGTTACATTATGATATATATTTAATCAAGGGTTTAGGCAGATCTTGTCAAGATCACCTTCTACATGTTCTAGGATATAAATTTTGTCTCCAATTAATGACTTCTATACTATATCCATATAGAGGCGACTACAATGGCCACAGAGGTGACTAAGATGTTAAGAGAGGCAACTACGATGTCTACAAAGGCGACTACGATGTCAAAAGAGTCAACTACCGTGTCCACAAAGGCAACTACGATGTTAACAGAGGCAACTACGATGTCCACAGAGCTGACTACGATGTCCACACAGGCGACTTCGATCTCCACAAAGGCAACTACGATGTCTTCTGAGGGAACTACGGCGTCGAATGAGGAGAATACGACTACTGCATCTCCATCTACTGCATCAGTAGTCTCAGGTAAAATACGTTGAAGCACGGTTATAATAATATAAAAGCGAATAAAAGTAGGAAATCACTTTTCAAACCTATCCTTTATTACATCAATTGAATACATCTAATAATTTGACTTTGTTAACAGAATGTTCCAAAGAAAATTCATGATGTTTCACAATTTTAGTTTCTGGTGGTTTAGTACCTTTTGGAATAAAACACCTGTTAATATTCCATTTTGCACTTGAAATCAACTCTTGACTTAGACTTTCTAGGGAGCAATCAACTTGTTACTATACCCTGAGCTTCAACTAATGCTTTGAGGATTGTGAAGATATATCTCCCCAAATTATGATTTTCAATCTTTTCATATTTATTCTTCACCTTCGTATTTCTTTTTTTCAAGTTAATGGACGAGACTGTACTGAGCTTCAAGCTGGAGGTGTGACCATCTCTGGAGTCTATTCTATCTATCCTTATGGTTTTAGTAATGATGCTCTAGATGTCTACTGTGATATGGAGACCGATGGTGGTGGATGGACGGTAGGTTCAATTATGCTTTTAATTATAATTATTGATTGTATGTATAATTGATGTTGGTAATTGTTATATTTGATTGATGTTGTTCATCATTATACTTGGTTTGTTTCGTTTTGTTTCGTTTGTTTCGTTTGTTGTTGTTTTGGTAAGTAATGCAAAACCCTTCGATACTTTTCATCCAAAATATTGGTTTTTGCTTTGTTTAGTGATACACATGATACATTTTGAATATATTTACTCAATTTGATGAAAAAAAATGGTCTCCTAGCATTTTTCATTTTGAAGTTTCGACTAATCAATGTTAGGGAGGCCGTTCTCCGACACTTTGGAATTGTAAACATTTATTTATTTTTATTATTATTATTATTATTATTATTATTATTTTTTTTTTTACAAATGTATCTTTATTCATTCTGAGACTATATTTTTATGAGATACCCTGTACTCCACGTTCCTCTTAAATATGTAGGTGTTTCAGCGGAGACAGGACGGTTCGATCGACTTCTATCAAGGATGGGATAATTACACAAAAGGTTTTGGAAACGTCTCAGGCGAACACTGGCTCGGTAACGACAACATTCACCACATTACGACACAGAAGAACTACGAACTACGGATTGATCTCGAAGATTTTGAAGGAAACACTAGCTATGCCTCCTATAGCAGTTTCACCATTGCCAGTGAAACCTTTCGATACAGACTGACCATTGGGGATTACTCAGGAGATGCAGGTATATACATTTTTACTGATGCACGGTTAATATCATTCTGCAATGTCGATAAAAAAGCAATAAAAAAATATGTACGTCATAATTGATGAGGGCCTCATTATCAGTGGCGGATCCAGGCGGGGTGCAGGGGACTCACTCTTCCCCTGTCTCTAAAAACACTCATTGACTGTACATGCTAAAATCGTAAAATTTCGGCAAGGCACGAACACTCTACCGGCCTGTCCCCCCCCCCCCCTTCATTAGCGATAAGGATTTGGTCGAGCGGTAACGCTGAATGTCACGTCTCTGCATCAGCCTATAAACTAATACAGAGTGGACCCAAGTTCGAAACCAAGGATGGTACCAGACGTACATAATCATAACCCAATACCCCCCCCCCCCCCATTTATAAATCTTGGCTCCGCCAGCGCCACTGCTTAGTATAACAAAATAACATTTTGCCGTGCACATAATCCAGTTAGGAATGATGAAAAGATACATTTTCCATCAAATTTCACTTTATTTTCCCATTTTCTAATTATAATGGCTGTTGAGAAACTCTTTGAGTCTTATGGCTTGAATGAAGGGGTGATATCACGGGGAGAACTCATTGTAATCTGGCGATTTACCATGTTTCAAAGCCCTATGATAAACGTATTATCCATTAGCTTTGCAAATAAAATAATACAAATTAACCCTCAGGCCTAATTATCACTTTTCTCCACAACTTTCTGCATAATTATATTTAGGTGACAGTCTGATTTATCACCAGGGCCGCCCTTTCTCAACTAAAGACCGTGACAATGATGGTTATAATTATGACCACTGTGCAGTCATTCGCCATGGGGCATGGTGGTATGATGATTGTCTCGAATCCAACCTGAATGGATTGTATCTCAATGGAACAACTGATATAAAGGGTGGTGTGACTTGGATCACGTGGCACGGCTGGTTCTACTCTCTCAAGAAAACTGAAATGAAGATTCGCTTGGTATAAGGGCCGATAGTCCGCAAGGCCAATTGGTCTAACAACAGTCGGTCTAATTCTCCGTTTGTCTAATACCACATGGGCTAAACTCATTTGGCCTACTACCAATTTGGGTCTAATTTGCAATTCGTCTTATAATATGTCTTGGTCTAATTCTCACTTGGTCAGTTTAATGACCAATTTGTCTGATTGCCAATTCGTCCAATAGCCAAATGGTCTAATTACATTTTCGTCTAATGTCAAATGAGTAGTTGGTCTATAACCAGTTTGTTACTGGAAGTGACCAAGTGGACATAAGATGAACTAGGCATATAGACGACATGGGAATTAGACGAAATGGTAAATATGCGAAGTGCTACTTAGATCAAAGGGTAATTAGACGAACTTGTTCTAGACAAAATGGGATTACACCATGTGGGATGAGAACGAATGGACATTAGTCAAAGTGGTTTTAGACCAAATGGCAGTTTACCAATACCGGGTCACGATAACCCTAGGACACCGCAAGAAATTTACAACTTTTAAAAATCACTGTTTTTTATGTTTTGCAAGACTTTTCGACTTAAAGGTTTTACTTCATTTCTGAATGATCTTTTAATGGCCATATACTAATTGTCGTGTCACCAACCTGAATCACTGAAGGCGATAAAATAACGGATGAATCTTCTGAAGATGTAGACATATCGAAGAACGTGCGCATAGGACACGGGAAAATCGGATCCTACATCGTGCACGCATGGAAATGGCTGGTATAATTCTCATTACAATCTACATTACTCATTGTTATTATAACTACTAAAGTGGGGGAAATGCGATTTAATCCACATTTTTTGTGAGTTTAAAACGCAATAGTCTGCTATTTTCTCCAAATTTTGCTGTTAACTTCAAAAGTAGGCATAATAAGTTTAAAAATGTTCATTAGAGCTTCGTCGAGCTTTAATCTGTTGTGTACATGAATTTGTATTTTCTGTCTTTTTATTGACACAATGATAATAATTCCAAATGTGTCCATCATTGTCCACACCTGCAGATCATTTTTTGTTTGTGTGGAAAAATGGCCTTTGAATAAGAGAACCTAATTCCTTTATATTAGCGTAAATACAAAACCTTTTAAATTCTGGCGATTCTCGAAATTCATTTATGCATGACTCTATCATACCTGTGTAGTACGGTTCACATTATAGTACCCCATTGGAAATAAGCATTTTCCGCTTTCATGGGCTATCCTGTCAGTGTATCTTTTATTTCCACTTTGAG
>CALNVZ010003434.1:1341139-1355002 GCA_940671915.1 Paracentrotus lividus | reverse complement strand
ACTTGAGACTAGAAAGCGAGAAAGAAACAAAAAAGATAATCTTGTTATATGCTGTCCAGGCCTTTAAAGACGAATCCTTTGCATGTTAACTTTGAGTGGTCAACAAACAATTCAAATTTTTTGGAACTTCATATCAACATACAGTATAATCATAATATACCGTAAATAAATAGACATTGTAATAATTTGCCAGATGAATGTAGCATGTTAAGTCGATTGGAAGGAAACCAAAATGGAGTCCGCTGATCTATCCGCAGTTAGAACAGGCCTGAAATAATAAATAAATGCCAGGTCAAGCCTGATGTACGAGACTACGACAGTTAAAACACGTCAACAATCGAATTCCCCGCAATTTCAATCTGGAAATAACAAATCTCTTTATCACAAATCTTGCCAGCTTCCGGCCAACTAAGCCTGTTTCCCGCATTGTCTGGATTAATATCTCTTTATCAAAATCTTGCCAGCCTTCGGAAACAGCCTGTTCCCCCTAATCACCCGACTTACCCGGGCAAACTAGCCTTTCCCGCTGTCTGACTAAATAATAATTTCATGCACAATAATCCAGATCGGCAACCATGACGATGGCAAGAAAAACATTCCTACCATGAGAGATAAATTACTCATATCAATGGAATAATCAACTCTATCCTCACAGATCGCTTGCTCCCCTTGAGGAAATTATAAATAAAATATTGGCGATTAGCATCACACCTTTGACTAAAATGCCCGCCCGGAGTGTATTGCTCGCGCCAAATCGCCCCTAGACTCATTACACTGTACTCGCTTGTGAGGTATAAGCCACACCCTTTGTACAATAATTTGTAATCTTGCACTGATAACGATATTCGCACGTACAAATCCTTGGTTAGCAGGCAGATTATGCCCTTTCTTGTCTTTATAGCTATCTAATACCAGAAATGATCGGATTTGCAAGGGAAAATAGAAGCCTGCATTTTTAGCATGTTAGCTCATTGCACCCACCTTAATTTTAAGAAGAAAATAGAAGACCTTTTCTCTTAATTACTAAATTAGTTAACAAATTGACTTTTAGTATAATCTATAGAAAATTAATGCCTGTAGACCGGTCCTAGCATTATCAGTGATTTTTAGATCTTTAGCCCAGCCATTTAGGCCTACAGAGGAAAATGATTTAATTACGATTGTATAGTTAAACAAGTACAATTGTGATCTTAGTGAATCTGGCAGGCAAAGTTTGTGTCTTTACCGCGACGCACAAGTTATTCAATTTCACACTGGATGATTTGGGGTTATAAAAAGCGGAATTCAAGATTCAAGATTACTTTATTGATTTCTCATGCTTTCAAGTACAAAACAACTATAATCAAATTAAACAACATCAGTATGTAACTAACATTTGTTTCAAAGTAACAGAGAACTTATAAAGAAAATTCAGAACCAGCAAGAAGCAAAGCTTGTAAGGGCGCTGGTCCCTTTAATATTAAAATAGAATACAAAAGTAAGCATTTTTTTTTTTTTTTACCGAACATATTCTATGGAAATTCTAATTGAATAATCTTATGGATAATTCTAATTCTTCCCCTCCAACACGGACAAAAATGACTACAGCGCACGCACTGTTTAACCGTCTATCAGCGGGTGAGGCAAGAATATGATTTAAAAATTATTATACAAAAAGAAGGAAACAACTAACTAGAGAGACAAAAGAAACGGGGAGGGACTAGGGTGGGGAAGGGGGTGTCGATGATTTAGATCATATTTTTCTATATGTGCATGAAAGTAAGTTGCTCTTTGGTGATATTTGATCCTTGTGTATCCGGTCTGTCATTAGGGAACAGTGTGATATTAGTGGTAAGGATTAACAATAACATTTAATTTTGTGTTTTAATAAAATATGCTTCTTATCTCAGCATGTCTTCTGGGCTAGAGAATTCCCAAATTTAGGGGCTAGTAAATATAAAGTGTTTTGTGTTAGCACTGTAACCGCGTTCTTGTAAGTGGTAATGGTATTTGCCTGTAGGATACTGGATGTACTTTCATTATTTAGAATAAACATGTTGCCAAGCGCTGGGAGCAATTCCTGATTGTTTCTGGACATGAGACTGCAAGGGTTAAGTTTATATAAGTCATGAAACTTTTAAAACATTATTAGAATAAAACAGTGTATCATATGGTGACGGAATGGACGTTATATAACTCGCATTAGCTTTTTTCTGTAGCAATAAAATTCTTTCTAAATAAGTATGAAGCACTTTTCCCAGGATAAAATCCCGTGATTAAGGATATGTAATACCAAGGTAGAGTAAAGTGATAAAAGAACTTGGGAAATGCATATTTTAGCTTATTCATCATACTATATCTTGAGAATCTAAAATTTTTTTCAAATGATATTTCATGTTAATTTACTCTTATTATAGTACCTAAAATTTAGTTTTCGATTACTTTTGTTATTTGTACATTATCCATGATAATTGGTCGGGGTTATTCCGAAAAGGTTGAGCTAAATAACATAAAATTGTTTCTCTAGATTTATTGATATTTTGGTTTGATCATTTGTAACTGCTTCAGTTCTGTATTTACTTAAGTTACATAAAGTATCTATGTTTTTGTGTGTAAAAGATAAATTTGTGTCGTCTGCGTACATAATTCGGGTATGTTAAATTGGAAAGATTTATGTATAGTCTTGTGTAATAAATAAAAAGGAGGGTCGAGGATTGACCCTGGTACTCACATATGTATTTTGAGGTTTTAGATGCTAAATTTATCAATAAAAACAAATTGTTTGCGTCCATATAATAGCTTCGAACCAGTTAGAACGATTCCTCGTATCCCTATAATATGTTAGTTGTGTAGGTAAAATGCATGGTCAATGGGGTAGTCAAAGGCTTTTTTGAAAAGTCTATAAATAACCCGAATTGTATTGGTTCCGCATTATCAATTCGATGGTATTTTATTATCAACTCATGAAGGAGCGTGCTTGTTGTGTTTTTGTTTTCTAACCCAATTGAGATATTTCGTGTTTAAATTAATTGTTTCATCCAGAAATTTTAGTTGCTGCCCGGTGCTAAAAACTATTTTTCTAATATTTTGCTTGAGGAAAAATGTAGTAATAAAAATTTGTGTTAGCTAATTCGTTTTAATGATAGAGCCGTCACCCTTTTAAAAAAAACTGCCGGAATTATTTGCTAATTTCATTTTTATTAGGCAAAGACACCGCAGCGTCATGGATAGATTTTGCGTATGGTTATTTGTGAATGGTTCGGACGATTAGTTCGCGAATAATCCTTTTAAGATAAAGGTTATCAATCAAGCCGCATGCTGCCCAGCTACGTTTACTCTGGAAATGTTATGGACAATATCTAGATTTCGTTTTCAATGTTACAAGGAGCAAAAAAACACTGAATCAACTTCCTCACCATATTTTCGACATAATTAATTGACGTGGACGTATTTAGTGTTCGGGACTACCTGATTAAATTGTTATACTCACAAATAGGGTAGATGATGAATAAGTTAACCGAGAGCCAAAATTATCTTCCCTGCGAGTCTTTAAGCATTAGCCGACCTTAATAAACACAACTTCAACAACGAAGAATACCGCAGTAAACGCTAAATATAGGCAGCTTTCATCATAATAATAAATATAATAGAAACTAAAATATTGTGGCTTCTTGCAAAGCGCAAGCATCATGTTGATGTCATATGGCACCATTACATACATAAGAAATATATATGTTTAAAAATACAAAACCTGAGAATACTTTTATCTTGCTAGGAATTTTAGCTCGAATCACTTCTTAAGCTTCAAAGTGTTATGTACAATTTCTTTAAAAGAGTGATAATTATGTGGAATGATGTTCAAGATGCCAATTTATTGTGAGCGAAATCTGCTATACTATATGAACATGCCACAGGTTATGTTACTATTGTTATTATAATGCATATGAAGATAGACACCAGACCACTTATAGGTTACCAAGCAACAAAGGTTATCTAAAATGCGAGCGTTCTCTGGTTGCAGTGACTCTATCATACCTGTTAGGTACGGTTACATTATATAGCTACCCCTTGTAATGAGCATTTTCCGCTTTCATGGGCTATCCTGTCAGTGTATCTTTTATATTATGATTTATTCATGTATTATTATATTCTTGCACTTGGCAATAAAATCATTCAATATGAATTATGATGTTTCTTTCTGAGAGCCATTTACTCGTTATGTTATTAATACAACAATATAATCCGATACCGTTGTTGCATGCACAATAAACTACAATTTTGAGCTCAAAGTTTTCTACTCGCCCTTCGCGCTTGAGGATATTGGGGTCTATCAGAGGCGGTGGAACCGAGGGCAGGGGGCACGATGCTCCCACTTTTTCATGCACTCTTGCCCCTTTTCTTTTTATACTAAAAAGAAGCCTTTCATACTCTTTAAAAGTCCCATGGACAATTTCTTAAAAAAGTTTCACTTACAATACTACAAAGTGCCCCCTTCTTTACTTCATATGTCTTTTAAAACCCCAAATTTTCCTGCTCGGTCACTATGCGACCTCGCACTGTAAAATTAACAAACAATAAGTATACTGATTTAAAATAAAGGGTTGGGCCCAGTGCCCTCTGCTGGAGACAAACCTTGTCAAAAGAATTGGTGTAATTGTGCTTGGGCTAGATTGGGGGTGGGCTAGGGGCCTGTAGCCCACAATAACTTCATAGCAAAGATTATTTATTTAACGAGCCAAGATTATTATGTATCTTCAACATGGATCCTAAAAAGAGTCTCTAAGGCACAATTTTTAGGTCAAAACTTTCAGCTCGCGGATACTAAATACCCTTACAAAAATGTCCTGTGGTATTCCTATGGTATTTCTGAATGCCCTGTGGTATTCATATGGTATTTCTGAATGTCCTGTGGTATTCCTATGGTATTTCTATGGTACAATCAAATACCATAGAAGTACCATAGGGAAATACCACACAGGAAAAGGGTACCATAAGAATACCATACAGCAGTGCTGTGGTATTTGGCACAAATACCATATGTATGGTATTGCTGTATGGTTTTGGGCACAAATACCATATGTATGGTATTTCTTTATGGTTTTTTGGCTCAAATACCATATGTATGGTATATCTGTATTGGCACAAATACCATATGTATGGTTTTGCTGTATGGTTTTTTGGCACAAATACCATATGTATGGTATTGCTGTATGGTTTTCTGGCACGAAAAAATACCATAATGTTAATGGTATTGCTGTATGGTTTTGTTTGATATGCACAAATACATATGTATGGTAAATTATCTGTATGGTTTTTTGGCTCAAAATACCATATGTGTTTATATCGTGGCATACATATGTAGGTTCTGTATGGTTTTTGGCACAAAATACTTATGTTAGGTATTGGCTGTATTTGGTATTTTTGGGCACAATACCATAATGTATGGTATTGCTGATATGTTTTTTTTTTGTTGCGACAAACCATATGTATATTTCTTTTAATGAAGTTTCTTGGCAATTGAGATTGGTTTTTTGGCACAAATACCATATGTATGGTATTAGCTTTATGTTTTTGGACAAATAACCATAGTATGGTATTGCTGTAGTTTCTTTGCAACAAATACCATATTGTATGGTATTGCTTGTAATGTATTTTTTTTTTACACATATAACCATTATTGTATGGTATTGCTGTATGGTTTTTTTGGCACAAAATACCACATGTAGTGGCACAAATACCACATGTAGAAAAAGTTCCATGAACCGTTAAATTGCTTACACTCAATAACGTCACGTGAGCACGAAATGCACTTTTTTTATATTATTACTTTTTTTGTTTTTACATAGTTAAATCGTTAATCACTGTATTGTTATTTGTTTTGTGAGCGCGAAGCGCGAGCTAACAATTTTGCTCTATAATAACATTAATCATTGTATTCACGAGCTGATAATCACTACTCTTAAAGAAAAATACAATTACGAAGGACGAGTGAAAATCTCATAAATCAACGTTTAAAATCATGTATATGTTTGTAATCCTTTCTGAAATATGGTCACTTTTTATAACGATACGGACTGAAAACAAAGAATTTAAAGAAATTAAAAAGTTTATTTCCAATCAAATTTGGAGAAGTGGGCAAATACAAAAATTATCCAAATTATTTAGAAAATAAAAACAAAATGTGAAGCTATGAAAATCAAGGGGACATGTCCCCTGATTGCGCCAAATTTGGAGAGAATTAATATCACCTAGATCGGAATAAATAAAGCACCCAAAGAGACATATAACATAGGCTAATATCCAAAATTCACAATAGAATGACCAACCCACACACAATTATGCCAAATAAAACAAATAAAGCGTTGTAACAAATAAAAGAATAAATGAATAATAGGGGACCATGAGAAGAGATTATTTAGTTTAATATGTCTGGTGTTTTTTGTTGCAAGCGAAGCGCGAGCCGAAAATTTGCTTTCTAATGACCTGAACTTGGTACATTTACGACACACTGTGCCTCTTCGTCTATTATATGTACATATATTTTTCTTAAGCTTTTAAAAATCGAGAGTGACGATCCCCCTAGAAAACAAAAATAAGATGATTAATTGGCTGTATGGTACTTCTGTAGTGGTATTTTGTGTGGTATTTGTGCCAAAAACCATAGAATACCTATGGTATTTTGGCTGTATTGGTACTCTGTATGGTATATTTGTCGTGCTATTATGGTGCACAAAAAACATAGGAAATCCCTATGGAATTGTTGCTGTAATGGTATAATTATGTGCCAAAACCATAGGAAATCCTATGGTATTTTGGCTGTATGGTACTTCTGTAGGTATCCTTTGTGTGTATTTGTGCCAAAACCATAGGAAATCCTAGGTATATTTGGCTGTATGGTAAAATTTGTGCCAAAAACCATAGGAAATCTATGGTATTTTGGCTGTAGGTAACTTGCTGTTATGTATTTTGTGTGGTATTTTGGCCAAAAAACATAGAAATCATATGGTATTTTGGCTGTATGGTACTTCTGTGTGGTATTTTGTGTGGTATTTGTGCCAAAAAACCATAGGAGAATCCTGTGGTATTTTGTATGGTACCGTTGCGTGGTACCACAAGACATTTTTGTAAGGGTAGGCTCTATATTGAACAATTAACTCCAATTTTGTCCTCAAAATTTTGGGCTCGCGCTTCGCGCTCGCATTCCTTTATATTCATTACTAAAATGAACAATAAAAAATAAAAGCCATTAAGATTCCTAAAATTTTCAGCTCGCGCTTCGCGCTCGCGGATACTATAAGTAGGGTCTATAATGCACAATTAACCCCAGTTTTGAGCTTCGTGCTCGCGGATACTAAATAGAGTCTATAATCGTGATAATGCATAGTTTACTCCAAGTTTAATTCAAAATTTTCGGCTCGCGCTTCGCTCTCGAAAAACATTCTTGAAAAAGGTCCACTTTTTCAGATTTCGAACCCCATCCCCCCCGTAAAAATCCTAGTTACGGGCCTGATGATTGTATAGTTAAAAAGTACAATTGCGACTTTAGTTGAATCTGGCAGGCAAAAAGTTAGTGTCTTTACCGGCGACGCACAAGTATATTCAATTTCACACTTAGGATGATTCTGGGGGTTTAAAAAAAGCGGAATCAACTTCCTCACCATAATTTTCGACATATTAATTGACGTGACGTATTGTGTTCGGGACTACCTGATTAATTGTATACTCACAAATAGGATAGATGATGAATAAGTTAACCGAGAGCCAAAATTATTTTCCCTGGAGTCTATTCAAGCATGAAAGCCGACCTAATACAACACAACTTCAACAACGAAGAATACCGCAGTAAACGCTAAAATATAGCCCGTTCATCATAATAATAAATGATAATAGAACTAATAATAATGGTGGCTTCTTGCAAAGCGCTCAAGCCCGTCATGTGTGATGCTCATATGGCACCATTACATACATAAGTAATATATATATAAAAGATACAACATACCTGAGAAATACATTTTATCATTGCTAGGAATTTTAGCTACGAACTCACTCTTAGCTTCAAAGCTGTTATGTACAATTTCTTTAAAAGAGTGATAATTATGTGGAATGGATGTTCAAGATGCCAATTTATTGTGAGCGAATCTGCTATCTATATGAACATGCCACAGGTTTATGTTACTATTGTTATTATAATTGCATATGAATGATAGACAACCAGACCACTTATAGGTTAACTTCAAGCAAACAAAGATTATCTAAAATGCGAGCCGAGTCTCTGGTTGCAGTGACTCTATCATACTTGTGTAGTACGGTTCACATTATAGTACCCCATTGGAAATAAGCATTTTCCGCTTTCATGGGCTATCCTGTCAGTGTATCTTTTATATTATGATTTGTTCATGTATATTATATTTCTTGCACTTGGCGAATAAAATCATTCAATTATGATATGCATGTTTCTTCTGAGAGCCATGTACTCGCTATGTATAATAGAACAAATATAATCCGCATACCGTTGTTGCTATGTCTGACAAGCATTAAGAACCTATCTTGCTCAATATGAGACTAATCACGACTCGATCCTCGAAAGTCGTGGAAAATCAATTGTGTTTTTTAGTTTTTGGAGACTTTTTCCATCACGAGCAGAACCGCCACTGAAAGGAAGTATTAGTTAGGGATGGTGGTAATGACTGGTAAGATATAGGGAGAGAACGAGAGAAGTGGAGGGGAAAAGAGAAAAGTACAAACAGAGAGGGAGAGAGAGGGAGGGAGGGAGAGAGTGAGAAAGCGAGAGAGAGAGAGAGAGAGAGAGAGCATGGGAGTGATGGAGAGAAAGAAAGAGAGGGAGAGGGAGAGACTTTCCACAGGTCAGAGGAGGAAGGAAAAGAAAAAAAAGGTAGGGTCGGAATATATTTTTCTCACGGAATACACCTTGACACTCCTTCATCTCATTGTTTTACTATCTACACAATGTTTCCTTTCTCTCCCCCCCCCCCTCTCTCTCTCTCTCTCTCTCTCTTTCTCTCTCTCTCTCTTAAAAAGTCAATGTCGGCTTATATTTTCTTTCTTCCGTATTGGCTTTGTTCTTTTGTTTTCGTCTTTGTTTCAGATATGACCGAGTCTGCATGCTCTTCAACAGCTCTAAAGGATGAAAGGGGACAAGTCTACTCTTTAAGATTAAAATATATGGTCGATGATGTTCTTGCCATAATGAAATATGATAACTTGTAGAGAAGAATTTGTAAAATAACGAACAAATGCACGAATAAAGGTGCGATACTTTTGACAGATGAGGGCATGTTATTTTTATGACAAATACGTGGACATCTACAGTGGTCATACTGAAAGGACCAGTTATTTTTTAAAAGTTATTTTACCCCCTCAGTGTTTACCTCTCGTTTCCTTTAAAACGAGTGAAGAGCTCCATGGTTTTGATTTCTTACTCATCTGCCCATAGGTCTCATAGTCATAGGTCTCATAGTCATAATCATGTGTACGATGTGGGTGATTTTAATTTACCTTTTGAAATCGATCTATGCTGTACATTATTGGTTTGTAGGTATTTTCAAAGATGTGACTATAACGTTTGACATTGTAAAGAGTGCAATTTAAACACCATTTCCCCATTCTATTTTTGTTTTATCTTTGAAAGACAAAGGTTTTAGAAGGCTAGAAGATGATAAAAATATAAGGGCAACCAATACGTTCCGCTTTGGATTTCCTGCATAGCTTTAAATTGGTGTAAACAGGCGGTAGACTTCCTGTTTTTACTTTATACAATGTTATAAGAAGTCTGGTAGTTGGCTGGAAAGAAAATACCTGAAAATACAAAATAGACAAGGGCCGATCGTCTGCTATATTAAAGTCAGTTGGTCATAAGTCAAATGCTATGAGCTAACGACCTTTTGGCTCACAAAAGAGGATAATTATGTATGATCAAAAGTGACTTTCTTTCACAGGGAAGGTCTGGACCCAAAATAAGTTGCTTTTATAAAAAGCAGAAAAATTAGAAAAACAGATTTAAAAAAGTTTTATAGAAAATCTGACTAATAATAAGTGTACATCTTTATGATGCCCAAAAAAGAGATCGCTATACCATATTGGCAACACCTATGATGTCATAGGGGCACAACTTGCCACGCATCTTCTATATTGTTTTATGATAAATTTTCACTTTATTTGTTAAGAAGCTGTTTTTCTCATAACTTTGGCTAAGATATATTGATGAAAATGTGTTATTGCATCTATGCATTTTCATAAAATGAGAATTATAATGACATTTCAAAAGAAAAGCGACAATTTTATGAAATTCAACATTCATGAATATCTTTTTTCTATACCGAAAACCTACTTAAAATCTTTGTTTTTTGTATTTCTAATTCTGATTTTACAATATAATGTATAGATGCAATAGCATATTGCCATCAATATATCTTGGCCAAAGTTATGAGGAAAACAGTTTCTTAACAAATTAAGTGAAACTTTATTATATATAAAACAATATAGAAAATGCATGGCAAGTTGTGCCCCAATGACATCACAGCTTTGTGACTATGTTGCCAATTTGGTATAGCGATCATTTTTTTTTTTTGTGCATCGTAAAGATATTCATTACTTTCTTATTATTAGTCCAATTTTCTGAAAACTTTTTTTATTATGTTTTTCCAACTTTTCTGCATTTTCTGCTTTTTATATAAAAAATATTTTGGGTCCAGACCTTCTTTTAACCGATGTCCTTGTAAAGCAATAAATAGATATTAATGCCCATCCTTGATTCGGAAGGACTATGTAATAAAAGACATGCACTTCCACCAAGCCAAAGTTACAAAAACACAGACTGTTATTGTTTACGAAACTATATGTCATGCAAAGGGGTCTTTCTTTTCTTTTCTTTCTTGAACACCAATATCATGAATATAGTTTGTGCCGTTGCGTTTATAATCTGGAAACAAAAGGTTTTTCTGTTTAAATATCACTATTCTTTATTTTTTTACATCCAATTTTACGGACCGATCGTGAGAATAGATGACCAAAATCTTGTGTATACCGTCAAGATTATCTGTTTTATTCTTTGTTATGATCGACTTAATCAACAAACATCATCTCTAATGTATACAATTTCCTTGATAATGTAGCTTCTTTTTGTTTACTTTATTCGTCATGTAGGCGAATAAAACAGGAATTACTAGTAAATGAACTATAATAAAAACGTATAAAAGGAAATAACAACATAAAGGGGTTATACGAAGAGCAATGAATGGAAAGAGGGAGATCCAAACAGAGAGATAGAGAAGATGATAGAGAGAGAGAGAGAGAAAGAAGGAGAGGGAGATCCAAACGGAGAGATAGAGAAGATAAAGAGAGAGAAGAGGAGAGAGAGAGAGATGATGGAGAGAGGACTAAGAGAAGAAGAGAGAAGAGAAGGACTGACGAAGTAGCAGATATTATTGCCAAAGACTAGCACAAAGGGAAGAGGGAATCAGGTCTGGTGTTCGAACAATGAGAGAGAGAAGAGAACATAGTGAGTATAACGAATCAACCAACAGGTTGGAGAGAAATGAAGAGCAAAAATAAAATAATACCGCAGATAATCATCACATGCATGATAAATAAGAGGAAAAAGTAGTAGAAGAGAGAGATAAGTATTTATAGTAATTGTGTGGATAAGAGAACATTGACCTGAGATTGAATTCTGGGATTAAAGAGAAGCTTTCATTCATCATACTTGCCTTTAGCCAAGACTACAAGCTTGACGACAACAAGATGGAATCCATCTTCTCCATAAATATTTTACTTTATATTTTTTTGTATGTTCGTGTGTGTATATCTTTCGAAAAACTACGGGTCGATTACTCGCCTATAATCTATCATTGTCAGGGACCGCTCAATTTATTAATTCTATGTAAACTACACAGTAATTTCTTTTTATTACTTTTGAAATGCAAGCCGTACACATACGGGAAAACGGATATCTTTCCTAACTCTACTTCGCTATTGCTCTCGGTAAATACACAGGAGTTGGTGTCATTGCTTCATTCATTTAGGACCGTTTTCTGAGTCAGAATGATGTAACTTGCAGTAGGCATCAAAACATTCATATAAGCATCTATGTGGATATTCATTCGTTTAGAAAACATCGATTTTTCCTTTTATTCAGTCGTAAAGATAGATTTACACCTTGATCCAGTACATATATTGATAGATTCTTTCTGTTTTAATTGGCAGATCTTGAGATTTTCCGCATCTTTCTCTCTTCTACTCGTATTGCTACGCCGTATTAAATTTTCGTAGTGTATTACTATCACACTCTATCTATTGACATTTTGGAATTCAGGTATACAACGAACGTACATAGGATCTAGGAGCCTCCTTTCCCGGGGGAGGGGGGGGTCACTCACCATATTATGTGCTATTGATACGCTTCATGCTGTCCCAAAACGGTCGAAAATGGGTCTGTTTCCATCTTTTCACCTGGTCTTGTACAACGCTTTCCCCTATAACTATAGGGTGTTTTTTTTATTTAAGTCGCCAATTATAAAAATAGTGGGGGTTTTTTCGCTGTTAAAATGCTTTTTTGGGTTAATTTCTTTTGTTTACGCCATTCATTATGGGGGTTTCACTAAAATTGTCTGTTTTGGGCAAAAATTTCACGGTGTTTACCCATAGGGGTAGTTTTTTCCAGTCTTGACGCCGAAAAGGGGTGCAAAATTTGACTTCATGCAATGAGACTTTTAGGCCATTTCAGGGTCGTGGAACGCGATGTGTAGCACTTTTTCTTGAGTAACCCCCCCCGCCTCCTTTGCTAGAGCTTTTCGAGAGAGGACGGATTGCAATTAACAAAAACAATTATTAAATTACGCTTCTTCTCCGATCAATCAGGATAAAAATACCCTCCCAACGATCGGGCGCTAAATTTGTGTGACCAATGACTATGATGTAATTGCACCCAAAGAAACGGTTATCATGCCTATTAATCTTCAGGATCCCCCATATTCAATGTTATGAAAGAGACATAGCATAGGCTTATAAGGATCATCCTCAGCATATAGTTTTTTTAATTAGGACATGGCCATTGTCATTATTAATGTGATGTCGTAGGCGAATTTATTAAACAAGTAAAATGTATTCAAATTATTCCATTCACATGCAGTTAGCCTTTGTTCTACAGCTGTCAGAAATCTTTCTGAAGTATTAAAATAGTTTTAAGAAAATGAAATAGATTTGTTGGATTTTGTTAGTTTGGTTTTAATAAAGAGTTTATACTTTGCTTATTATATATATATTTTCAAATAAAATAACTTTAACTTCTCAGCTTTTCTTTTTTGAAAAGTACAATGTTTTGATAAGAAATTCAAAAGTTTTCCCAACTATATAAGCTTGGTCCATTGCTCATGTACATTTTCGCCTGGTTTCCTGGAGCTGATAACCAATCTAATAATGCTAAGAAAATCTTTCTTTTTCTAGCTCTCCAATGGAGAATCTTGTCACTAGATAAATATCACCCAAAAGCAAAGAAATATATTGGTGTTATGAGGGTAAATAATATTTAATATATATAATATATAATCATTTATATTTTGAGGATCAAATGACTTCAGGGAATCCCTTTGCTATTCGTTTTTTTTTCTTCATGCGTCCATACATTGGAACGAAATGATATTTAAGAAATAGAGGAAACCATTATTGTATTCTTTTCCTGATACCGTATTATCTTTATTCTATCTCTCGAATATAAAACACATAGCAACACAATGAAGGCCGTTATGTTCTTCCTGCTGTTCGCTGCCGCCATCTCCACATACGGTTACACCCCAAGCGAATATTCTTGCCCCTATGGCTGGAGCCAGCGAAATACATTCTGCTACCGGTACTTCGAGGAGATGCTGC
>CALNVZ010003434.1:1271247-1339942 GCA_940671915.1 Paracentrotus lividus | reverse complement strand
TAAGAACGAGGAGGGGGGGTAGCCCCGAACCCCCCCCCTATTACGGGTCTGATTCTTACACATTTCCACTTTATTTCCGACAGAGTAATTCCACTGGCACCAATCTGCCCCACGGCATGTGGACAGGACTCCATCAAGAGGTAACGGCTGGTCCGTGGGTATGGAC
Organism: Paracentrotus lividus; assembly: GCA_940671915.1. Lineage (NCBI taxonomy): Eukaryota > Metazoa > Echinodermata > Echinoidea > Camarodonta > Echinidae > Paracentrotus > Paracentrotus lividus. The sequence goes on along the minus strand of CALNVZ010003434.1, from coordinate 1,339,776 downwards.
TGACGGATCACCTAATGACCACGCCCACTGGTTACCCGGGCAACCCGACAATGGCTATCACGCCCGGGGTCGACTCAGTGAAGATTGCGTCATCATATGGAGGAGCGATGACGGGTCCGAGTCAACTCGGCAGTGGGACGATGTGGGGTGCGATCTCCAGGGAGGAATGCCGCTCGTGTGTAAGATGCCCGCCGTGCCCGAGTTCAATCATGTTTGAAGTTAAAATCTTCAAGGTAATTCGTCGAGGAATCCTTTTCAAACGGACAATGTGAATATGAAAGATACCAATATGAGGTTTGATGGAATAGCAGTCAAGTAAACTTTTGGAGACTATGCCTACGGTATACAGTCGAGTGCCTTGGTCCCTCCAACGAGAGAATAATTCCAAACCGACCACTCATTTCAAAATTCGCGGTAATATTTTCTTTCGGTCGGACCGATGTAGGTTTGGAGTCGGTCTCGATGATAATGACCAAAGTGCTAGCCTACTTGACCGAAGATCTACGAGACCAAACATGTTGGTCTTGCAGGCCTAGAGCAAATCATAAACTGTTAATTTTGCCAGCTTTCCAAATAATCATAACCAAGAGGCAAACTTGGTCAAAACTATGTAGTTATTACATAAAAATTATCTTCTACTTGAAAAGATCCATGCCCAGGTCATAACTGCAAGACCGACTACAAACCGATCGGACTTGCCAATTCGCAATCATGTAAATTGTCGGCCAAAATTGTCTTGTGACCGTTTGGATTCGGTCTCAAACGTGCTGTGACAGTGGCAGATCCAGAAGGGGCGCACTCCCTCTCTATGTTTCTTTTTTCTTTTGAGAATCTTGAGTATAATGCTCGGATGCTAACAAATGTATATTCCCTGAACCTGGATCCGCCGCAGTCGTAATGATTCAACTGGAATTTCACAAATTTTGGCCATGATCCAATCTGTGTACTTTGAAAAAATCAAACCCGGAAAAACATTAACGTTTGGTTATATCATATTTAATACTTCATACCCTCAACGACATTTATTTATTTAGTCAATATATACAAATAAATCACAGGGCTCAATCTTTATACTTTATCAATAATGTGATTTATAAATCAAATGGGAAAAAAAATCCACAAAGTGTAGGCTAGACTTTGATCACCAGTATACATAATCCCTTGCATAAATGCCCCCAGAATAAAAAAATAAAAAAACATTTTCAAAATATACTGCCTAAAATTTTTAATAATCCCCATTTCACTCGAATATCTAGCAGCTTTGGTATTTCTGAGTATAAAAGTATATCTAGATTGCTGAGAACAATCAAAAATAAAAGGTGATACACAGTATGAAAAATGATTAATATGATTACAATGATTATCTGGGATAATTTTTTTAATAATTCATAATTCATGCGTCTTCCTATAGTCATTCAGAGCAATGCAAATGCGTCTTTCCATCTACTGAACCCCTGAGACCTTAACCCTTGAAACATGGTCTGTATTCTTAGAGTTAGAGTTAGGATTCTGATTTGGTTTTGAGTTAGTTGAAGCATGGACCTACCGCCAAAGGAGGTAGGGGAGACCGGGGATGGACGTTACAAATTTCACATTTTGGGCCAGATAATTCTAATGAAAGTACTCACACACTCCATTATGGGTCTGTAGTTAGCCCTTTATGTTGGCTGAAACGTGAGGCACATAAAACTTGAAAACATGAAAACACTAATTAACTACAGCTTAATTAATGAAGACATTTTTTTGTAACAACCTACCCCGTATACGGGGTAAGTTGTTACACCATACGGGGTAAATTGTTACTATATGTAAACATACGGGGTAATTTGTTACAATGTGTAAATCTCTTATACCATACTTTTGTTTCAACTTTCCAGTTTCTTGGTATCATTAACAGTAGATCAAGTAGAGCTCTAGAATAGACAAAAGTAATAATAGAAACATAAAAATATTAACACCTGAAAATTGAAACAAAATTACTTTACATGTGTAATGTAATTGGGGCAGGTTGTTACATCGACATGTGGTAGGTTGTTGTAACAACCTACCCCATGGGTGATTTTACACCTAAAATCAACTGTAGCACTGCCATTAGGCAGAATTACAGGGCATGGCTCAGGGGTATATTTGTGACATACATGTACTATATTCACAATACCAGACTATCATCATGTGCCTTCAGTTGTAAGAACTATTACAAATTTTAATTTTTGTCAAAAATTCACTTGGAACTGTAAAAAAAAAAAAATGTTTTTTTGTTGATTTACTTTTTGATAAAACAACGGAGAAACCTCACGACCGGTAGTTCATCACAGCTATGTGTAGGCTGTATATAGATGCCAGTTAGCACGAACTCTCTAGTTCCAACTTAGCACACTGAGAACTGTAGCAACTGACCCGTGTAACTTCCATCCCCGGTCTCCCCTACGTCCGTGGTGTTATGGTTAGGATTGGTTTTAGGGTTAGTATCAATTGTGTCGGTGGTCAAACGCTGACGCAAAATCCTCATCAGAAATTAATTTTTGTATTAATTGCGTAAAATAAGAATGGTGTTATACATATCCCCTGAAAAGGGGCAGTCAAAACTTTTCGTCTCTGATTTATGAACTGAACACTCTAAGGAAGCAAGGGTCAAAATGATCGACCCTATTCTTAATTCATTAAGCATATACCGGCATACATATAGTATCATGGGTATCCACCGGGAGTGGCATATGACCCAAATGGATCCAGGAAAGGGCCACTTTGACCCTTTATAATTTTGTTGTTTAGTGTGAGCTGTTTATTGATTTTTTCAAAACTTTGAAAAATAAGAGGGCTCAGTCCTTTTTTTGTGTTGTATTTATAAATTTATTCACGTGTACATGGTGTAAGGTATGCCATGCTTTACCCGGAAGAAATCAGTAAATGCATCATTCGAAAAGGGCATTGCCCGAATGTATTTGGAATATTCTTGATAATCATATTGATTCAAAATAGACAATAAAGAGTGCTAAATATTGTACTAAAAAGTCAGAATATAAAGCTTTTCAAAACTTTAAAAATAAAGCACTAAAAATCTGCGTAATACTGAATAAAGTAACTAGGCCTAATAGAAAATATATACACACTATCTGTAACTATGTAAAGCATGTGACAAATAAGAAATAAATATACCGTAATGCCAACATTACATTGTGAGTGATCATTTTAAAATCCATTGGAATAATTATAATACAGGAATCATTGAGATTCTATACTGGCGTCTATATGGCTTCAAATCTATCACCAAGCTGTCATTGATATTGAAAGGTGTGCAAAATTGTGAGGCATTGTGGAATCTTATTTGTCATAAGACGGATTTGCGACTACTTTGGGACGGGTTTAAGACGGACTTAAGAGGAGTTTGATACTATTTGTGGAGACGCCTCAGAGACGTCTCCAAGATATCTCAGAGACGTCTCAAAGACGTCCTAGAGGTGTCTGGGAAAATAACACATGTTTATATAATATGAATGTTATTTCGTCTCGGAGACGTCTCTAAGACATCTCCTCGACAGAAAAAAAAAATTATATCGGAGATGTCTCCGAGTGTCTGAGTAAGTGAGATACCAGCTTTAGAAGAAAGATTCAGATCTAGAGAGGGGTCCTTGGCCTTGTTGAGGCTGTCCTCGAGACCGAGGCAGTGTAGCTGATTGCGTCATCGAGCTCGATCGGTGTCTAGAAGCCACGCCCCTGTCGTCAATGTAACCACTATCTCTGGTGATGTCATCCAATGAGACCTCGTACATGTTATCGGTGACCTCGAGTCGTGGTTCGATGATCTCCATCCAGTAACTGAGCTTGCGCGTCTTCTGGAACGTGCTGCCGTGATTGTCAAATTTCACAATATCTAAGATAATCGAATATAAAGGGTTGTATGGGATATCATTATTTCATTTCATTCTTTCATTTAATAGTCTGAGTCATGGAAACTTTGCACTTCCAAATCCTTAGATTGTCATGGTAGGGAAAAAAGGCAAGAGTCGACCACAAAGTGTTCACACTGTGAAAACACTGAAAATTGTCCAAATTCACACAGTCGACTCTGTGAACTTAGTGTCCGAGTCCTTCACAATATGACGACTGTGTGGGTACTGGAAAAAAAATAACCCCGGCACAATATGACCACACTGTGTGTTCACATTGTGCTGTTGGACAAAGGATTTTTTTTCCGGCAGGGGTGAGGAGGGAAAAAATCCGAAATCAGAATGAAAGTCCTGATCGATTTAGAAATTAATCCTATTGATTATAAATTCTTAATCAAATTTTGTTTTGGCCCTCTCGACAATCTTTTATAATAATTTCTGATGTAAGAAACTATAGGTTGTGATCAGATTGAAATTAACTTTGTAGAAGAGAGTAAAATATTAACATTTTATTCAAAGGACCAATGCGAAAAATTAAATGAACTTGTTTGGGGTAGAACATCATCGAGTTTAACCACGCGCCATAGATCGCCCTTCGGGTTTTTAATACATTCCATAGATGTCGTTTTTTTTTCTTCTTTTCTCCTAATTACAGAGGGGTGAGCGACAAATTGAATACTAATAGATTTTCAGGAAATCGCAAAAAACAAAAAAACAAAAACAAATATCAAGGTATATATACTGCTTGTCATTTCTAAGCAAAAACTCAAAATTGTCCATAGACGCCTTGATAATTTTCCTCAGCTTTAGAGAGACGCGGATCCGTCACTGTATTCTTAACTTACATAATCCGGGCTCCTCGAAGAGAACCTCACCGTCCTCGGGCACGATATGACTGTTATATCTTTTCTCATCCAAAATAAAATCCTTTTCCCCAGAATCCAACAACCGGTAGATCCCAAAGGCGATGTCATGAGATTCCGTTTTGAATTCGTACCTATGGTGGAGAAGGAATGGTGACGAGATATAGGAATTCGTATCTATGATGGAGAATAAAGGGTGACGAGAAATAGGAATTCTTATCTATGGTGGAGAATGAAGGGTGACGAGAAATAGGAATTCTTATCTATGGTGGAGAATGAAGGGTGACGAGATATAGGAATTCGTATCTATGATGGAGAATGAAGGGTGACGAGATATAGGAATTCGTATCTATGATGGAGAATAAAGGGTGACGAGAAATAGGAATTCGTATCTATGGTGGAGAATGAAGGGTGACGAGATATAGGAATTCGTATCTATGATGGAGAATGAAGGGTGACGAGATATAGGAATTCGTATCTATGATGGAGAATGAAGGGTGACGAGATATAGGAATTCGTATCTATGATGGAGAATGAAGGGTGACGAGATATAGGAATTCGTATCTATGATAGAGAAGGAAGGGTGACGAGAAATTAGAATTCGTATTTATGTTGGAGAAGGAAGGGTGACGAGAAATTAGAATTTGTACCTATGGTGGAGAATGAAGTGTGACAAGAAATTAGAATTCGTGTCTATGTCATAGAATAAAGGGTGACGAGAAATTACAATTTGTACATATGGTGGAGAATGGAGGGTGACGAGAAATAAAAGAAAGCGAACTAACGAGTAATCCTCGTTGCTGTCCCTTGTATATTACTTCAAACCATAAATATCTCTGCTATTTTACACCAAGCATATTACTGTCTTCGCAGTCGCCTAAAACATAATCATATCGAACTGTTAAACTAGGATCGACACCTCGCATCTATGAGGACAAGAAAGTTGCAAGATTTTTTTTTTTTTACAAAGATTTGATTTGGTTTTCATCAAAATCAATGTTTATTTTAGGATTAATCCATGTCGGTAATATTCCAAAATGTCAAAATCGGGAGTAGGTGCCTCATTTGTAGACAATAATAATATGAAACTGTGATTTTTTATCACATGATAATATTAATCTTCACGAAACGCTAACACAATGACATATCCAGCATTTGTCTGTCTGTAGCGCCAGCTGGGAAAATAAATTGAGACATACGCTTACCTGAAGATACTGCCGAGAGTCTTGACCTTGTACTTGATCTCAATTGACCTTTTACCCGGAAGTTGTTGAGTTGTCATGTCAGCATGAATGAGGTCACTTCCTTTCTTGTGATAGAATGACGGGACTTTACCTCCAAGGTTGATCTGTAAATGTGACAATGGAAATAGATTAATATAGGCATACGGTAGCTATGCTGGAGAAGAGAAAAGAGAAAATATATATATATTATTTTTTTCAACTCAAAAATTCAATTCAGTTCAAAATTGATTCAATATCATATGAAATTATAATTTTATTGTGATTTTTTTTTAAATCAAGGTAGTTATATTACAAAGGCAGATAATTCTGTGTAGGGTCGCTTGGATTAATCAAACTCCTAATCAATATAAATATCATTTAAAGTTATCTATTACTTAATACTAATCTTTATTACAGTATAAAAAAGGTGCAGCTTTACAGATGAAAGACTTCTTAATAATTGTTTCAAATCTTTTAAAGACAACTCTAACCCTTGCGTCATAACTGCTGTTTATAGAGTCTGAACATTAAGTTTATTCTTTTTAGACATAGACCTAGACCTAGACCTAGACCTGCACAGTCTACCTTGCTCGGGCACATATTAGGATTTCCATCAGTATCTGTCATGGTGCCGCCCCAGTGAACCGGAAGGACATCTGCATCTATGTACTTCAGCAGGACGTCACGCCAGTTACCTACAAGGGATACGGAAATGTGTGTTTAGTCATTGATGGATCCCTGATTTCACGAGTGGGGGGGGGGGTGGGGGGGGGCGGCCAAAGTATAACAGACATAGGGATAGGGGTAAATCGTTCACTCGGGTCAAACATCCGTCACAAAAAAAAATCATAAAAAACAAAGGTTTTTTTCGTCTTCTTCTTCCCGTTCGGCGCCTTATTTGGCACCTACCATTCTTTTGCGAGATTAGGAGGGTCAGGCAAAGAACTGATTGATAACCCCCAGTTTTGGAGGGTTTTTTATCTTTTATTGTTCTTAAAAGCGAAAGATTCTAAAAGGCGTTAACTAACGCAACTGAGATGGCGTAAAAATTCATATTATGAATACAGATTGTACCTCCTAAGACTTTGATCTTTGATCTAGTTCCTTCGCTGAGGAATGGCTTTAAGATGAAGTAGACAGCAGGGAAGATCTTGGTTGGACGGACTATGAACATTCTATGGATAACCTCTGGGTAATGCTCATCAAACAATTCAGCAATCTGAAAGGCAAGATGATAATGTTCGAGATATATTAGTATGAAAAAAAAAAGAAATAAAAGACACATCTTGCCTATACTTATACAAATCATATCATTGCTTACTTCCAGAGGTTTTTTTTTCTTTCTTGTATTTAATGTGCAATATTTACTATGCTAATACCTATTTCTGCAATATATTCAATTACCATAGTTGTTTGATCTATAGCTTTGTTATGTCATTTTCAACCATAGTTGCTTTACTAAATCAGCCCTTATGTTTGTCAGACTGGAGTGTTTCTGGACTGAGTTTCAGTTTTAGTTTATATTTTAGCGTTTCGCATTATCAATTTTGTGCAATGATTCAACAAAGTTAATGATACAACATCTGAAACACCCTCTCCCCTGCCCACAAAATTAAAGCAAGAAGGAAAGAAAATAAGAAAGTGAGAATGTAAACATTATTCTGTATGTTTTTAAAGGTCAACTTATCTAATCCGATGCATCAGATTTAAGAATAATTTGAAGAGTGATAAATTACTGTATCTGTTAAGATTCGGTATTAATTCATGAAATCAAAATAATAATGATCAAGGTATACTAACGTCTGTCATAGCCTTCATGCCTGGTTTCCATATGTGTCCTGCATTCAGATGCTCCAGATCTACAATGAAAGTCACGCCCTCAACGTGCCGGCCAAGCTTATCAAAGATGGGAAGGAAATTAGGAAAGAAAATACATTGGAAGAAACTCCGCTTTTATATTACTATTAGTTGTCTAAAATCGTATTAACAATGAATTCGATCACTTTAGTGAACATGAATATAGTGAGATTTGGACCATTGTCTTTAAAGCATAGATGTTTTTATGTCACTACTTTTGCTCTGCCATGGTGAAGGTTTATGAAATTATGAACCCGATAAAGATCTATGATATATTCATAAAAACATTTGCTTGTTTTGATATATTGTTCCTATATCATGGCTTTGTTACTAGCATTTTAGTGTAATGATGATGTCTTAAAGGCTTCAGCTCCACTCCCGTATAAATTAATGTCATCCTCCCGCCTTGAAATTTTCTTATGAAATTGGCATACTTTGTCTCTCGACTGATTCTTTCTTTCATTCTTCGACTTTTCTTCACTCCGTCTTTAATTATTTCCGTTTTCCTCCTCTCATTCATTTTTCTCCGGAACTAATTCTCTTGTCTTCCAATAACTCTTTATCTATCCTCCTATCATCCTGACTCTCTTTCCCACTTTACCTCCTCCTTTCTTTCTATCTGCCCCATTTCCCCTTCTTGCTCACTGTCACAGTATGAAATGTACCTTCTTTGAGATGACTTTCATTTCATTTTGAAGCCGCTCTAAGATGCAGATATTTGTCTTCAAGATATCTCCAGCCTTTACCGAGTACAACAGACCTGTATCACCAATTCAAAATAATCAGACAATTATAAATTAGAACCCATCGTAATTAAAATTGTATGTATTGATATTGTTGATATACATCAAAATTCTGATGGCAAGATATCATAAAGCGTTGTACATACAATTTAAGAAAGCAATGCAATTACGAAACAGGTGCATAACTTACATACAATCTTAAAATAGCAGCACAAGCGAGATATGGGATTCAATCTAAATGTAACCCTGAAATTTGGATTTCTTATCGAATTTGTTATTTATTTGTTAGGGCTAATTTTTATGTATATTTAGGGGCAGTCAACATAAAACACGAAACGTGATGATTATCATAACAATGATCTAAACAAATACAATATCATTTTATTACGTTTCGTCATAGAACAGATATCATTTCTGCATGAATATTGTGTATATAAGAGGAAACCTGTTATTCAATCATTGTTTAAGAAATTCATAGTACTAATATTTATAAATAATGCCATATTTGTATAATCATCGTCTCGCCTTTTGGATCTACGTTGCCAAGGGGACTGATCCAGATCACGTGTCCTTCTTTATCCAATCCCGTTGCTCCTCCTGGCCAGTACTTCAAGCAAGGCTATTTGGACATGGGAAGAAACGGAGGGAATAATTAAGATATTGTGAGGATCAATGAAATGAATTACCCTACTTTTTTGTCACAACAATGTGCATTCTTTAATAGAGAGCCAGTTTATTGACTGATTTCAAAAATGGAAATAACATAGTTATAATAGTTAATTTAGGCCACCATCCATGACGAAAGAAAAGCTATACTTGCTGAACAAAAGACACGTTATAGCCCCCTCTATTCCTTAAAGATTTACTCTACATTAAAACTTTGCAGAAAATTATGAAAGAATATTCGGGGAAGTGGGATACTTGGCTACTGTAATAGAAAATTATTTCATGATCTTGAAGATGAAAATAACTCTTTCTAGGAATACATTAAGTATAGAAATAATGGATTTAAAAATAAAATTATATACAAAATCAATGTGATATTATCTATTTGATTATTACCTCAGGTATTTCATACCAGTCGTGGATGGTGTCGATTCTATTTTTAGTTCGCCAATCCAGATCCTGTATAAAAGCAATGTCACAGTTTTCTCAAATTATAGTTAGACTTTTCACACTGATCACTCATGATAATAATGATGATAATAGAGATGGTGATGATGAATAAAAGAAGGAAGAGGATCATTGAAGATAATACGAGCATTAAGATTACCGTGAACCACACACAATCTCATTTCCTTTATAGGGCAAGTCCAAGCTATTTGTTCCGAGGTGGCGATTTTTCAGCTTTTCGACCATTTCTGTGTCAAGTGTGTCAGTGAGGTTTTAAAGGTACATATAATGTATATATATCATCACAAAGTCTATGAAATAAACTCAAAGCAAATGTGGTCAAAAAGCCATTTCAAGTCATATGACGTCACAAGGCTCATTAATATTATGAAAAAATGATAAAATGCATTAAAAAATGCTATTTTCAACCATAATTTCTAAAGGTTTGTTAAGGGAATACAACCAAAAAGTAAATATTTTCTGTTTCAATATCATCTTGGCTTCCTCTGATGAAAATATCACAAACCAGCACATAACTTTCCATATTTTTATTCTTAAAGTATTCAAGTCTTAGAAGTAGTCTCACAAAAGATACTGAGCTGATGTAAAATAATGAAGTTTTATTACTCGCCCTCCCACCTCAAGTAATGAACAAAATATTTACTTTTTACTGTAATGTGTTGTATTATGGTTTTTTGTGTTTTATCAGCGGGATTTTTTTACAAAACATGTTGCTACGCCTTGGCTACACCAAATATTTAATGGAAAAATATTTCATGGAATAATTGTCCATGTGTTACTGTCCCATGTGTTACATGTCATATTTTATAAAACTTGACCTTGCCAGAAAACGTGAGGCTATATTGACATTAAAATATTTATTTACAAAGTTTATTACATGGTTAAGAGGATGTGACTACTGCAACTTTTTATTTGCTCTTTAATTTCCTAGTATCATGTGAACAAATTCAAAATTGAAAAACCACAATTTTTGGTCCCATGTGTTACGAACGAATGAATTATCATCATGATCATGAATTAAAAATGAATTGAGTTATTTCAATTATTGTTTATGATTTGTTGAAGGTTCCTTCAAAAAATATACCTAAGGGATTAGGATTTCAATTTAAGATTTATTAAAAAAGCCTATTTTGTCTCTGAATCCCAGCAGGGGCTGAAAGAACACACTCATTCACATTGTGAACACAGTGTGAACAACATAGTTCACACTGTGAATACAGTGTGAAAAACACTATCCACACCTGTGAAAAGGTGATTTCACAGTGTGAAAACATAGTTCACACTGTGAATACAGTGTGAAAACACTATCCACATGTGAAAAGGTGATTTCACAGTGTGGACACCAACCAACAATGTGGAAAACTACACATTGTTCACAATGTGAAAATTGATTTCACAGTGGTGTATACCAGCTCACAGTGTGAAATTGATTTCACAGTGTGGCCAAACCATGAACAAATTTCACACTGTGAGAAACAGATTTTCACAGTGTGAATATACCAGCACACAGTGTGAAATTGATTTCACAGTGTGGCCAAACCATGAAAAAAATTCACACTGTGAGAAACAGATTTTCACAGTGTGAATGCCTTACAACTTATATTTTACAGTGTGAACAGTAGGCCTATAGTTCACAGTGTGAATATCCGGTTATCCACACTGTGAATCAGCGTGTTTCACAGTGTGGCCACAGTGTGAATCTCCGATTATCCACACTGTGACCACAGTGTGGTTCACAGTGTGACCACAATGTGAAAACGCCCCAATTTTACATTGTGGAGCAGACTTCACAATGTGAAACACAGTGTGATTCACACTGTGTTTCACATTGGGAATGAGTGTGTTCTTCCCAGCAGGGATAACCCCATCGGTTCTGCGGAAGGGTGCATTTGAATTTATTTTTTTATTTTTTTTAATATATAATATGAAAAAAATTCTTATATTTATAATGATAAAAATAATGATAATAATGTTGCGATAATAATGTTGATAATAATGAGTGAAAGAAGGATGCTGTGCGACAACTTAACTTCATTTTACTGCTCACGCACTAAAGTGACCCTGCTGGAAAGAACACACTCATTCACAATGTGAAACACAGTGTGAATCACACTGTGTTTCACATTGTGAATCATAGTCTGCTCCACAATGTTAAATTGGTGCGTTTTCACATTGTGGTCACACTGTGAACCACAGTGTGGTCACAGTGTGGATAACCGGGATTCACACTGTGGCCACACTGTGAAACACGCTGATTCACAGTGTGGATAATCGGAGATTCACACTGTGAAACACGCTAATTCACAGTGTGGATAACCAGAGAATCACACTGTGAACCACAGTGTGAAACAACGCGAACACACTGTGAAAATGCCCCAATTTAACATTGTGGAAGTTCACATTGTGAAACTTCCACATTGTGAAACGCTCACACTGTGAAACACCACACTGTGAAACCCATCAACAATGTGAAACAAAACTCACAATGTGAAACTCCAATCACACTGTTAAAACGCTCTAATTTAATACTGTCCACATTGTGAAATACCAACAATAAAATATCAATGGATGCACCCAAGATAACACATAGCATTTAAATCTTTGCTATGGCTCATGAGTTATCAATCTCTCCTCCAGCTCTATGGGCTAAATGCCCAGAGTACGTTGAGGAAAGGGTTAATTTACAGTAAGATGTTTTCCCATATTATTATATTTTTGATAAAACATTTCTGTCACGCTTATTTCTTTATTGCACTTTTTAATTCCAGTGTTTTCACATTATTTTGTTTAAAAAAAAACAAACTTGTGTAAAGTATTTAATACTGTTTTAGAAAAGAAGCATGATTAAAACTCGACTAATTACCAAAAATCATTATTGTCGCTTTATGATCGATTACAAAATTGCACCACATTATCACATTGTGAGCGGGTAAATTCACAGTGTGAAACCGCACACCACAATGTGAATATAAAGTGGAAAACCATATCTCAATGTGAAATCATCAACACACTGTTAAATTCGAGCATTTTAACATAGTCGACTATATGAACACATTGTGCGACACTGTGTTCTTTCCAGCAGGGCAGGTTTGTACTAACAAAGAAAAAAAAAAGAAGAAAAATAAAACAAACAAAAAAAAAGAAATAAAACAGGGGTCAGTTACATAATATTTTTTTTTTCATAGGGGAGAGGAGGTACATTTCTATCAGTTACATCGTGCTCGATAATCACTATATTGATCATCTTGTGATCCCGATGAAGTACCTTCATCATCCTGTAATCATGGTAATCGACGTCTCTAGGTAGTTGATTCTTTATTGAAGAGTGGACTAGTGTCTGTTGCAAGGTTGGGTACATTGCAACAGTAATAACTGCCACAATTATGCGTTATCTCCTCAAAAGTCAACGCACAGTGGGCCAGAATGAACGAAAAGTGCGACAAAATTAATTCCTCACCGAAGACGTATAATTAAATTCTTAAAAGAAGTCCATCTATTGTTTTCAGACCCGTGGAATTCGATGAGAACAATTTCAAATCCTTATGACGTCATTAAAATGCTCTTTTCTGATTGGACAAGAAAAATATCAATAGTAACACTTAGGCATATTCATTTTACTTTGATTAATGGGACTTATAGGGGGTTTTGAGACATGAAAAACACGATAAGAGTATTTAAAAATGTCTATGACGTCATTTAAATACCGATTTCTGATTGGTTAGAGTGGATTTCTTTGTAAAACTTACATAACTGATATTACTTTTATAAGTGAGTTCTATATGGGGTTTATAGACCACAGAAACGTTGTTAAAGAGTATTTTCTAAATTATCTGACGCCTCTAATATTTTGTTTTCTGACTGGAGAAGGAAAAATTGCTTGTATAGAGAGATTTATATATTATTTGGAACTATATTGGAGTTTTATGGACTTAGGAAACACAAGGGGAGTCTTTTTTTTTTCTTCATAAAAATACAGTTAGGCTGATGAGACAGTAGGCCTATTCATCAAATAAGTAGGAAAAAAAAAACATTTTGATTTTGGCAGTTTGTTCTTGATTATGATAGAAAAGTAATTGTAATGTCTATATCGCGAGTCCTTCTCTAAGTGAACTTATTGTATTGTAATGTATTTTATTTTCCAAATCGCAACAATAAAAACACAGTTATCATATTAAACATATAATTAACAATCTAAAAGAAGCACGAATGGCTTGATGACCCATTCAGCATTGTCAACAATAAAAGATACAGTTATCATAAACAAATAATTAACCATTTAAAAGAAGCATAAATGGCTTGATGAACCATTCAGCTTTGTCAACATAACAATACAGATCTTCCATGGGGTCCAGAAAATACAAAAATTCGACAGACAAAATAACAACAATATCAAACTAATATGAAAATGAAAGAAGGTATAATAATAAAGACATAGTTAAAATGTGTAAACCCGTTGTATACTAAACCGCAAAATGCGGGCTGACGAAACATAGAACATCCCTCTTGTCGAACGTTTATTTCACTCATGATTGCATAAACATATAAAAACCTTATAAAATTTAAACTGACATCTGACATTGATCTATTTAAAGCTGTCTTTGTTTCATCTTTAAATTAAAAGCATTACTTGCAAGCATGCTTGACAATCACGATTCATGTGGCTTTATGAAAAGTTCTCAGTATACAACGGGTTAAAAGTAAGCAGTCTTACATGTTTTCCTGACCGCAGTAGCAAAACATGTATGTTAATTCAAGTCGTAATTTAAGAATGATCGTTATGAAATATATTACATAAAATTATTGTTTGGAAACAAACGATAATAACCCATTATGATATAGCTGAGCTCCCAAATAAATACCATGATAATACTATTTCAAAACAAAATTCAGATCAATTTAGATGGTCATGAAATTGATAGCCGGGGGGGGGGGGGTAACAGGTCTAAAGACTACATGTCATCCCAATAAACACATAATATTTCATAAAAATCATTCCATTCAGGTGTTTTGGTTTTTCGGCTTTCAATTGAAATATTTACGCCACTTACGGTGAGACTTGTGTGTGCACAATAAGTCCGCGTTGTCGCTTTGTGCAGATTTTCGACGATAAATTAGGCTAACATGCGTATGGAAAATTGGTTATATCTCCAAAGGTTGCAGGAGGTTGCAGCTAAAATACAAAGACCGCTATGGTACTTTGAACGCGGAAATCGGCGGTAATCGTGAAATGAATGCATATGAAGGGAAAAAGTGCAATTTTCCCCCATTATTTAGTGGTTTAGTCCAAAATTACTTCCGAATGGATTAAACATTTGTCTTTAAATTCTATGGGCACTTAATATGAGCATTCTTAATCAAGCAAATTTAATCTAAAATATATTGGATCACCAATTTAGCAAAAAATCACAAATAACGAAAATTTGTCATTTACACATGGTGTACCACAAACAAGTCAATTTCTGGTCATTTCAAAGAAAAATAACCAACTAAAATTCAATTTCATGATGAAATATTTTATGGAGATGTTCTAGAGGGTGCTATCTTTGCTGAGAATATTAAAAAAACAAAATTGGTTAAGTGACCAGAAACCACTTTTGGCGCACTTTTGCTAACGCAAGGCCCACTGTGCAACGGTTTGTCCGCATAACGAAACATTTGAAGGACAATGTGAGTACAAAATGAGTCTGACTACTCTGAGACTCTTTTTAAGTAAGTCTTCAATACCCACTTGAATCATATCTTCATGACTCACTTGGAGTGAGGACTCAGACATATAGGCCTAATTTTATTTCTGACGAGTCATGGTGGCTCACTTGATCAATCAAGTGTTTCGTTATACAGCGCGTCTCAAAAAAAAAAAAAAAAAAAAAAAAAAAAAAAAAAAAAAAAAAAAATTCCCTCTGATTGGGCGCTAAATAAATTCTAACGTAAAGTAACCCAATGAAGCATTTGAAATATTTCAAAGCAATCGCAGAATAATGCAAGCTTTTTAAGTACATAATCTTAATTAAGTATAAAGCTTAATATTGGTAATCATTTTTTTCACAAATTAGAGATTTAAAAAAAAAATGACATTTTTTGGGACGCGCTGTACAGACAAACCCGTGACTAATTTGTAATGGATCTGAATGCTGAAAGACTTTCTTTAAAGACTTTCTTTTAAGACTCACTAAGTGAGAAGACTCCCTTAGTGAATCTTTAATAATTGAGTCTTTAAGACTCACTTTAGTGCGTGAGCAGTAAAATGAAGTTAAGTTGTCGCACAGCATCCTTCTTTCACTCATTATTATCAACATTATTATCATTATTTTTATTATTATAAATATAAGAATTTTTTTCATATTATATATAAAAAAAAAAAAAAAAATTCAAATGCACCCTTCCGCAGAACCGATGGGGTTATCCCTGCTGGGAAGAACACACTCATTCACAATGTGAAACACATTGTGAATCACACTGTGTTTCACATTGTGAAGTCTGCTCCACAATGTTAAATTGGGGCGTTTTCACATTGTGGTCACATGGATAATCGGAGATTCACACTGTGGCCACGCTGTGAAACACGCTGATTCACAGTGTGGATAACCGGATATTCACACTGTGGCCACACTGTGAACTATAGGCCTACTGTTCACACTGTGAAATATAAGTTGTAAGGTATTCACACTGTGAAAATCTGTTTCTCACAGTGTGAAATTTTTGTCATGGTTTGGCCACACTGTGAAATCAATTTCACACTGTGTGCTGGTATATTCACACTGTGAAATCGATTTTCACATTGTGAACAATGTGTAGTTTTCCACATTGAGGTGGTGTCCACACTGTGAAATCACCTTTTCACATTGTGGATAGTTTTTTCACACTGTATTCACAGTGTGGATAGTGTTTTCACACTGTATTCACAGTGTGAACTATGTTTTCACACTGTGTTCACAATGTGAATGAGTGTGTTCTTTCCAGCAGAGGAGTCTTAAAGACTCAATTATTAAAGATTCACTAAGGGAGTCTTCTCACTTAGTGAGTCTTAAAAGACTCATTTGAAGTCAGTCTTTCAGCATTCAGACCCATTACAAATTAGTCACGGGTTTGTCTGTACAGAGCGTCCCAAAAAATGTCATTTTTTTTTAAATCTCTAATTTATGAAAAAAATGATTACCAATATTAAGCTTTATACTTAATTAACATTATGTACTTAAAAAGCTTGCATTATTCTGGGATTGCTTTGAAAAATTTCAAATACTTCATTGGGTTTGAAAACACAGGCTCTTTTGTAATAGTTGTCATTCTTGGCCCATTCCAAGTTTGGTCTTGGAAAAAAAAAAAAATAATAATACTTTACGTTAGAATTTATTTAGCGCCCAATCAGAGGGATTTTTTTTTTCTTTTTTGGAGACGCGCTGTATAACGAAACACTTGATTGATCAAGTGAGCCACCATGACTCGTCAGAAATAAAATTAGGCCTAGGGTAAATGTAGGGAATACCGGACAGTACGGAATATCGGACGGTCACCACATGTCTAACCCTAGCTGCCAACATAAGATCAACTGAGTTGAAATACCGGCATCTATTGGTCAGGTGGTCTGTCTGGGAAGGTTGAATGCTGTATTCGACAACAACAAGTGAGAAATCTCCGAGAAAACTACCACAATCTGTCAAGGTAGGAAAATTTGCAGCCTGAAAAATGGCCTGATGTAAAAATTGACATTTTAGAGAATGGGATGGTATAAAAATAGAATTGGGGCATGACCTCTATTTCATGCATTATGGACATGTGTGGAGGGTGGGCCAAACGTGTATGGAGTGTTTGCACTGTACAAAGCCTGTGTATTGGGGTGGCAGTGTGTTGAAAAGTGCTAGTCAGTCATTTTTTTGTGTAGGGAATACCGGACACCACATGGACGGTTGTTTGTTTTACTTCCGGGTTGAGTTGCTAAGCATGTAGATCAAATAGTAAGTTGCATATATAATGTATTATATTTATTTATCAAATTGTTTGACAATTTTGAAATGTCTATTTCTCTTTATTATTATTGTGATATGTCATGATCTACATGAGATATAAAGTTATTCTGAGTGTTTTGAAATTTTGTAGTAAAATGCATATAATCTTCTAAAAATGAATGTTATAAAAAAAAAATCAATACAAACATGTTAAGTTGATGGTTTACATTCAAATCAGTGCTTCAAGACAGATCTTTATACAAAAAAAAGGGGTAAAAACATACTGTCCGGTATTTCCTACACTGTAGGGAATGCCGGACAATTTACGATGACGTCAATATTTGCATATAACTGCCTCAACAAATATTTGATTACCTCAATTTTGTTGGAAAATAAAGTTGAGTGATGTAGCTAAGCAATGATAATCTTTTCTTTCGTGATTTTATTGTTTTCATGTGCTAATTAAGCAAATGAGCTTAAGTGGCCGGTATTCCCTACATCTACCCTATATGTCTGAGTCCTCACTCCAAGTGAGTCATGAAGATATGATTCAAGTGGGTATTGAAGACTTACTTAAAAAGAGTCTCAGAGTAGTCAGACTCATTTTGTACTCACATTGTCCTTCAAATGTTTCGTTATGCGGACAAACCGTTGATTTTTGAGGAGATAACGCATAATTGTGGCAGTTATTACTGTTGCAATGTACCCAACCTTGCAACAGACACTAGTCCACTCTTCAATAAAGAATCAACTACCTAGAGACGTCGATTACCATGATTACAGGATGATGAAGGTACTTCATCGGGATCACAAGATGACAATATAGTGATTATCGAGCACGATGTAACTGATAGAAATGTACCTCCTCTCCCCTTTGAAAACAAAATATTATGTAAATCCTGTTTTATTTTATTTTTTTTCCTTTTATTTTTCTTCTTTTATTTTTCTTTGTTAGTACAAACCTGCCCTGCTGGAAAGAACACAGTGTCGCTCAGTGTGTTCACATAGTCGACTATGTTAAATTGCTCGAATTTAACAGTGTGTTGATGATTTCACATTCAGATATGGTATTCCACATTATATTCAAATTGTGGTGTGCGGTTTCACACTGTGAATTTACCCGCTCACAATGTGATAATGTGGTGCAATTTTGTAATCGATCATAAAGCGATAATAATGATTTTTGGTAATTAGTCGAGTTTTAATCATGCTTCTTTTCTAAAACAGTATTAAATACTTTACACAAGTTTTTTTTTTAAACAAAATAATGTGAAAACACTAGAATTAAAAACTGCAATAAAGAAATAAGCGTGAAATTTATTATAAAAAAAAAAGAGTTTAACGAAATATAAACCATGACAGAAATGTTTTATCAAAAATATAATAATATGGGAAAACTTCTTACTTTAAATTGACATTTTCCTCAACGTGCTCTGGGCATTTAGCTCATAGAGCTGGAGGAGAAACTGATAACTCATGAGCCATAGCAAAGATTAAAATGCTATGTGTTATCTCGGGTGCATCCATTGATATTTTATTGTTGGTATTTCACAATGTGGACAGTATTAAATTAGAGCGTTTTAACAGTGTGATTGGAGTTTCACAGTGTGAGTTTTGTTTCACATTGTTGATGGGTTTAACAGTGTGGTGTTTCACAGTGTGAGCGTTTCACAGTGTGGAAGTTTCACAATGTGAACTTCCACAATGTTAAATTGGGGCGTTTTCACAGTGTGTTCGCGTTGTTTCACACTGTGGTTCACAGTGTGATTCTCTGGTTATCCACACTGTGAATTAGCGTGTTTCACAGTGTGAATCTCCGATTATCCACACTGTGAATCAGCGTGTTTCACAGTGTGGCCACATTGTGAATCCCCGGTTATCCACACTTTGACCACACTGTGGTTTACAGTGTGACCACAATGTGAAAACGCCCCAATTTAACATTGTGGAGCAGACTGTGATTCACAATGTGAAACACAGTGTGATTCACACTGTGTTTCACATTGTGAATGAGTGTGTTCTTTCCAGCAGGGATATGTCCCGTTTGTTACATTGCAAAATAGCGTGGACTTGCCCTATACTCGGTGACATGTAAATTACCCTGGGCTCCCATTGTAATGTTGTACTTCAATCAACACATCAATAATTAGTTCTATCAAGTAGTCATTAATAGTCGTAGATTTTCTTTTAAACACTTAATTAATCTATCGACAAGCAATCTATGAGTTGAAACAACACAGATATGAATTCGAAGAAGGTATTATTAATTGAGATGATTGGGTATCAAAGTTTGCTATCATTAAAAGGCTATACCGTTTGCAAAATTTTGGGATTTTGCGAGTGTTCGTTAAGTTCGTAAAAGCTTTTTTTTCAGACTGTAGTTTTTAATGAACCAAAAAACAAGTACAGTTGCAAGCATTCGCAATCATTTTTCTGATAAATGTTGGAGAAATCAAGGTTCCCCACTGTCATTAGCGAACGTTACTGAAAGTGTGCGAATTTTTGTGACACTGAATTTGCCGCAATTCTAAAAGAAATTTCGATCATGTTCAACATTTCTTTGCGAATGTGAAAACTATTTGCGAACGTTTTCAAACATTCGCAACTCTTTGCGAACCCTTGCGAAATGTAAAGAAGCTTCCAAATTCATTTTGTTCTTAGGCAATCGTTTGAAAAGTTGTCGATAAAAGGCTCGATGAAATAACCCTTTAATTTTATTATTGTTATATTGACTTTCTGTTATATAGTTTAATAAAAGACATTAAGAAGAGTGTCTTATGACAGATTATTGAAAGTGAAAGCAAAGAACAAAGTTGAATATTACCACGAGATTTTCAAAACGTTGTTAATCATTCAGATTAAATTACAAATTACGTTGTAATCCCCGATTGCATTTCAATAACCGCAGCTGCAATTGCCTGGACAGTTAATTTATAAATCCAGGGTTTACAATTTGGAGGAATTAGTTTTATTATGACATCTCCTTTCCCCACCCTGTCCTTTGGATCATACAATCCCTATGGCCATAAAGAACATTTCTTTTAAAGATTATATTTATACAAGTCTTTCGGAACAAATTATTTCATATATATATAGCCATAGTTTTGTGTACCAATTCTGTATATTTTGTAAGGGAAACGTTTCCCTTTTCATTCAAAAGAAGAATAAATAACCAATTGTGGCCATTTCTGAAACAAACGGGAAGAAAAAATGACAAAAGCAAAAAGCAAAAAAAAAAAAAAAAAAAAAAAAAAAAAAAATCGAAATGAATGCCATTGTGGAAGGTGGGGATTATTAGTTAACGATATCATAAAAGTGTTTAATTTTTCTCCCAAAACCGTTCACAGGTTAAGTATACACTACTAGTATACTGTACCAAGACAAGGACAGATGAAAACGATGGGACCCCGATAAGATAGATTTCTTTGTACCGTTACCCAGACATTGCCAGATACGATGACTGTCACAATCAGAGGTCTTGATTATCCGGAAAAAGGTATATTCACCATGTTCACCACAAGAAATAATTTGGTCTATCAAGAGAGTGAAGTTGTAGTAAGATAACCCAGAGAAAAGTTAGAAAATGAACCCTGGAAAATGAAATATAAATCATACATCTTTGAGCCACCATCCAGACCATAATCGTCAATAGACAACTTCCCGGACAAATTTGTGCCAATATGGTATTGATATACCTACAACCTTTGACAACTACAGCCTAATGTATACTCTGGACTAAAATCAATTGAATGCATATCCCTGACCATCCCATTGAATGCTTCCCTTCTTTTGGCAATTAACCCCAACTATAGTCATATAATGAATGAAAGCGCCGTAAAATATAAAAACAACAACAACAACAACCCCAACCACTCTCTATAGGACAACTCAGTTTCAGATTCTAATTCCCTTAAGAAAAAATGTTTAAATTTTGAAAATAGAACAATGCGAACAATGAGAGAAAGGACTCGAGAAGAAGAAGACAGGACAACTATATCCTATGATGTGAAGTCGACATGAATACCAAATGTCATGAGCATCTCTAACGGTAATGTACTTGTGCTTCATAGATTTCTTAATTATTAATCTATCATTACCCTTCATCTCCTCCTTACCTGACGGAATTTTTCCGTTGCTTTCTTCACGTTGAAACGATATGCTGAGAAAAACAAAATGAAAATAAAACAAACAAATTATGAGAACAGACAAATATTTCATTTCGAGGAACATTTTACCAAAGCTGTGGCACGAAAATCTACTCGTTGAGTTTTTTTTTTTTTCGTCTTTGATTTCTTATTCTTTTTTATACATTTACAGCACTTGCTCTTTTTAAATTTCCATTACCCTTCTTTTTGAAGATTTTTGAAGTATCTCCTCCATATACCTCGCAAATTTAGAATAAAATTTAATGTTGATACCCACATCTGCACTTTCTCAATTCATAAATGATTTATAACGTACGGCGTATATTCCTCAGGTCTAGACCTGAGAGAAAACAGATTTGTTGACATATACATTAATGTCATCTTGCGGTTTACATTGTTTTCCCACCTATTAATCTACTCAAGTTTCGCTTTATAACATTTCATGTGAACCCCAAAAAGTTAATGTTT
Source organism: Paracentrotus lividus (assembly GCA_940671915.1). Lineage (NCBI taxonomy): Eukaryota > Metazoa > Echinodermata > Echinoidea > Camarodonta > Echinidae > Paracentrotus > Paracentrotus lividus. The sequence goes on along the minus strand of CALNVZ010003434.1, from coordinate 1,317,513 downwards.
CTTAAGTAGTTTCACAAACTGTGAGTGATTACCATTCATACCACAATAATTGTGTTACCAAGTAGCAAAATGGGTACTTTTCTCCTCAAAATTAGTGTTCCTATACAAAAAAAAAATATTAATGGCTAATTGATACAAAAACATACCCTCAACTGTTATCTCAAAGGTATATGATTAAAAAATAGCTTTAATGATAAATGACCTATACCACGCTCAAACACAATTGCTTTGATAATGAGCTTAATATACAGGGTGTTTCCGAAAAAAGGAAACCCAAATTTAATCAACAATAATTTCAAAAATATTCCAATGGTGATTATGAAATTTATATCACTGTAAAGTGCAACTCATTGCCATTCTAATGATACCTCGCTCACCTCACCAATGTCACGCATCACTAAACCCCATTGTTTTGAAAAGGTCTTGTAAAATTGTGCGTGGTTCACTTTCATGCACCTTGAGATGGTTTGTGTGAATGTGCCTGGAAAGGAAACCCAACTTTGATCATCAATAACTTCAAGAATATTTCAGTGGTGATTAAGAATTTAATATCACTGGAAAGTACAACTCATTACCATTCTAATGATACCTCTCTCAGCTCACCAATATCATGCATCACTGAATCCCATTGATTTGAAAATTGTCTCGCAAAATTGTGATAGGTTCTCTTTCATGCTCCTTGAAATGAGTTGCTTCAAAGATTCCTAACAAATCTAAGTAAAGCATTCCAGTGACTTAAAATAAATGAGTTTGATAAATGGGTTGGAAATTTTTACTTATTTAGTCCTTTAATCTTACCATCCAAGTAATTTCAACATTGTTACTGGTCACGACAACCCAGAGAACCTTCAGTTCTCCATGGATAATGTAAGAAGCATGACAGTGCATCAATCACAATTTTGCAAGATATTTTCAGAACAATGGGGTTCAGTGATGCGGGACATTGGTGAGCTGAAAGAGATATCAATACAATGATAATGAGTGGCACTTTCCAGTGATATAAACGTCATAATCACTACTGTCATGTTTTAAAATGATTGATGATGAAAGTTGGGTTCCCTTTTTAGGCACATTGCAGCAACCCATCTCAATGAGCGTGAAAGTGAACCACTCACAATTTTGCAAGACATTTTCACATTTTACGGCCCTCAACAACAAAAGTAGCAACAACAAAACGATGTTATAACTCATACCACTTCACATTTTAAGGCCCTCAACAACAAAAGTAGCAACAACAAAACAATGAGGTTCAGTGATGCGTGACATTGGTGAGCTGAGCGGGGTATCATTAAAATGGTAATGAGTTGCACTTTCCAGTGATATAAATTTTATAATCACCATGGTAATATTTTTGAAATTATTGATGATCAAACTTGGGTTTCCTTTTTTCTGGGTCACCCTGTATAAAAGAACTCTCCATGACCAGGTGACTAATTTATGTTATCTGCTGACAGACATAGCGATGTTATAACTCATACCACTTCACATTTTAAGGCCCTCAACAACAAAAGTAGCCTTAAGTATCATTTATATAACATTGCATAATTTGGGGGAACCACTGCCTTTCATGCAACTAAGATGATCATCAATTTCGTTTCAATATCATTATCTTGAAACAATATGGAAAGAATAAATATAACGATTGAGCTTTAACATCATGAATTAAATCGATAAGGTACTTATATTTCGAAAAGTACAAGCTAGATTTTTTTATTATCTATTCATTTTTATTTTTTTGTTATTATTTCTTTCTTTTTTTACGGGGGGGGGGAGGTGGGGCTATTATTGTATAATTGTCGTAACTCAAAATTCTTAAATTTATACGATTTTATATCCGTAGGTTTATAATTTTTTAGGAGTATTTTAAATCATTTCTCTTAGTCTTACCTCGTAGAAATCTCAATAAATGATGATCATCGTGCTGTTCTTGTAATACTTCACGAAGATTGGTTCTCATCTGGAATAGTGGTTTGAATTGGATACATTTTCTTTAAATTATTTGATTAAATCTCCCTATCTCTTTAAGACGGGGTATTGACGAGAAAATATGTACTAGCATATTTAAATAATGTTAGCTACTTTCATTCAGTTGACCATTTAAATACCTATAAAATGGTTGGAATGTCTCCGAAAGTCACCATTATGCTTTAAAAACTAAATAACATAGCCATGCGTTGGGAATTCGCCCCTAGTGGCCCTTTTTTATGTTATGCCACCAATTGAAAAATCTAAAAATCTTGCCCCTTTCAGGATCAAAGTGTCATAACGTTACAAATTTTAAACCTCTCCCTACTAAAGTGTATATCGTCGGCCTCATGCCAGAAGGGCCTTAGCATTTTTAAAGCCCATTCATAATGTACACATACTAAAAACGGTAAGGCCCTTTTGGCATGAGGTCGACAATATTTTCTGAAAGAAAATATCCTGAGTATGTCAAAAATGGCATTCATAATTACGAAGGGTGAAGTAGTAATATCTTATGTGGGAACTTTTAAATCATTTTGGAAGTGACCCAAATTTTTAATTAAGAGCTCTTATTTAAGTTCTCCTTTCCAATGAACCTTAATTTTTCAACATATTTCTCATGAAATTTCTTTCAAAATATATGTATTTATAAGTAAATTTCTTCATTTCATGAAAAATAATTTTAACCTTTAATTGGCAAGGTTATTTTGGCCTTGACAATGTATTTGGGGCATGCAAGAATGAATAAGACTGCAAAGTTTCACACGCCTACACTGTAAAAAAAATAATACAGCAAAGTGATGTCAGCAGAGTCGCCATACAAAAATGTAATTTGAAATAACAGTTTTGCTGTAAATTTCTTCTCTAATAATTAATGAAAGAGAAGAAAAGAAATCATTAGAGTTCTATAGCTGACATATTTGGTTAAAACGGAACAAATGTGTTACTCCTGATGTATATTTTGTTCTCAATTATTCCTTATTTGCAGGAGAAATTTACAACAAAACTGTTTTTTAAATTACATTTTTTATGGCGACTCTGCTGACAGCAGATACAAATATTTTTTACAATGTAGATTGAACGCTTTTTTGAGCTATTGGCGTTTGTAATTCGCATTTCACTTTTTTTTTTGCATTTGTTCTACATGTTTAATACACAGGTCTATGGGGAAACTAAAAGCGCATAGCGCAACTATATTTACAGCTGTGCATCACCTGATGGTTGGAACTATATAAATATGGTATCACAAGATGCTATATGCTATAAAGTCATGAAAGGTGTCGGCACCAAAAAGCTATCCTTAAACCTACTTCGGCAAATGTACTAGGGCATATTGAGAATCCCATAGACTTTGTGTAGCTTCAGGTGTTCTAATAATTTTGGCCACCACTGTATATAAAAAATGATAAGTCTTTATTCCATTTTTCTCTTTGCTCTATATGCTCTACAGCTAAATATTTTGGTCAACACTATAAACATGCAAACACATTAACTCATTTTTGATTGCTTGACATTTTATTGGAAAACTTTGCAAACAATATTTTTCACTGAACTTGTCTCTGTGAAGATAAAATGTAGTGCACTGCTATATTCTGACAAGTTCTCACAAATAATAGAGGGGCAACGAAATTTTCTGCAACACACAACTGCTTTAAAAATGATTTTAATGATTGTGGGAAAGCAATTTGGGTGGGTCAAATTTAAGGCTTACAACTTTTAATCACGTCCGATAACCAAGCTCTTGCACAGCGACACATTTAATTATAATCCACCAATGGCTACGTTTAAAACGTCTCATATTTTAATTAAAATCACAGATACATACCGCCTTCAAAGCATCCGCCTGTTTGGCATTTAAATCCGATAACATTCCACTCATCTTGACAAAATTTCTCCCTCAAAATGAGGAAAATCAATTATAAACTGAATTGAAACATAGCAATCACGCAGTGTGATAATTACACATAACCATGATTTACTTGCTTAACGTCTTCAATGATCTGCACCATCATACAATTAGAAGTGTAATTTATTATTTAACGAGGAAGTTACGATAACAAAATCATATCTGAAGAGGCATGTAGTCGTTCCGTCTTCAGACGTTCATGGTGTTGGTTGGGAGGGGGGGGGGGTTGGGTGAATATTATTTATTTTGTGTGCCATGTTGAATAAGCACTTGGGGGCACCGAGGGGGATTCGTTGGGTAAAAGAAAAGTTAAGCCATTTTCCATGCAGTTCCAGATGGGCATATACCTCATACTTTTTAGGTCCATGTCATGAGGGACGCACTAGTCATGCATAAATCACTTACACAAAGTCATTTTCATATTTTCTTTCTTTCTTTCTCTCATTCTCTCTCTCTCTCTCTCTCTCTCTCTCTCTCTCTCTCTCTCTCTCTTTCTCTCTCTCTCTCTTTCTCTCTCTCTCTCTCTCTCTCTCTTTCTCTCTCTCGCTCTCTCTATCTCTATCACTCTCTCTTTCTATCGCTCTGTCTCTATCTGAGCTGGTAAACTATTGCGGTACAGCTGGATACACCCTCTGTTGGATATTACACGTCATACTAAATAATTTTTCAAATAAAAAAATAAGATGCATTTGGAAAGAGGAAAAGAGAGATGAATAAATAATAAGAGTAAAATAAGTTCGGCAGCCCCATATAACCGTAAAGCATCGTAACAACGGGTTTATTTATTCATGTAATTATCGTTCGCTGATAAGCTGAGAATATGATTAAAGTCTACTAAATCAAATTAAATCTTGTGTCTTAATCTAAACTGAGACTTTGACCTATATGTTTGTATTAAGAAATATTATACAATGGTATGTGTACTTTGCAATACTGAATAAATGTTGCCTTAGAAATTTGGTTCAAAAACATTTATAATATCATTTGTTTTAACTTAAAGGAAGCGGATTTTTAAAAAAACAAATTCCTTCCCAAACACGACTAACCAATCAATAAAAGAAAACAATAATGATATACTCATGAAATAATATTTTAGTTTCAAAGCAACTTTCTCTATTTATTCTGCAGTATCATTATGATGAAAAGGTGTTTTATAATTCGACCTCATAAGAACTGGGACAAAGCAATTTTACTTATAATTTCTTATTTATAAGAATATATTAATATTTATTGATTTGATGACAGTGTATTACTTTACACAAAAGTAGTTTTGTTGATAGAAAATATCATAGCACCTTTTTGTAGATATTATTTTGTAAGGTGTTTATAGGGTAGAAAGGTGGAGAAAGAGTGAAAGCGTGAATGAGAGGGAGAGAAAGAGAGATAGATAGAAAGAGAAAGGGAAAAGGGAAGGAGCCATCCATGCGAACAAATATGGACAGATGGAGGGGGAATAAAAATATACATTTCTGAACAATACAAATCAATTTTTCTTTAATCTATATGAGGCCCTAGTAGTATTCAATGGCAAAATCGTTTAAGTGTCTCCTCTTATCATTGAGGGGTTTTTAATTCTTGAGGGGGTTGTTTACAATTTGAGATAAGTTCAATTTACGAGATAATCCAATGTCTCTATTGTGGTATCTCACCTGCAATGAGATACATAAAATGCAACTCCACACCATGCTTTGTTTTTTCTAATGATTTTGTTGGTGAAAAATAACATGTGCAATGATTCACCATAGATGGCGCAGTGACAAAACCACACTCGGAGTCATTAAAGGGAAATCCAACCCAAGGAGAGAATCAACCTTACAGGAACGAGGAAAATGAGTGGAGCAATCTAAAAAAAGTTTTATCAAAATCGGTTATAAAATAAGAGAGTAATGGAAGTTTGAAAAGTCTAGTTGTTCCTTCTATGGGGATCCTCAAATTGGCATCATCGGCTTCAAAATGGCCGATCTTATGGACAACTCTCCATTCCTTTTGTACACAAATTTTCAGATTTTCCCCATTTTCTTTCGAAATATATCTTACCTCCTTCTGAGCTCAACATATGTTATGTAAAATATATTTCCCCATGACATATTTTGAGCTCAGAAGTAAAGAAGACAAATTTCGAAAGAAAATGGGGGAAATCTGAAAATTTGTGTACAAAACGAATGGAGAGTTGTCCATAAGATCGGCCATTTTGAAGCCGACGATGCCAATTTGAGGATCCCCATAGAAGGAACAACTAGACTTATCAAACGTCCATAACTCTCTTATTTTATAACCGATTTTGATGAAACTTTTTTTAGATTGCTCCTCTCATTTTCCTCTTTCCTGTAAGGTTGATTTTCTCCTTGGGTTGGATTCCCCTTTAATAGAGGATGATGTCGCAGCATTGTCAAAACTATTGTTTACACTTTAATATTGAATAAAAAATTGCATTGAATTTATTTGTTTATCTATCCTTTTCCAACAAAACATTTTCATCAACAAAATATGAAATTAATACCACTTTGTAAAATAATTTTAAAGTAAAATACAATGTTCGATGCAGTAGGACTGCGATACTGTAAGCATATCGCTTGGTTTACTGACAGCTGACGTATATAGCCCTCAAACACAATCATGAAGGGGCCACTGAGACCGTGGCTTGGGGGCATGTATGCTCCACCACCACCCCCACATTTTTCAGTAAACTTGTGTACAAAAATGGGGGGGGAATCTAATTGTTTTTTTTTTCCCACCTTATAACTCCCCACTTTTGACTCAGCGCCACACCCCTCACCCACCTCCACTTAATCTATGCTCTTTAATCATACATTGTTTTGTTTAGTATGCTAGTGTGTCAATGTATGTATTATCAGCATGTAACTCAAGGATTATAGAGTATGCCTATAGAAGACATTAAAGCGGTTTTTATCGAGTACAACTAGATCATGCCTCATAAGACGGATGTATTCAAAGGAATGATACAGATACAGAAACAACAACAAAATACTGTAGGTCTATGTGTACTTTAAAAAAAATAAAATTATGAATTATATTAACTGTCCGATATTTTTTTTTCTCTCTGGCAGTTTTTAAAAAGTATCTTCTATATAACAAATATCTGGTTTTGCAATCTTTAAAATTCTTACAGAGGGCTAATCTGAGTAAATGAACATTTATTTTGAAAAGTAACGACGACCCAAGATTTGAATTTTGAGGTTCCGTGCGCCTTTGCATTTTTGTCGATACTTGAACGACATTAGATGTTCAAGGAGCAAATTTTACATGCCATGTCTTTGAGTAAACCAATGCAAAGTGTATACAAGCATGGGCGTAAGAAAGAAACACCATGCGCGTATTCGGGGGGGGGGCGGGGCTTTCGGGCCTCGGCCCTAAAATGAACTTTAAGGGTGCCAAACTGACGTTAAAGTAAAAATCGAACAAAATGATTTTTTTTTTTAAATGAAGAAAAGACATGTTTATTGTCGATTGACCCCTTCCCTTAAACCTACCTCTACTGCTGATATATTACCAAACGAACGGCCGAAGGCCTAACAATTTTTAACATCACCCCCCCCCCCTCCCCCTTTAAATTTGCACGTACCGTCTGGTTTACAAGGTGTAACGGGGGGGAAATTGGTGTACCATTCTGGAATCACCACTGGGGGCGCCAAAATCATAATCATCTCGGGCCCCGGGGTGCCATATCGAGCCTGAACACATATATCTCATATGTACGTAGTTGAAAATGGGAAAAAAGTAATCAATTAACGCATATCACGAGGATTTTTAATCATTATTCATATTTTCGAAATGACATTCTACCTTTAAACTCGTTTCTATATTGTATACCGCCTTCCCTTGCCGACAGAGCAATAACAGAGTCATGTCATAAGGATATCCTGTGAAGGCTGATCAAGGGCGTAAGTTATTTTAAACATTCTGACATTCACTTAAAGACTTCAGAGGGGAAATGTGATTTTAAAACACCACAAAGAAGTTAAAGTTAAGTTAAGAAGTTAAGATTAGAAGATCATTATTTGGTTTTGTCCTGTAAGGCTTATAAAGTATTTAATTTTAATTAATTCTAGGTTAATTCTTGTCTCCTTTAAGATTTTGGTCACTCGTCTTCCTTTTTATTTGTTTTTAAGTATTATGATTATTATCATTTCATTCGGCAAAGAAATATACTTCGAAAACTGAGAAAATGAAACATATTGTACAATATAACAGAAGAATGATATTGTTTCTTTTCCGTTTTTTCGAGGTTTTAAAATATTCAAAGAATTGTGTTTCTCCTTTTATACACTGTTATGTTCTCCATATTACTCTTCTTGTTTGCCGTAATTTTTGTCTTGTATTTCCTAAATTTTCCCATTTTTCATTAATAATTATTTCAATAGTTTGTTTCAGACTGGCAAAAATGACCAGAAATTGTTCTGGCTAAAAGATTGACATGGAGGGACTTGTGTTATCTCTGCTGGGGATATGAAACATCGGGAAGAAATTATTTTATTTTTAAATCTTACTTTCCGTCACTTCCATGATTCGAGCCAATGATAATATATACCAACCACTAAAGGGAAAATCCACCTAAAACACCAAGATATAAACTTCTGCTCTGTAGTGTTTTGGAGGTAAATTATGAAATATTGGTATGTACTGTTGTTATTTTGCTTGGAATTAGTATTGCCTTTTTTCTCACGGATGCATGGTTGCAGTTTTCTTTTAATCTAAATGAACCGGCGCGTCATTGGTTTCCTCAAAATTAACGTTTCTATTATAATATGGTTGATTTTAACCTGACTAATTGGTACTGTTCTCGGTAATAATGAATGAGGCACCAAACAATTAGGGAAGCTATTACATCGGGTTCATTATATGTTAATTGATGAACCACTGGTTGAAAAAAAAACCAATACAATTTGTATACGTGTAGGCCTATACAGTTGGGGAAAAGGAGGAAGTCTTTTTACAATGTTTATAATGAGTTTCTTTACAACGAAAATGAAGGACTGTCAATATTATAGAGCTACCATGATTCGTTATTGTTCTATTTCAAATTACAAAAGGTGGGCATTTTGACATATAAGGATTATACGCTTTTTTTTTTTTTTTTTTTTTTTTTTGGGGGGGGGGTTGCTAGAAGCATTCAATACAAATATTGCGTTAACTGTTAAACACAATGACTAAGCCTTTATCAGATAATCATTGGTAAGAATATATGTCAAACAGTCCTAGAAGTGATGACGATTACACTTTTATTGAAAAATTCATTCCGAAACAAACATAACGAATAAACATTCTGTGATACCGATTTGTAACCAATAACAAATGTTTTTCCACACTCATATTGACCCCAATACGTGTCACTATGCGGCAGTAGACCTACCTGTATACCATACAATCGAGTTCCTCTTTTTTCAAATCAATAATTAATACATTTTCGATCAGTTGTATTTCTTTCTTCTGGGGGGCATTTCATGAAAGGACTTGTCGGACGTTTTATCCGACAAACTGTTAAAAGCTACTGAAATGCTTACATCTGATTGGCTGAGAGCAAATTTGTCGGATAAAATGTCCGACAAGTCCTTTGATGAAATGCCCCCCTGAGCCATTCATTCATAACACCTTAATGAAATTAACATGACAAAGAGAATTGTTTGTTTCCGTCAGCTGATTTCCTCACAAACATAGCAGGTTGAACGCCCCTCCCAATCCTCCTCCCAAATCTATTGTCCATGAGCACTGTGCAAGCATGGATCCAGCATATTGTTGCGGCTTTCATAACAAATACTATTTTAATGGCCTAAAGAAAACAAACAAACAGTTTCCCACCCCCCCCCCCCAAAAAAAAAAAAAAAAAAAAAAAAAAAAAAAGATGCCAATACCTTTTAAATACATTTTTGAAATTCCTTGGAATGATTATAATGCACATGAGGATGAAAATGAGAAACTAGAATTAGAGGAGCTGGAAAAACATTGGTCCCTCAGAGATTATTTCAATTTAATAACAATGAAATCAATAAAAAATAAAAAAATCTGTATAGCTTATCTAAAACTGAGCAGGTTAGTTGGTGAGATTCATAATGTAAAAACCTTGTCGGTTGTAAACGAGAGTATGAGTGGTTATTTGGGGAAAACGCTCTCTTTTGGCACATTTACATGATATAATAATGATAAACATAACAAAGTTCACACTGTAAACACCGTAAGCTATGATTTTTGTGGAATCGTGTGTTTAAGCAGACAATCCTCATCATAAAACGCTGCTCCTCCAATCCAAAGCCTACCGTGTATTCAATTACGGATGCAAACATTAACAGCATGGACGCAGCGAACTCAAGGAAATTTCCTCCATCCGATTCGTGCGTTGAACGGTACTTCACCCCCCGCATCGCGTTCTCGTTAAGTTTCAACCAATCAAAACCCTAGGTACGTATCCATCGGCGAAACTCGATAAAAATTTGACCAATAGTCGCGCTTGTTTAATGAAAGACGGGGTTTCGTCTCATAATTTATAATGGCTACTGCCTTCCGCTTTTCATATAATTTCTACGTCAAGTGTGTTTGTCTACTGTCAGGGAAAGCTAATTGTTTAATGAATCTAAGAAAGCTACCTTGTATTCGCAGACCATGAACTAATTTGGTTTAATTTTCATACTTTGTTAACCTAATGTCCATTGAGATTTTAGTGCAGGCAATTTAGAATTCTTTAAGACACATAGAAGCATGACATAATTAGGTTTATTGTAAGAATGGGATCAATTAAGGTTGGTTCAAGAACCCTTAAAAATACATGAAGACTCATGAATGAGCTAGGAATAACCACAGTCTTCTTTGGCATATGCGAGTTCTATGGACCTACTTATTGGAAATAACATGTTGTAGCAAATCCAAGTGATGTTTTTTGTTTGAAATTCATATTTTCATATTTCTCTATGGAATCGATAGCGGTTTTCATGGCGATTAGACAACAGTTGTGTAAAGTTTGCTGTATAGGTCTACTCTAGGTGCGCTGATGAACTTCTTATATAGATACCTTGGGTTCATATTGACATACAAATTGACTAATATTATACTAAAGAGTGATTCAGAAAAGGGAATCAATGGTTGAATGGAAGAAAATTAGATATACTTCCAATTTTCAAATTCGATGTCGCATGGTTGAATTTTCATGACTTCTTTCATGAATGTCTAAGGTGAAGAAGAAAAAAATGATGAAATACGAAAGCATCCAATTTTACTGAAACTCATTGGATTAAAGAAAGAGGAGTTTGGTCAAGCGGTGTCGGTCACCTCTCTGCCTTTGCCTACAAACTGACTCTCATTGGACTCCAGGTTCGAATCCCAGTCACGTCTTTTGGAAGGTGACGTTAAAGGTGAGTCCAAGACGTAAAGGATCATATCTGATTACGTCTGAAAAACTCTTTCAATCAACCAACCATCACTGGTCATTGTTGCTCATCGCGTCAAGCTATATCCTCATCATTCATCACTTACCCCAGGAGATATTCATCTGATAAATTCTATTTGTGGTCCTCCAGATTTGATATCAAGCATGTCATTGTGGAAACATGACCTATAGAATTCAAATCGCATGCCTGTAGAGAACGTCTGACACACTACCATGCTCGTCATTACTCTTCCTTTTTAAGACGTTCACTCCCCCAAAATCTCCCAGGAGTTTCATCGTCATGATCCAGAATTATGTTATTAGTTTGTGATCCTCCAGAATTTATATTAAGCAACTAATTTTATATAGGTTGATTTAAGATAGCCCTTAATCAAACTCCATCGTCACGAATGTTCCTGACATTTGATATCGCAGCAGGGAGGGCGGTATATATCTCCAGGTACGTCAGGCGCAGTGCATCTTCTTTCGGGAAGAAAAAAATAAAGGTGAAAAAAAATGCCTACAGAAATAAACCTCGACTAAACAAATGTCACGATCCCATGATGCAAGGTTTGGTTTTCTGCGTATCAGACAATTACCCCCCGGACAATTCTACCGCCCTGAGCGCCCCGGCACTACCCCCGGACAATTACCCCCGAGGACAATTCCCCCGGACAATTACCCCCCAGGACAATTACCTCGTGCCCCTGGGACAATTACCCCCCGAGGACAAAATTACCCCCGGAACAATTACCCCCCCGGGACAATTACCACCCCGAGGACAATTACCCCGGACAATTACCCCCGGACAATTACCCCCAGACAATTACCCCGGGACAAATTACCCCCGGACAATTACCGACAATACCAGTCCCAGACAATTACCCTCGGACAATACCCCCCAGCACAATTACCCCTTAGGGTTGCTGATGTGGCTGATGTTATACTCGGGTTTTTTGAAGGTTATCGGTCTGAATTTTCAGAACAAAATCCTGGGGAGGAGGAGGAGATTGGTGTTTTGTTTCAGGTATAGTTTCGTGTTGTTAGCACTGTCATGGGGAGTTTTTCGTGATCTGAGAGTTCTACTTGGAGTGAATATTTTTTTCCTTCTATTCCACGGGGTTGCCTTGTGTATATTGGTTGATGTTCGTGTGAATTTGACTATTGGAATTTTGATTCTGGTCTTTGTGTTGATGATCTGAGTGTAACGTGGTTGATGTTTTGAACAGTGTATGCTTGTCCGAGGAAAGGTTAATACCCGAGCCCCGAGGATCGGGAGAGGCTAGGACAGTCGTGGCTTGAAGTTATGTCGATGCTTGGTGTTCTTTGGACTTTAGGCAGCGGCAACATTGTCACTTTTAGTGTCATCAATGTCTGAATTTGCTCTCGGCTTGCGGGTTACTTGTACATGTTCTGTGTTTCTGTGGTTGTCGAGTAAGATCGAACCGAGTGAATATAGGCCCACTTTCTCACAGAAGAGAAAGCATCGAGAAAACCGACATCTGTCGCGCTGAGCTCGATCGAACATCAAGTATTGGAATTAGGGGCGACGGAATCGTCATTGGTTTGATAGGGAAAAATGATAAATGTTGGTGATATTTGGTTGATTTTCTCCTGTGGTGGTGTGAGATTGGTAATCGAATTCTCCGATGGTGCGATGGACGGTTTACAGAATTGCACGAATGAGCGTGCCCGGTACAACACCTTCGAATGCGACGGTACAACTCGGACATGGGAGGGGCATCCGACTTTCGAACCAAAGATGAGTACTCTACGCGATGCGAGAGGACTTTTGGCGCGAGTGGCTCAGGCACCTTTTAACGATCTGGAGATCTTACAGAGTTTTCTTCGACCGATTGAACGGTGCTCTTTTTGTGCCAGGCATGCCACAGGTCCGGCGTGAGGCTCGACTACGAGATGCCGGAACTTTCCGGACGACGAGGAGTGTGAGTTCGTCCACGGAATCTTTCGTCAAGCACGACGATATACGATACAAACTCGCGCCAAAGCGGAACCTTCTCGCAGAGGGATATTTAGTAACTTCACCATTTGTGCAGACACATCCTAGGGTCAATGAGGTGCTCATGTGTTCGAATCGAGGCTGTAGGCTATCGTCTGGGCCACGAGCGGGCGGAGAGCTGGGGACCCTGAGGCATTACCCCCTGAGGACAATTACCCCCCGAGGACGACAATTACCACCCCGGACAATTACCCCCTCACAGGCATTGACAATGTTTGGAAATCAAGTGGCGCGCATTGTGAGTCTCGCTCGCAGGTTTTCGAATATTTTCACTCGATCTTATCTTAATGAATTTCTCTTCTCTTTCTCTTTTATATTTCGTATCAGGACAACTACCCCCTAGACAATTACCCCCGAAGGAAAATTACCCCTGGAACAATAATCCCCAGGACAATTACCCCCGAACAATTAACCCCGAACAATTACCCAAGAAAAATTACCCCCGAGGACAAAACCCGCGACAATTACCCCGAAGCAATTACCCCGCGGAACTCATTTCCCCAGGACAATTACCACCCCCGAACAATTAACCCCCGAACAATTACCCCAAGGAAAATTACCCCCCGAGGACAATTACCCCGGACAATTACCCCGGGACATTTACTACCCCGGACAGTTACCCCCCCCCCCTTCCACCGGCAATTGATGTTGGATCAAGCGGCGCCCACTGTGAGTCTCGCCTGGTGCGCAAGTTTTTCGAATTATTTTCTACTTGATCTTATCTTAATGTCTTTCTCTTTCCCTTTCTCTTTTATATTTATCTTTCTCCTTTTCTCTATCTCTGCCTCTCTCTCTCTCTTCTCTCTCACACACACTTTCTATTTTTCCTTTTTTTCCCCTTTTTTCTTCCTTTCCTTTAATATAATTTTAATAATAATATCAATATTAAGCATTTATAATGCGCCGACTAATCTAGTAAACTATTCAGTGGCGCAGCTAATATTATTACCCGGCTATAGCCATAGCTGCCCTTATAAAGGGCGCTTTAGCCATTCGAGAATTTTCTTCCTACCGGTACCCATTTACCTTACTAGGGTCAAGTCTGGCAATTTGCAGATTAATATCTTGGCAAAGGACATTAGTGGAATGGACGGGATTCGAACCGCGTACCTTGTGATCGTCAGTCCGCCGGACTTATCCATTCGACCACACCCACCATCCACCCCCTCCTTCCCTTTTTTGTTTTGTTTAGCGGGCGACTTCTGCGCCATGAAAAAATGGGGAGGGGGCGCTTGCACCCCAAGCCCCCTGTTTGGATACACATTATATGCATCAGAAAATATGTAAACCTGGCCCTCCATATTCCCAACGGTAGATTCAGCAAAATACGTGGTCCGAAACCATGGTTTCTATTGGCGGTCATCTGGGCCATAACGAATAACTTATGTATGATATTTAATTTTACGATTAACCTATTTTACATAAATGATATTAAGCTTTAGTTAATATTTTCACTTAATTTGTTAATTTATGGAGTTATTAATTATGACCTTTATTGCCGCCCTTAGAAACCATGGGTTCAGACCAAGGTTTTATCCATTTTTTCGTGAAATTAAACAAAAAATAATTAAAAATCATATCAGTTGGAATCAGAGATGAATCAGAGATATTCAACATGTTGTGGATTATTATTGGTATTTGTGTCCTTTGATGAATGTTCAAATTGTTGTCTATGAAAATAAAAGGTAATATGAGGGCCCGTTTACATATTTTCGATGCATATATGAGTATCCAAACGGGGGGGGCTTGGGGCTCAAGCCCCCCCCCCATTTTTTTCATGGCGCAGATGGTGAGGGGGGGGAGAAAAAAGCAAGGAAAAAAGAAGAAAGAGAGAGAGAGCGAAGGAGAAAAAGAGAAATATGAAAGAGAAAGAGATATTCATTTATAAAATCAAGTAGAAAATAATTAGAAAACCTGCGACACCGGGCGAGACCCACAATGGGCGCCGCTTGATTCCAACATCAATGCCTGTGAGGGGGGTAATTGTCGTCGGGGGTAGTTGATCGGGTGTAACTCTCGCGGGTAATTGTCCGGGGGTTATTGTCCCTCGGGGGGTAATTGTCCTCGGGGGGTAATTGTCGGGGGGTAATTGTCCGGGGGTAATTGTCCTGGGGGTAATTGTCCGGGGGTAATTGTCCGGGGTAATGTCCGGGTAATTGTCCGGGGGTAATTGTCCTAGGGGGGTAAATTGTCCGGGGGTATTGTCCGGGGGGTAATTGGTCCCGGGGGTAATTGTCCTCGGGGGGTAATTGGTCCCGGGGGGTAATTGTCGGGGGGTAATTGTCCTCGGGGGTAATTGTCCGGGGGTGTAATTGTCCGGGGGGTAATTGTCCAAAGGGGGTATTGTCCTTAAGAACCGTTTTTCTGACAACTGTCATGACTATACGGAAATGATGATCAACGATTCGCAGATAAAAACTTTTGAACGAAAATTTAGTTTCGTTTAAATGACAAAAAATGTTCTTTATTAAGCTTATAGGCCTACTCATCTCTTTACTCTAAAATGCTCGTATCGACCAAGTTTCAATATTTTCAAAACAAGTAAATAGGAACATGTAACATGGGCCTAAGTGTTATTGATATAATTGGTGTGTATTAGAAATTCAGAAACAACGAGGAGTCTCTATTAATACCCTCACCATCTTTCTAAATGAAAACATCAATAAACTTACTATTTTGCCCAACTCACAATATCAGTAAGAATCTACAACAAACATTGTAATAAGTGGAATTTAAAAAAAACTATTTAAAGAGATCAAAAGTAAAACCCCGAACGATTAAGAGAAACATGTTGTTGATGAGTAATTTCGTTTGGCATGTTTGGGACGTGACAGCTTTTACCCATTACGATTGTTTTTATTGCTCAAACGTCACAGTAGGATTGTGATGGTTTTTTAGTGACGAGTGCAAACACCTCTTCCTTGGAGCAGAGTCGTGTTTACACTAGAACACTGATTCCCCTCCTCAGCTAAGAACTGGGTTAACACTTGAACATTTAATTCAAACATTAAACAAAAAAAGTTACTGTTCATATAACATTAAACTGGAACTTTTACTTGAAACATGATGGCTTTTACCCCAACGAAGGATAGTTGATACTGTTGTTTGATTCCGGTGATCATTACATTGATCATTTACATCACAGTGGTGTTGCAATGTTTAAGTGGCGAGTGCAAACGCCCCCTCCCCAGCGCAGAGCAGGGTTCACACTTCCTGAGGAGAGTCATCAGAGAGGGGGCAAGGAGGGGTGTTCAAGAGAGGGTACGGGACGCGTGCCAAAATTAGATCCCAGTTGTTTGTCATCGTCTGGTACTCCTAGCTCGGCCAGTGGTGTTTCAATAGACAGCACCACCTCGCTCATTGCCCACGCGTCAGACATTGAGCAGGAGAGCAGCATGGACGTCGGGCGAGTCCTGGAAGACCGTACCAACACGACGACGACAACGAAGACGAACTACGGAGTTGTAAATGAAGAAAATAATATCGATTGTGATGCGTTAGGTGATCCGAAGCATGACCATCTGAATAGAACCGATTCACAGGGCTACGATAATTCTGGTGTTGGCTACGAGAGCTTCAGCAGTGATGCGTTTGGAGATTTAACGGCCGTTTTGGAAAATACCGACGGGTTGGACGATGATGACGACGATGATTATGATGATTTTACAGACGATGAGGACATTGAGGTCGAGGAATATTCTCCCATGTTACCGACCCAAACACCGAGGAAGCTAATGAGATATCCACGGATTGATGAAGATGATGGTTATGGAGATAGTTTTGATATGAATGGAAAGACAGACACGATCGAAGAAGAGGAGACGGAAGATGGTAAGATTGACTTCAATATATCATTCACAATTTTTTCTATCTATATTCATATTTTACTATATGATTTGAGTATATGTATAAAGAGTTACGACTGACTCTCTTATAAATACAGTACGATATTTGTTTGTTTTCATTTCGAAAAAAAAAATACTTGCGCCTTCTGTTTGGAATTATCAAAAACTCAGAAAAATAATTTTTGTTTAATACAATATTGCTAAATTTGGTTTACAACGAATAGTTGGCTTTAAACCTGTTTAGCATTTCATGTATGACTTATTTATTTCGGGTCTCAAACTAAGATGTTTAAAGGAACAAAAACAAAGCAATCAATAAATTTGATAAAATTATACGAATGATATATCGTGTTTAATGACAATATTGAAATACAACTACCAACATACAAGGAATATGAATGACACATATTTCGAAGAAATGTTACGTCATAATATGGTTTTGCAAGTTCGTACACAACCAAACATTGGAAGTAAGCCAACGATGTTAACCATAGATGAAGTAAAATAATGACAATTCTCTTCATTTTTAATTCATTTTTCCAATTCCAGAGCCCTTTAACATAAGGAATTACAAGTACAATCTTTTGCAAATTGATTGTAGCCAATTAGAATCTTTGCTGCGTACACTTATGCATAAAACCTTCTCTATTATCTAATCAGAGAGGTTGTTTCAAATTTGCAATTGGTCGTAACTCTTTTTCTGTTGATAAACTCAGGTGTGTAATTTTGTCAACCTCAGCTGAAATATTTGACCACCTCCATTCGAACAATGTTTTTTTTAAATATAACATCACATTCTGTTTTTATCATTATTTTTATTTATTTCTTCTTTGTTAAAAAAAAACAACAAAATTGGCGTTTGCGCTCTTTATTTTAAATATCATCCTCTTTACCATCACACACTCTATTTCCAAAAACACAATCCGCGGCTGTCGAGTTTGTTTCTGAAAATCAATCGGGAATGGGTCCAAACTGTTTTAATCTTCATGTTCATGTTTGTTAACCAGGGTATAGGAAGATGACACTGCACTTCTATATAGACATGATGATGTCACGATCAATAAATTTATCACACACAAATACAGGATTTCCCCCAAAATTTTCACCGCTTTAATGTTCCGTCTATAATCATGGTTGCAGTAGACGGGCTCTGTAAAATGTGCAAGATAAACACTTCACAAAATATGTTTTTATGACCATGGCGCTTTTGATGTTGATGTGTAAATTGAACATAAGTTTCCATGGAAAACAAATTTACTAATCCTGTCTAAGCTCTTGATTCTAGCTGCTCCCCTATAAGTGCTTACATCAACAGCTGACATGATTTTAAGTCACCAGGCAATATTAATCATATCATCCGCAAAATAAAGGGAGAAACTAAAGAATAGTTACTAGGCTAGTTTTCACGTTAGAAAACACCAACATATAATTTTGTTTAACTAACGAGGCACTTTTATGTTAGCACCTGTTCTTAAAATCGAAGTCTATATGCTTTAGAATTGTTTTCATCTTTAAGAAATAATGTTAATGAAAATTAATAAAAGCTGACAAATTGTCTTTTCTTCTACATCCAAGTTTATAAGTGTATTTTTGAGGGTTGCAATCGTATCAAGCTTGGCTTACAATGTGCCCACATAATTTCAGTAATAGGCCCTATTCAATTTTTTCATTAATTACAAATAACCTTATTTAAAACACGATTGAATATTACCTGGTATGTAACAATTATGATTTGTATTGTTGTATTGTGTTTTATACAAAAACCAGTATATCTAGTCAAATCAAACAAAATGAAATAATCAATAAATGAATTCAAATTGCATTTGGTCATTATATCATTAATAGTTATCATGTTAAGTTGCACACACGTATATTGACTTTGATCTACATTGTTATATTTTTTCCAATGATAATGACTATGAATAACCAAAAGGTTATATCTGCCTAGAGCAGAAACTTAATATG
The DNA here is from genome assembly GCA_940671915.1 of Paracentrotus lividus. Lineage (NCBI taxonomy): Eukaryota > Metazoa > Echinodermata > Echinoidea > Camarodonta > Echinidae > Paracentrotus > Paracentrotus lividus. Next base: position 1,298,437 of record CALNVZ010003434.1, on the reverse strand, counting down.
TAGCCCTACATATGCAGCCAATACTTCGCTCCCAAGCACTTCACACAGGATCTGACTCGCGAGTCACTTGATCACTGAATAGCTGTAAATTGGCAACGTCCTTGGGATGTGTGCAAAAATGACATCTTGGGGATTAAGTAATTCTCGGGTCAAAATCAAAACTAATCCTCGGTGTCTGAGTGTCTTGTAAACGATATATATATCAATGACAAAAAAACGTTAATGTTTCAGAAGATGACTATACTGAATGCAAAAATAAACGGCAATTATAGGCTTCCATCAACTATGAACATTTTTTTATTCTAATTGCTTGGAACTTTTCATTTTTCATGTATTTTGATACATTTTTTTGGAATGATGTGCACTATCAAAATAAAACCATCTACGTAGTTTATAGCACTTCAATTTTAAGAGCATGTTGTAAAAAAGGTTTGATCTGAAATTTGAGAGGATTTTTTTTTTTTTAATCCTAAGACCGAAAGGATATGACAACATACACGGTCTTTTAAACCTAACCGTAGAATGTTTGAGAAAATTAAATGTACGTTAAGCTATATGAGTTAATATTGTTATGATCAAAGCAGGACACCCTCCCCATCCTTATCCTATAGCTTTTTTTCTTCTTTTTTTTGTGATTCCAATCAGAAACTCCTTTCCCCCCCCCCCCCCACCCACACACACACACCTGATCCCATAACATAAAAATGGTCACCCTGACCATATTTAAGATGACGCATAACAAAGGCCGTTGATGTTTCCGTTTTGCGGATTACATGAGCAATGGAAAAACACAGTCAGAATGACACACATCATTGTATTTAAAATCAACAGCGAGATATGTATGTTCAATGAAGTAATTCAAGAAGGATTGATCTTATCTGAAAACATTTTTCCTTTAAAAATCAATACAGATTTATATACATCACTGTCCTCAACAAAAAGTAATTTTTCAGAAAGTTATAGCATAGCAGTCATCAAATTACACAAGTATTTGCGGAGAATTAACAATATACATGTAATATTGTGTCTTCAGTTTTCATCCATTCATTAAACCTAGACCAGTACATTTAGCATACAATAGTCTTTTCGGTCTCATATTGTGACAAAATAAACAACTCCATGATCATGTTCCTTTTGTATGTTTTGAACCATTAGCGAAGGACAGCTCTTACTATGATAAAATAAACAACTCCATGGCCATGTTCATGTCATATGTTTTGAATCATCAGCGAAGGACAATTCACTTTCCATCTTTAATATTTGGTCTATATTTTTATGACAAAATGTCAAAGGTAGACCGTCTGGGTAGCGGTAATTGGTTGATTCACCCAATGGGGGAAAAAGGAAATTTAAAAGGTTCCCCCTCTACTCCCTTCACGTAGAGGAAGATGACCCACTGGGCCTATGACATGACTGAGTGACTTTGACGGTCGGTACTCATTGTGTAGACGATTGAGTTGGTGGTTATATACAGGCATTGCCATGACAACGCTTATTGTGATGACGGATGAATTTGTATGGAGATGAAAACCAGGTTTAAAAGTGTTTTGTCGTCTCTCCTTCTTCTTTTCTTCTTCTTCATGTTCTTCTCTCTATCGCTTTTCTCTCTTTTTTTCTCTCTCCCAACTCACAACACACACACACCCCCCACACACACACACACTTACTATATAGCTATATTGGGCCTATACTGATTTCAGGGTTCCAACAATTCGGTGACTCCAGTGCCATGACCGCATTTACTCAGTAATACGGGATTGTTTATGAAAATTAGTGTTGGACAAGCGAAAATAAATTGAATAATGTTCTCTCAATTAAAGACTCCAGGATCGTATATTTTTCGTGAGAATGATTTCTGAAATAACCTGCAATTTGCGAATCCAGTTTTGTAAAAATCGATGAAACATCTTGTCAAAAAAGACGAAAATATATTGATTACTTTAAAATTAATTAGGCCAAATGATCCCTTATTGGTTTATTATCCTGGAAATGATACATTTTATATTGATGAACAAACATTATTGAAACAATTATTTTTTACACGCCATGCATGAAAGCCACAAAGGTCAAAATAATTAAGTTTTAAAACGGTGGTTTGTTGTTTTACATAATGTTTCTAACGATAATAGCCTCATGAAACATGACTTTGTGATCCCATTGAGAGTCCCCCCCCCCCTTTTTTTTTTGTATGCGCATGTATTAATATCCTAAACCACATGCACACATATCATTTTCATTTCTCAAATTCACTTCTTAAATGACACTTTGCAGTATAGCGAACAAAAAAAAAATATTGATGCTGATGTAATTTCATAGACAGTCATACCAGGATTTGTTGTTCTAAATTTGGCGTGTTTCGTCTCTTACAGATAATTAATCAATACTAAGGGCAAGATTGTGTCCTATTATTTAAGTTATATTAGTTGTGTCATCATATCAGCAGTCTGATTGTTTGAACAACATGAAAAGCACTATGCCCAAATATACGAGTACGGCAATGGGCCTATGATTAGAAGTCAATCAACAGCGTTCAGATTTACAAAAACAAAAACAAAGACATAAATATATAGAACGATATCCCTCACATAATCGTCTATAAATCCTCGCACTGTTAATTACTCGAGAAGATCATTTTCATATCCCGCAATGGGGACATTAGTGGGAGGGCGTGGGCTCACAATAACCATGATAACCCCTTCTCGCCTCGCCCAAGTCTCAGACTCACTTATGTCATGCATGTAGAAGATTTACATGGAGTTAATTTCAGGCTTAAATATGTTTGTTTTTTTTTTTTTTTTTTTACACAATACGTAGTTATTCCGAGATGCGAATAATCTGTCTGGATTTCACAAAATTCCTGTTTGTATTCGTTATTCGTTATAATAATTTGTTGAATTCTCACAGTAATGAATTATCACAATCATCATAAGTTATTTTGCGTTAAAAATTGCGTCGTAATCAATACATGAATGCAATCATTGTAAATATGTGTTTGATAATGGTCATCAACTTGTGTTTGTAATTTTAATTTAATTTTACCAACGTTCGATCATATTTCAACTGGCAAGCTCTCGGATTCCAGCTACTTGTTATAAAGCAACCCCGCTCTGTCTTGAATTGAAACAGCTTCTGATTGTGATCACATCCGAAACATTAGTAATAACAAAACTGGATTTCAATCAAATAATGAGAAATATGTCACCATGCTATATAACGATTTCAGCATCAACAAACAAAACTGGAAAACCAACCCACAATCAAATATTTAGATCTCACAACTTCTGTAACACAACACCCATGGGCAGACTGTTTACATTACCTCTCTCCTTTCCCCTTTACCCAGAGCAAAAAGGAAAGTTGGCAAGGAGGAAACCTAAACGTGCTGTTGTACCACACCCAACTCCTACTGCCCCATGGCGGATCACGATTTGCAAATGTGGAGGGGGGGGGGGTAGAAAACCGGGAAATTAATTAAAGAAAAAAATATGGGAACACAGATATTAATTTATCACTCTTTAAACATTACAATTATGTTGTCTAAAAGGTTTCCAAAAATGGGGCTCTAATCAATACGCCCCTCCCGCCCTGGATCCCTGTCGTGAGATGGGAGAGTCGCGCGGATGGGGATACTGACTATAATAGTTATTTATTATTTTAATTATTATTTATTTATTTGTTTTTTATTTATTATTATATATTTACAGCATTCAAAAGGAGACCCTATCAACAATTGTCTGCCCCTATGGTCTGAACAAAATTAGAAAAAAAAATAAAAAGTAAAAAGTTGATCAAAATATTGATATTAAATATATATTAATTATAAGAGCATTTCAAAATCAAATACGTAAACTTTTAAGCCATGTTTGAATGTACAGTTGCTTATAAATTAGTATATTGTTTATATATGTATATAGTTTATTAAAACACACAATTAATTATAAGAAATATCAGAACATATGAACTACGTAGACATTATAAACGATTGTTAAAATACAACTGCATATAAAAAGGGCAGAATTATAGGCCTGGACGTTTGATATGTATGACAAGTAAGTCTTAACTGTTAATAAAATTAAGTGAATGTACAATAATTACAAAATGTTAGGTGGGCTGTGAGGCAGAAGCCCTCCAATGGACAGTAATTTCCACGACATTCTAGATGAGGGGAAATGTTTGGAATTAAATGCCTCTGTGACGTTTCATACTGATATTTTACGGAAGGCAATTACATGTGCAAAGAGTGTATCCCTATTGGCCACAATCCAAAATAAATACCGACATATTAAGTAGCACAGCTTCTCATTTCCCGTTTGAGGATAGTCCATCCTACATTTTTTTTTCGAATTTCCTATGTTAATGTCCTTTTTAAGCATAAGTCGTTAGGGGAGGCATGTATACGTTAACGATGTTGTCTTTCCTAAGAATTTAGGATTGAGTTAACTGATAGATATCCTTGTCCTGATCACAGAGAAAGTGCATAAAAATTAAAACGGATTTCTGCTTGTAGCATTAATCGTTGATAATAGCTCCAAACATATCCTTTTTACATCGTTGAAACGTTTTTTTTTTAGAATACGTTTGGCGTGAGGCATGTCTATTCATAATCATGCTCTTCCTCGGTATCTAGGACTGGGGTTATTTCATTAGGCCCCTGCTAATTTCCTTGTTCCGTCACAGAAAAAAGCGTGATAAACAATATAAAACGGATTCTGCTTGTACCATTAATCGTGATAATCATATAAACGTAGCTGCGATCATCTTCCTCATATATCGTTGACGCATTTTCCGTCGGAAGAGGTCGGAAGAGATCAGAACAAATTAATAACAAGAAAATAACGATTTGTGGCCTACTGTTTTAATTTCTATTTAATAACCTGACTATGATTTAATTTTCAAAAACGGTGTGTTTGCAATTCAATAATAATCTTCATGCTCTGAAAACTCTTTGGCACCAATGGACCCGGAATCAAATTAACTGACCCATGATGTATATTTTTAGTTAGTTTATTTAAAGAATGTAAGCGGCAACCTTTACAAACAATATAAGTTTATATAATATGAACGGGGAAAAACTGGAGCACATCATTCATAGTAATGTGAAGGTAAAAGCAAACAGTAACAGCAATCACGGTTTAAAGAGACAACTATAATTATCACTATATCTTTACAACATCATGCCAACCTTTTGCCGAATAAAATAACAATAATAATAAATAACAAGTGGATTAGTAAATACGCGATGCGTAATATATGTCCCCGCCGATAATGTAAAATTCCCATATATCACGATCAGTGCTATCACATAAAGGCAAACAGAATCGAAATCGGGTAAAAAATGGCGACGGGAAGTAGCATTTTGTAGCCAATGTACAATATAGGTCAAAGTCAAGTCAAAGGTCAAAGGTCAAAAATCAAATTCTGTGAAGAGTTTTGTAGCCTCACCTAGTGCTATCACATAAAGCAAACGGAATCGAAATCGGATGAAAATGGCGAAGGAGTAGCATTTTGTAGCCAATTAACAATATAGGTCAAAAATCAAGTCAAAGGTCAAAGGTCAAAATTCTGTGAAGAAGTTTGTTAGTCCTCAACTAGTGCTATCACATAAAGCAAACGGAATCGAAATCGGATGAAAATGGCGACGGAGTAGCATTTTGTAGCCAATTAACAATATAGGTCAAATCAAGGTCAAAGGTGAAGAAGTATTGTAGCCATCACCTAGTGCTATCACATAAGAGCAAGCGGAATTGAAATCAGATGAAAATGGTGAAGAGTAGCATTTTTGTAGCCAATTAAACAATAAAGGCGAAATCAAGGTCAAAGGTCAAAGGGTCAAAATCAATTCTGTAAGAAGTTTTGTAGTACTCACCTAGTGCTATCACATAAAGCAAACAGAATCGAAATCGGATGAAAAAATGGGAAGAGTAGCATTTTGTAGCCAATTAACAATATAGGTCAAAGGTCAAAGGTCAAAATTCTGAGAAAGAAGTTTTGTAGCTATTACCTAGTGCTATCACATAAAGCAAGCGGAATTGAAATCGGATGAAAATTGGTGAAGGAGTAGGCATTTTGTAGCCAATGTACAATATAAGTAAAATTGAAGGTCAAAGGTCAAAGGGGTCAAAATTCAAAATTCCGTGACGAAGTTTGTAGTAGTCCTCACCTAGTGCTATCACATAAAGCAAACGGAATCGAAATCGGCTGAAAAATGGCGAAGGAGTAGCATTTTGTAGCCAATTAACAATATAGGTAAAAAATAAAGGTCAAAGGTCAAAGGTCAAATTCGGTGAAGAAATTTTGTAGCCATCACCTAGTGCTATCACATAAAGCAAACAGAATCGAATCGGAAGAAAAATGGTGAAGGAGTAGCATTTTGTAGCCAATGACAAAGTATAAATTAAGGTCAAAGGTCAAGGGTCAAAAGTCAAAATTCCGTGAAGAAGTTTGTAGCCCTCACCTAGTGCTATCATATAAAGGCAAACGGATTCGAAATCAGATGAAAAATGGCGAAGGAGTAGCATTTTGTAGCCAATTAACAATATAGTCAAAAATGAAGGTCAAAGGCAAAGGGGTCAAAAGTCAAAATTCCATGAAGGAAGTTTTGTAGCCCTCACCTAGTGCTATCATATAAAGCAAACGGAATCGAAATCGGATGAAAAATGGCGAAGGAGTAGCATTTTGTAGCCAATGTACAATATAAGTATAATATCAAGGTCAAAGGTCAAAGGGGTCAAAAGTCAAAATTCCGTGAAGAAGTTTTTGTAGCCCTCACCTAGTGCTAATCATATAAAGCAAACGGATTCGAAATCGGATGAAAAATGGCGAAGGAGTAGCTATTTGTAGCCAATTAACAATATAGGTCAAAAATGAAGGTCAAAGGTCAAAGGGGTCAAAAGTCAAAATGTGGAAGAAATTTTGTAGCCCCACCTAGCTACATATAAAGCAAACAGAATCGAAATCGGATGAAAAATGGCGAAGGAGTAGCATTTTGTAGCCAATACAATAAGGTCAAAATCAGGGTCAAGGTCAAAATTCTGTGAAGAAGTTGGTAGCCATCACCTAGTGCTATCTCTAAAGCAAACGGAATCGAAATCGGATGAAAAATGCGAAGGGTAGCAAATTGAAGATTTGATCACATACGGACGCACGGACGGACGGACGGAAACGGATGGACGACGGATGGACGGACGGACGGACACACATACGTACGGAGCCGTTTCATAGTCCCCTGCTCGAACTCGTTCGCGGGGACAATAATGCCATCAGCTATGTTTGGACGCAAAACATTACATTTAAAAGTTCGGACTCGATGTAATAAAAGCTCCTAAACTCTATAGGCATATATACACCTGCATATATTTTTTTCTTTTCAATCGAATCCATAGTGACACTTGCAAAATATTTCACCAACCTAACATCATTTCAAAGCCGGAAGCTGATTCTATTCGTGTTGTCATGACCGCTTCCGGTGATAACCTATTGTATATTGCAGTGTATTGCATTTTGATAGTATGCATCTTTGATACATTATGTTTCCATGGAGAGAATTATTATGGTTTTCCCGGTCAATGTTAAATATCTCCGATCAATTATGACTTTTCTTTGAGCACTTTCGTCGGATGAATCGCGATTACAATCTGCAATGAAAATTCGTTTATGTGTAGCCAAATAAAACACCGTTCAATCCAATTGCAAATTGCGCCGACGAATTTGCTGTTGTGAGCAGTCGCATTCGTCAAATGTAAAATTCCCGTCTTCTGGTAATTCAAAATCGTTTTGGGCATCCACTTAGAAATAACTGTATACAATTAGGAATGTTAGGTCGGGTAGGAAATAAAATTTGGGAGGGCCGTGAAGTGTTTTTGTCAGAAAGAGGCTGATCATGGGGGAAGGGGGAGCCTGAGCTTGGAAAACACACACCACACAAAACAAAAACAAAACAAAAACAAAAACACAAGCGATTATAAGTGTTTGTTGTTTTTATCAGAATGAATTAAAAACTATAAGTCTGCTCGAAAACGAAATGTTTACAACAAAAATACAATAAAAACAAAACATGTGTTAAAAAAGAGAGTAGGGGGCAGCCCCCATCCTCATTCTATTCATTAGAAACTGCATAACATGAGGGGGAGGGGGTTAAAATTTCCTCGGCCTTCGGCCATCAGCAAAGCATGACAATGGTCATCATGTAACGGCCATGTGGGGGGGGGGGGGGTAGATTGGTCATCGGGTCGGCAATCTATTTTTTCTAACATTTTCCTCTTTTTTTTCTCCCTTTTTTTTTTTTTTTTTTTTGCTGGGGTAGGGCGGCTTCCCGCTGGGCCCCTGGATCCACACTGAAATGGTCAAAAACCACGTACATAGATCAGGTTAATTATGATCAATTAATAAAAATTCAATAATAGACCAAGTAGCTTGTAGACAGAGCACGGCCCCCATCACCCAGGGAAAAAAAATAACGAAAGAAAGGAAAAAAAAAAAAAAAAAAGAGAGAAAGAATGCAAGATCGAACATATTGACGAAATAAACCGTACCCCGTCGTTACTTGATGACATTCTGGATGACGCATCCGCAAAAAAAAAAGAAAAAAAAGATAACAATTGTCCCTTTTCGTTACTAAAAGTCCCTTTTTTATTGCCTGCAAAAGACACTTTCCATTTTATAAAAAAAAAAAAAAAAAAAAAACCTTTTAGACTTCTTGAAAGGCCCACGGACTTTTTTTGTAAAAAAAGGTCACTCTTGTTACTAAAAAAGAACCCTTTTCCCTCCACAGATTTCTTTTTTTTAACCCAAATTTTCCCGCTCGGTCGCTATGTGACCTCGCATAAAAGGAATACCAAGCAATACGCATTGAACCAATTACCCCCGCTGCCGAGGCAACTATTTAAAAGTGTTGTCAAAGCACATAGGCCTATTACACCCTAAACGTATTTTAAAGCCCCTTTTTAGCACTTATATTTTAAAAAATTATTTAAAACATAAAATCTATTCAATTGGATTTAACATATCATGGGGGCAATAATTTACACTTTGCTTAAAGTGTGGTAATAAGACTGTAATGTTGCTTAAACTTTAAAGTTGCTTAAACTACAAATGCCAATTTTTTTTTTAAAGGGGAACTTTTAATCTCTCAAAATCAATATATTTGAACAGCATAAATAAATAAAAATACTACTTTTATACCCACCCTCCCTATCCCATAAATTTTGCTCATTAATGCCACTGAGTAAAGGGCCCCCTTTTCAGAAAAAAGTCCCCCACCCCCCCACTTTTAAATTCGTTCCCGCAGCCTCTGAATACAAATTATTGCTTATAAATTATTTTGTTTACCATGGGCGCCACCGTGACCCCCTTGCTTCGTGTTTCTCACGATAGGCCTAAAACGTTTAAATGCGCATGCCTAAAAACGAATTGACTGCTGGAAGCTCAACCTCACTTCCTTTACACTGGAATAATTTTTTAAATTGATCGCACGAATTTGATTTCATGCACATTGACGAAGTTCACTACACATAAACACTTTTGATCGCACATAAACGAATGCGAATGATCATTAACAGATTATGAAAGAACATAAACGAAATCGATTGCTCTAAACGTTAAACTAATATTACGATAGCCCGCTCCGGGAAGTATCGTTTAAATTGAATGAACATTAACGCAATTCGATTGAAAAAGGGTTAAAAAATCGACCGGGAAAACCTATATTATTATTAATATCAGAAGAATAAACATTCATACTGGAAAGGACACAAGGTGTGCGAATTATTGTGTGTCGAATAATAAACACATTATTTATACATATAAACATGTCACTGAAAAATGAACATAAAAGAAAAAAAATTAAAAATAGTAATAATAATAGTAATAATGCAACAATATTTAACAGCAAACTGTGACAGCCATACCAATGCTTAAGATACAACCCTCATTTATAATGGTATTTTAAAAGTGACTCAAAATGGGCCTTGTGTAGGGTCCACACCTGTAATTATCTCATAGAGATTGCGTGTTAATTTTGAAGTAAGATAAAATCGTATGAAATCATAATTAAATTCACTCGGTGCCTGGTCATGTGGAACGGAAGGACAATTTATTAATCCTTTCAAATCTAGCTAAGAAACTTTACCTTTACCGGCTAATTTTGAAAATAGGTCGATATAGCACCCCCCTCATGACGAAACTGACTCTATCAGCAGTCAAAAACTAGAATTGGATGTCAAACTTGTGCTCTGTTATTATAGTATAAACCATAACATTGATTTCTGCTCCGTTTTAGCTAACGAAACTTCATGATTGCCCTTCCTACAATCAGTGTTAAATTGTGAATCATATGCACATTTTTTTGTCTATCAGCTGTTCAAAGTTACTTTTTTTTCTCGAATGGGTTGGGTCGAATGAATATATGTTGCTCTCTGCCAGTAATTAGCATGTGCGACCTAAAGGAGTATCTGAATGAATTTAGTGACGTAGAGAATGTTGTTTTATTCATGTTCGCTTGTCCGAACCTTTACCATGCAATCCCGTTTATAACTGTGCAAATGCATTGGAGTTTGCGTACGATGACAACCAGGCTCAATTTCGATGGCCCCTCTGCATTCTGCACAGTAATACACATGGCTGTATGTGAAAGTGTTGGGCAAGCGAACATAGCGAACATAGCGAACATAGCGTTCAAACATAGCGTTTCAACATCAGAAACTATACAATCAGATAATCGTGTCCCTTCAGATGAATCCATTCGTATCATAAACTTCAAGATTGAAATTGCAGTAGGGAAATTTTCGCAATAAATATAACTCTTCGCCAAAGACACTAATTGAGTAATATTCCATAGCGATTATTTATCTTGCATTATTATGTTGCCATACAATCATGATGTTGAATATAGTTCATTCAGTTGAAAATTATAGAAAATTTATCTTAATCGTGATCAATGAGCATTGTTGCTCTTTCCCTAATCTTCAACAAATCTTGAAGACAAAAAGGAAAGAAAATTAAGTTAATGTGAATTTTTGAATGGCTCCCTCTTCTTTGACCAGAATGCAACTGCAGCAGTGTTATCAATTCTGCAACAAAGACTCCAGTTTTATAAATAATTTGCGAATTTCAAAACATTTGAAACTCAAAAACTTCAATTTGGCAAAGTGTAGAAATGATCAGTAAATATCTAACGTGTGGATAAATATACACATGGAAGACCTTATTTTATTAATACAGTATATACAGTACATGAATGCACTTGCTCTCGTATGTGAAAATTATGTACACCTAAAGTACATTTTATAATTGATAACATCCCTTTTGGTAGTACAAACGATACACTCACTGTTTGACAGTTCGAATGACCTTAACACTTTCCTGTTCATTTGACAGAGATAATTAGAAGCATATCTGAAGAGGAACACACTGACTGTCCAAACAAGGCCATTTATAGCCTACCAATATTCTTATTGTTTACAAACAATGGTATACCTGATTCTGATTCTTATTAGTAAGATATTAATATTCATTTATTTGTCTCTGTCTTCATATTATCATTATTTCTCTTTATCACTTTATCCCTGTATGTCCATCCTCATTCTCCCCTCTCCCCTCTCTCCATCTCTCTCTCTCTCTCTCCATCGTAGTCTCTTCACACATTTCTAAATACCTTTTTTTTTCTCTCTCTCTCACCTTCGATATCTTCACTTTTGACAAATGTATTTATTTCAATAATGTTTAATCCCAACTTCATTTTCTTTCTGTCTCTCTAGTATCTTTGCTTTTAACCTGCTGTGTCTGTCTGCTGCTCAATCACTCTTTTCTTCTCTCTCTCTCTCTCTCTCTGCTTATCCATCATCGCATATCCCCTTTCTTCGCCCCTCTTTCCTCCTGTCTATATATGCCCCTTATTTTTCTTCAATTTTCCTCAAATATAATCTCCCCATTTTGAACTTTTCTCCCCTAATTCGATTACACCGTAGACGTTATACATATTAGCAGCTGTCTTCTAAAGTATAATGAATCTAGCCACGTCCTTCAATCACAATTTCAAAATAAAAATCTAACGAAAGTGAGAACATAGCTTATGAACGAACGAGAGCAAAATACGATCTTGACATTTAAACCCTTTTAAATCTTTAATTAATTCTAGTATCAAGTTTGTAAGCCAAAGCATACTCGCCTCTATATATTTGTAACTTTTCATGGACGTATCATTGCGTATGTAAACCATATTCCCCATATTGCTACCATAAAAATGCGTATAGTATTAATTATCACCTAATTTGTATCACTCTCTGGTGCAAATTTACACCCCTAATTATGGTAATGGTATCCTCTTCCAAATGACCTTCCTTCTACATGTTCGATCAAACCATTTTCCTCTCTCTTACTCATATCAAAGAGTTCGACGGAAGTATTTAAAAGGTAACCACTAAAAACAGTTTGGTGATCGATCAAAAATTGACTAGGTGATAGGGACCCAAAAGTCTATTATACAGGATATATACCGTGATCAGAATATATACAATCATTTCAACAGCTTTGTTTTCTCAGTCAACTGGGAGATACGGATTAACTTCGTGTAAAATTGTCTTCTTATTAAAATTCTTTTGCCAACTTTATCTGCAGAGCTAACTTTTTCATTTGATTAGAGTAAAGGACAATTGGACACAGGATTTGTTATCATATTTATTATACCTCATTTGGACCTCTCTGGCTAGACAATACTTTCTGGAAATAATAGTACTACGTAATAAGGACAAAGAGGATTTCATTGTATTGTATCATCCTCCAAACTCAACATATTTTTATAAAAGGAACTTTTAAGTGCTGAGCTAGTCACCATGGATTAAATTTTGGAATTTTGCGCTGGATTATTTGATTTTATCTTGGACTAGTGAAAGTTACAGGGAACTTGAATTTCTGGGTTACGTCGAGAAATGGATTCAACAATGAATGATGGTATGTCGATATAAAAATTTGTTAAAATCTAAACAAAATATATTTATTAAAATTTTAAAGATAATTTTTTCTAAATCAAAGAGACCGAAAAAAAACCGTAAGATACTAATTTCAAAAACACAACATTTACCAAATGAGATATAGTAAGTGTACACACATAATGAAAGATCGAACGAATTATAAGGAAGAGCATTTCGAATGAAGCCTTTAATTTTGCAATGTAAGTCTACCACCAAAGAATGAACATCACATTTATTTATAAAGAAATTCTTTGCTAATTCTAAATAAGATTCATATAGATATGCAATTTCTAATTATTCAATTAAATTTAATAGATGAGAATGAAATGCATACAAGCAACTCGTTCATGTGATTTTCATCTGATGGGGAAATAAAGAAAGGCCATGTTGGTACCCCTTTGTCATTGATAAATGGAATAAAATACATTTACTCTGAAATGTTCCGAAGCGACTCAATGCTGGTGAATATTATCCTACATTAAACGAAATATATATGTTATGTGAAATGAATATTACAGAGAATATTCTCTCTGCATCTACAGACTTCAGTTCACGAGGTGGATTATTTGGTTGGGAAAATATCCATCAATATTTAACGTACACTTTTCCATGTCATTTCACTAAACTTCGTTTTAGTGAAATAGGTCTTAAACAATCATGGCGCCTTCAGTGTTTTAAAGCCGAGTTTGGAATCACCATCCAGCAATCAAGAGTGTTCAAATTTGCACATTAAATAATGCTCCCAGTGTGATATAAAAAAGGTGCAACGTTGAATGCAGTTATAGATTGACATAAGCCCACCTTACATATTCAAGTACACGAATCATTTTCTATAAATTGGTTCTTCATGAGAATCCCTACTCAAGTCTTCCTGTCCTTCCCCTTCTAATTTTCCAACTCTAAACAGACCTTAATCCGGACACAACATGTACGTCTATTGTCAAATAGTATTACACTGACCTTTACAAATGAAATTATCTTGATCACAAAACAAATAGTTTATATAATAGGGGATCAGACGTATTGCTATGACAACAATAATTGTCTAGAATTGATAAAATTTGATTATTTTTCCTTATTGTTCTGTTTGCTGTGATTTTATGTTTTACATATTAGCCTTATCATATTTGACAAAGGATTTACCTAAGTTATGTGGAGCCTTTAATATCTTATGTTACTCGATAAAGATGTTTAAAGATAACTTTGTTGAACACATTCACTAGAAATAATATATAAACTAAAGGACAAAATTTTTTTTTAAAAAATAACAATTTTTGTGTGTGTGACAATATTCAAGTGACCGATGTATAATTCATGTTGATGGCTTTATTGTTCATCGTCCCTTCAAAAATATATGAAGGCACCATATAATTCTCTCATATTTATATTTGTTTCACGACCTCGAGTTATGTTTGCCTTTTATGCGGCGGTCACAACTCGCCGTACCTTCGACGTGCAACTCCCTACGATGGAATTCGTAGAAAATCGTGCAGCGCAGGTACCTCGGAGGCACGTTGCATGTACGACGTGCAGGAAGTTTTTCCAATACCCTTACTACAGAAGCGCAGGAATCGCAGAAATTGACAAACAACCTGTGCATGCATTGTACATGCAACGCAGGCTACGTTGATGGCACGTGCCCCGTAGCCTACGACGAGTTGTGACCGCCGCATAAAACGCAACATTTATGTTTCATATTACTTCAGACCATGTGTCTAAATTCTAGAAGATATTTTTAAACTTGAATATGAATAATCATCTTATGATGGACGTGGTGAAGGATTCGTTCTATTAATACCGCAAGCATGGCAAGTTGAGGACTTGTAAAAAAAAAAAATCAAACTAACTTTTTCTCAAGTTACGAGAGGACAACCCATACTAAATGGCGTTCGTTATCATAACCCCCCAGGCATTACCCCAACTTGACTGCAAAGCTTTCCAAACCAAGAGCACATAGGCTATTGGATGTAGTGCTGTTCAGGTCTCGCTGTGTCGATGTGGTGTCAATATTGCTGTTATAACTGAGCGATATTGCACATATATTTCTTAAATATCATAATATTTATTCTAACAAAACAAATACAATGTTAAAAAGGCACTGTATATGAAAATTTTATTTAATTCTTTGTCTGATATACCGAGTGAGTCAAAAAAAAAACTTTACACCTAGAAAAATGTCAATAAAAAGAAAACCAATTAATAAATCCCAAATAACTTTGCATATTCTGAAAGAGTAACTCCTCCCGCATCTACTGGTACCATTTTTGTGTGGTATGTCTTTACGCTTGGACAAACACGACGCATTGTTTGCGTACATGCAAATTTCGAATTGTGCAAGGGTGGGGATGAAATTGAAACAACAAAAGCTGACAAAAAAGCATCTCCATCGTGAATAAAATAGCATAACTTTTTAACAAAATTGTTGTGAGCCAAATAACTTGACGAGGATGTTGGTTCAGTTATCGACTAGATTCTGTGTAAAAAAATTAGATTGATTCATCAAGTAAACCATGAATGAGTACACATCAAAAAGTAAACTGTCACTGACAAACCTAAAAAGGCCTGTTAATACTTTTGAAAAGTGATTATTTTGTCTTTGACGTGTGCTCACTCATGCTTGACTATTATCTATCTCATTCTCACACAAAATGTAGTCGATATAATTGTGTAACAACGCCCCTGCCAAGTCATTTGGCGCAAGACATTTTCGTTAAAAAGTTATGCTATATCAATTAGGATGGAGTTGCTTTTTTGATATCTTTTGTTGCTTTGATTTTACTCCTACTTTTGCACAAATCGAAATTTACATGTTCGCAAACAATGCGCCGTGTTCATCCAAGCGTAACAATATAACACACAAAATTGGTACCAAAAGATGCGGGAGGAGTTTACTCTTCCAGAATATGTATAAGAATTTGATATTTATAAATTGGATTTGTTTTTATTGACATTTTTCTAGGTGTTAAGTTTTTTCTGACTCACTCGGTATATAATCACTGATCAACAGGTGATTTACTAGTTATTATCGTTATTTCCAAGCACATCCGACCAGACCCCGAGTTTCGTTTGTGATTTGACACAATATCAAATAAAATTGGACCTCGCATGTGCCAAGAACAGTTTCGAAATGGTATTATTTGGAAACATCAGTAAACAAAAACAAAGTCTGATTTACTTTTGACGTGTGACCGGAATAGGATTTTTACAATTACAGCAATTTGCGCTGTCATGATGAAAAGTTTCCGGTTTTAAGTCTACTTGCTGGAAAATTATGACTTTGTTTTTGCTTTGATTTGTTTGTTTGTTTGTTTTTTTTTTTGTTGCCGGAATAGTCAATCATGGGATTTCTGTTTATAAATACACAACGACATACATGTTGAATCTATATATGCAGTTAAATCATTGTTCTGTCGACCAGATGTTAGATATTTCAAAGAACATTCGTTCATTTTTGGGGGGCGGGGTGAAATTCTCTATTTTTTAATTTTTTTTAAATATCTATAATTAAAATAAGCTTAATATAAGTCTGATTGCCTACAAAACAAAAGGACATAATTTTTAACACGAACGTTATGAAAATTTGAAAATGTATATTACTAAAGTAAGATCATAAAATATTTTGTTCCTCTCTTTATTCGACTTCTAATGTATATCTATGCAATGTAGAATCGAGTAAAAACTGAATTACTGTTGAAATATTATCAGTAGTCCATGAAAATAGGAAACAGTAGATGGGAAACCAACGGAATGAGAGGTTAAACCCGGTTTCCTATTTTGAAAAACTCTAGCACTATGTGTGCACGAACCCCACAAAACAAAACGTCACAAAGCTGAACTCTCTTATCAATCATGTAGGCCTAAAAAAATTCACTTGTTTGGATTTCATTTGCTCTTTTGATAAGAACCTCTAAATGTGTGAATCGACTTTTCTTACCAATATGCAAATATGTTGATGCATTTTTATATGTTGATTAATTGTACATATCTCCATTGCCATTGATTTAAACATGAATTGATTTTGATATAAGTCTAAAACAGAGTTGTAAAATTGCTTCTTGAAAAATCGGATAAGGAATACTCGACCTTTTAAAGCGAGAGCGAATTGACCAAACACTCTCATTGACTGTGTGTTATAAATAGCTAGTCTTAAAGTATACATTTTGAGATAACCATTAATAAAAAAAGTGTATGATAAACCCACAGTTTAATTTGTATTTGGAAACTAAGATGTTTTGAGGGGAAAAGTATGTGTTTTGTTACTTGGCAACATAATCATCGCGGTGTGAATTAATCGAGTAGTGAAAAAGTGTTTTTTCTTTCAAATGGGCCTGTATTGTAAGACTACACTGTTCAGGATGTTGCATTATGGGTTAGGAATCAGGGCAGAATCGGGTAGTTTAGGACTTGAGGTGGTGCTATACAAGGCTGCCAGTTCGTACTGGCTTTAAAAGAAGTTTATTGCACATACATTTATTGTGTTCAATACTTTAAGTCTATTGCTCATGAGTTGGATTATATCGTAAAAAAGTAAATAATAACAATCTGTCGAATTTTCTACATTTTTACACTTTAAGGGCTAAAACGGTAGCAGGAATTTGAGTTTAGGTAAAATTTCACCGTTGTTTATTAAAATAGGTTTTCTCGGTAAATTTCAAACTCTTTGCAATCGAATTCGTTTGTGTTCATTCAATTTAAACGATACCTCATGGAGCGGAGCTATCGGTCAATTGAATTAACGTTTATATTTTTAATCGCAATCACATTTTGGACGAAAGTGCTTGTAAGAAATGTCAAATTGATCGGAGATAGTTTAAACTTGAGCGGAAAAACCTATAATAATCTTGACGTTTCTAACACAAAGTTGGCTAATATTTCTCTCAATTTTAATGTTTCATAACCTAATATATAATAAACATAATTAAGATTTTGAAGATCGTCTCTGTCATGTCTGTATTTGCCTATCACTTTTTAGCAATTTCAAGGTCTATCATGTTTACGCGTACCGTTATCAATTTAATTTAGTTATATATATATTACTCATGTTCCCTTGGCAACGAATAACATAATACTTTTTCATGTTTCGTTGATTAACATCAAGGATTAAATTGATCGACTCTATGAAATATCTTTTTGTACCAATTTTCACGGCTGCAATTCAATTTTTCCCCAATTATACATTTTGATGAGAATACTTTTAAACTTTCAAGACAATTTTTAAACTCATCGCTTTCGGCAAATTTGTAGATTCAGTACCTGTCTAATCTGCTGAGGGCCAAACTAAATAATCATTAGACTAGTCTACCATTTGAGTGAAGATCCTGCCGGGTTTGAACGCCCTGTAAATCTTATAGGCGCATTTCCTGCCTTCCTGTTATTGCTATCTCCGACCCAGCGTTGAGTGGCATGGGGGGGTGGGGGGCATGATAGGCCTAAAGAAAATGAATGACTCGGTATTTCATATTTATCTATACGTACCTGTGTCATCCTGACCCCCAATGCAAATCATAACAAATAAGTCGTGACAGTTTTATTTCTTCTTATTATTATTGTCATAATTAATATTTTATCACTATCGTTATTATTATCGATAATGTAATATAGTATTAATGTAATATATATTACTATCTTTATTATTATAACTATTATTCTTATTATCATCATTATCACCATTACCACTTTTGGATGAGGAAAGTCTTACATCTTTGTTAAGCTTTTGTGAAAACTTTGCTCTGGTTTGAAATGTTTGAAATGAAATGATTTAATTTTCATTCGTGTGGCCCCGAAATGTTAGTTCCCATGTCATTTATTACATTTCGAATAATAATCATGAGGCTGTGGTGGGTTTAAATCAGCATAAGCTAAGCAAAGCCATGTAATCAATCCATAAAGCTCAACAGTCATTTATATATATTGGAAGTGACAGAAATGAGTAGTTCAAAGATAACACAAGTTCATGTGTGAGGCTCGTGTCACATTTGATTTCCCTTAGTTAAACCAACCAAAACACGTCATTGAAAAACTACCATGCATAGAATATTAACCAACAAAGACTGATATTTCCCCTTTTAAACATGTGTGTTTCAAATTTAGATTTATTTCTTACTTCCTTATTTTTCCTGACTTTTATGTAATCATTTCTCCGTTTTTTTTTTATTTTGCTGTTTCAAATCAGAACAACGAAAGTTTCCTTAATTAATCATGTAAACTTTTTACGTGAACTATGAATGTTTATGATTGTTCATTGAAGAGATGCCACTTAAAATATTTGAACGGGTAACTTTTTCTTGGGCGCCATTAAACTCTATCAAATCTATTTTATCATGTATAATACAGTACATGTTGTTTGAAGCTCTTTGATGAAGTAACGCATTATATGATATTACATGTAAAGTTGTAAACTGTTGCTCATAAGTTGTAATATGAGGTTGCCTCTTTCTAATCTCTACTGTCTGAATAATTGTGACGATGGCAGTTTGCCTTGAGAAATAGAGTGTAGGCCTATACATGTCTTCTTTTTACAAGAATTATTGATCACTCTCTTGCAAACACATATGAAAGAAGTTCACATCACAATAAACATTAAAAACTTTGTTTTCATGCTGAAAACATAATTTGGGTGTATTAAAAAATGAGATTATTCCTTCCAATGTTTCCACCTTGATCGATTGATCGTGAAATTCATGTACGGTAATGCCAAAGTTACGGAAAACTGTGACTTTGCCACTGATTCGCTTTACCACTCATTGACTGAAATCGTTTCAAATTGGTGCCTCATCGACAAACTGTGAGTGTATTTTTTTAAAAGCTATTAATATAATTCTTGCATGTTAACCCGTTTTTTTTCTATCCCTTTTCAGGGAGGCTCATTCGCTCGAGCAGTCTCTCCCGACTGCAGGACGAGGAGGACAATGACCACGATCAAAGCCAAGGGAACACCCACCAGAACCTATCCCCTTCAAACGGTTCCGTGCCTCACCCTGGGCACAGATAGTTACACTCCACGCCAGCCAAAGCGAAGGCGTTAAAGCCCATGCATCTATCCCGCTAGGACAATACATCCAAGCCTCAAGTCGCACAGAAGCCACAGACACCCCCTGTCCAAGAAGAGTAGCTCAAATCAACCAAAGCTTAAACTTACCATCCGAAAAACGGACAGGAAACTTTGGAAGTCCGAGCCTTGACTACGGTGAGAGGTCAGGGCCGTTGGATGATAGTTTTCGACAGCGGGACTGGAAGTGCGAGTGCAGGGGTGGTGACCAAACGAGCCCTGAGACCTCCGAGTGCGCAGTCCAGGACCAGCCAAGCAAGACGAGTAGCATAGCGAGTACACCTAGTACAACAGGGAGTGTGTTCACACCGATGGGCTCAGAGTTACGCCAGAATATGACGAAGAGGAACCTATTCAACCAAAAAGAAAGGTATGACCAGAAATCTGATTTCAGGGGATTCAGGATTTGGAGTTCGGGGGGGGGGGTGGTCGCACGACAATTGGAGACTTAAGGTGCAGACCGCAGATTTGCAGAATATGCAATACTTGTGTTTCCCCTTAAAATAAGGGGTGCGCGTTTGTGCACTCAACGTATGCTATAGAACTCTCTGTATACACTTAAAATGTTCGAGCTGGAATTTTTCTTTAAAATACCAAGGTGCTTCAAGCTTCTTGTTAATGTCCATTGCATACATAATGAAACATCAGACAGAACCAGTAAGGAACTGACTTCAAATCACGGAAAGCCACTGAAACAGTTGTTTTTGAAAATGTGATTTGGTGATATCTTCCCACACTGAAACACCTAAACGGTAGACCGACTAGCTTTAAAGCTAGTCGTAGTGATGCCCAGACTGATAGCTTTAAAGCTAGTCGGTCACGACGGACTAGTTTTCCTTCAACACAAACCCGGTTATTACGGACTAGTCTTTAAAATCGTCCGTCTCTACGGACTAGCTTGAAGCTAGTCCGTCAAGTTAGTCCGTCAAGACGGACTAGTTTTAATGCTCGTCGGTCACGACGGACTAATTTTAAAGCTCGTCCGTTGTGACCGACTAGTTTGACGGACTAGCCTAAAAAGCTAGTCGTAGTGATGCCCAGACTGACGAGCTTTTGGAGGCAGACTAGCTTTACAGCTAGTCGGTCATGGTGTAAAAGCTAGTCCGTCGCGCTTTTCTGCGGCGATGTTCTTTGCTGCTGTCTTGACAGACTAGCATGAACGGACGAGGTTAATATCCTTCACCACTGGTCAGAGACGTCAAATCTGAAATAATAGAAGACATTATAAAGATACGATTAAAAACATGCACTTTGTACACAAGAATTGAGCAAAAAAATAAAATAAAAAATAAATAAAATAAATAAACATTTATTATGATGATATAAATCAGAAGACAGGAATTAATACAGGAGGCACAATTAGTTAACACTTGTGGCAATTAACAAATAATGGGGGCACGGGGCCCAGGAGTCGCCGCCATGGCTTGCCTCATCATGAGACTTTTTTGTTGTAGGCCTACCTGCTTTTCATTTTCGGCGTATACACTTGTCCCTTTGAAGAGCCACTTCAGAATCCCAAGTCGCGCCTCTAATCCAATATTCTTTTCTTTCAGATACAAGTAATCTAAAAGAAAAGTGGCGCCTATATTTATTATTAGATTTAAATTAAATTTTCATAATTTAATGTGATTGTTACTATCGTTGTAAAATCACACAATTTATAAATTGATTTGGCAAGACATAACTTTTCGCGTTGGTGATTATAGCATTAATCTATGTGAAAAAATAACGCTATCTGTGAACTGAACATAAGGAATTAAAAAGAGTACTCACACATTCATGTCACAGGAAGGAGATCGCCATTATAATCAAAAATCTTAAGTTTTACGGGTATATCCAGTGTGCGTTCGCACAGTTTGCTCATTAAATGGAATCCACATACAGAAATGCAACTAATACATGTAATGGTGATGTCCTTTTCGCAAATGCGCATGTTATTCAATCATTGTACCACTTTCTATTCCATGTGTTGCTAAGCAGGCATTCACCAGCAATCTATAAGAATAGACGGTTCATGGGTTCGCATAGTAACGAAAGTATTCAATTAGCCTGTAATGAAAGGCGCGGTCCCACTGGCTCTTTAGGATGATTTGCGTATGAATTGCGGATGTTTGTTTTGTTTTTGTTGGCGGAAAACGAAATTTGTATACGCAACTCATGCGCAATTAATCTCCCGTCAGTGGGACCGGGCCTTAAAGAATGGAACAATATTCTAACCTACTCGTGATGGCATACTTGTCACGATTTATGTTATTTCGGCTATCGTAATGCTCTCAGATAGTCAAGCAAAAACAACCTTGTTTGAGAATGTTGATTGTATCCAACTCTATCTCTGTTGTTTGCTAAAGCCGGGAATCACCCAGCAATCTGTAAGGAAAATACCGGGTTCTTGAGTTCTATAGTAACAAGGTATTCATTAGCCTGTAATGAAGAATGGAGAACAGATTTTGGAATCTACGGTACTCGTGATTGCATACTTGTCATGATAGATGTTATGTCTCGTAAGCTTTCAGATTGTCAAGCGAAAACAACCTTTGTTTCAGAATGTATCAACTTGATTATGCTCGAAACAGAATAAATAGAGAAGGTACATTGAAACGACATTGCAACTATTTGTATCAAAAGCTAGTCAGTCATTCTAATGGGTGAACTGTCCTACCCCTACTTTTTTGACCTAGTCGGTCACTCGATGGACTAGCATCAAGCTTGACGAACGAGCTTAAAGCTCGTCCGTCAAGTTGAAGAGTGTAGATTCAGTTGTATGTAGTCGTATTGACGGACTAACATGGCAGACTAGCTTTAAAACTAGTCCGTCTTGACCGACTAGCTTTAAAGCTAGTCGGTCCATTGACGGACGAGGTTAGGTTTTCAGTGCAGTACATGTATGTTCCTCTTATTGAGAACAGGAAATTGATCCAGCCTATTGCTTGGTTTCCAGGGGATTGATCTTATTTACTTGTACGTCTATGACATGACTCACCAACCCAAATCTCACCTGTGCATGAATTTGGTGTGACTCAGTTTTTCGCATAACACTCTGTTATGTGCTAGAAGCTGACCTATAGTCGAGTAGGCATTATAATGTAGAATATTGCTCCCGAGAACGGAACAAGAAAAAAACCGTTCCTTCCATATAGTCATGTCTCCATATTGGACATCAAATCAAAACCAATGACTTTCATGCTTAGATATCTTATAATGTAATGTCATGAAATCAGCAGCCGGAATAGAAGGTTCATGTTTCATAAATCATTTATGAATGAACTTGAACAAGAGGAGGACTGAAAAAAGTATTTTCTATTTTTCATATTTATTGTATAACGCTAGTGAGTATGTTTGATTAAGGCTCATTTGATTATGTTCCGATGGCTTGTCATAGTGATTGTCCCTGACTCTGGCCTACTTCATATCTCACAAACAAGAAGCTTCTATAACGTATCAATCCTAAACATCCATCTACCTTTCTTAGGCCCCTACGAAGCCCCCCGTAGGTCGACGTAAGTCAGATCCCTTGAGCAACTCTCGAATCAGACGAGCAGCAACAGAAGCTGCAGACAGACAACATAACAATGACCTTGATGATGGAAATACTAAGCAGAGTAAGTTATTCTAAATGGAGAGCGTGCACATATTTGCTTGTTTAATTCACGGTCTTTATTTATTCATCATTGATCTTCATTGGTTTTCTTCCAAGATCATATTTTTTATGCATGAAAATTTTCGATTATTGATTATCATTGCAGCCTATTTAACTTGAGAAATTTCAGAATAAAACATCAGTTTAATTTTGTATCACCCCATCTAAAATTTTCCTGTTTTAATGTTTTTCCATTATTCCATTTTCAAATAACACAGCATAAGAATGGTAGTCAGTTAAAGAAACGATATAAAGCGCCTTTCAGTTCTTTTAATCGATAATCGTTATTGCAACTGTGATCTGAATAAACTAAAAGTAACCATAACTCTCGTCATCAATTCAGTTAACTGAAACTCAGCCAGGAATATATGCCACCATTGTACACATCATTTTCACTAATGATATTATCTTGATAAAAAAAGTTTCAAGTCTGGAGATATGAACCCCTCGAGACAATAATGATATACTAATAATCTCACGGCTTTCCGTACTCAGTAATTGTACGTAAAAGTCACTCCATTGCTACAGGGGTCAGCACCTGACTCAATGCTTTATACCAATATAAATACATGACGTTAATTGTATATGATTTTGCATGTGCATGTCTTTTTGCATCTAATTCATTATTTGTTTAGGCCGGTTTGAATATCACGTGTCTCAGAGGGTAACCATGTTGCATCCGGGCCTTTGAGAGAAGTATGTCGTCATTAATGGTGAGACATTTGCGTTGAGGAAATTGTATAAGATGTGTCTTCTGTATGAAGTCTTATAGTTTCATACAATACTGTTATCGGCATTATGATCTGAGGTGAATAAACTCGTATGTGACTCGTTATTAAAATGAACATAATATATCTTATCATATCTTTCTTCTTTTATTGATTATTTCATCTCCCCCGTCTCTCTCATTCTCTCTTTCTCTTTCTCATCCCTCTCTCCCCTCTCCTTCTTTCTCGCTGTATCATTCTTATTCACTTATTAATGCATATAATTTTTTTTAATGAGTGAGTAAGGTTTACTACTATTTTGCTTTCATTAGAAACAGACAAGATATATTAAAGTTATGTCAAGTCAAACTTATACTGAAGTCTTTATCGAATAATTCAACGTTTGCAAAAATACAATTCTACAGTGTATTGATGTGTTTGTAATTAAGTTATACAGGCCTTACTGGAGGCATTGTATTATCTTGTTTTTCGTTCATGACATTTTGAGAATTTTTATGTTAAATTGGTTGTTTTTTATTGCATTTTATTATCATTTCTTCATCTATTTATTTATTCATTAATTTTGTATCTGTTTGGGGGAGGAGAACCATGATTCAGTAACCATTAATACATTGTCATGGTAGATCATACTGGAAATGTTTTTATGTCTTATATTTATCTTATCGTGGTATTCACAGAGGTTACTCGCAATAGAACCCTTGAAGGGGGTATCTCACCATCAGAGATGGAGAAGTACAGTGGTAGCCGTCATCGTTACTTCACTCCACAGCCAAGCAGACGAAAGTTCAGCTTCAGGGATGGACAGGGCCGAGGGGGCTCAGGGAACAGTTCACCTGCAGCCACATTGCAGTACCCTCCTTCTTATTCCAGGTACCGTAGTATTAAACATAGGCTTCGGAAGATTTTCAGGATTGGGGGGGCTCAATTTTTCACCAACTATTTTGGGATATTTTTTTTAAATTACCCCCCCCCCCCAACTTATGGTTACTGAGTTTTTGAAAATGCCGAAATGTTCTTTCAATTATTTATTTATTTTTTTTTAATATGAAATAAATAAATAAATACTATTCCCACTTTAGGAGGATTATTATTAAATTTAAAAAAAAAACAACAACAACTCTTGGATGTGTTAAAAACTTTTTATATGTCAAACTAAAAACAATGCGTTTTTTGTGCTGGAACATATAAAAGATGCTTTATTTTCTGATCAAACGATGCGAGCGCGAATCGCGAGCCGACTTTTTTTTCATATATCAACCTGAAAACAATGCATTTTAAGCGTTTTTTCCCGCTATTTTTACAAAGAAGATATTTATCTCATTTAACAATGCGAGCGCGAAGCGCGAGCTGAAATTTTTTTAGATTGCAATGTGAAAAGTGTGCATTCTAAGCGCTTTTTGTGCTATGGTTATAAAGGAGATAAGATATTTATCTTATTAAATAATGCGAGCGCGAAGCGTGAGCTGAAATTTTTTGATATATCAACCTGAAAGCAGTGCATTTTTAGCATTTTTTCGTTATATAGAAGATATTTATCTCATTTAATAATGCGAGCGCGAAGCGCGAGCTGAAATTTTCTGATATATCAACCTGAAAGCAGTGCATTTTTAGCGTTTTTTCGCTACATAGAAGATATTTATCTCGTTAAACAATACGAGCGCGAAGCGCGAGCTGAAAATTTTGAATATATCAACCTGAAAACAGAGCATTTATTTTTTTTGGGGGGGGGGATATGTTACAGAAGATAATTATCTCATTAAACAATGCGAGCG
The DNA here is from genome assembly GCA_940671915.1 of Paracentrotus lividus. Classification (NCBI taxonomy): domain Eukaryota; kingdom Metazoa; phylum Echinodermata; class Echinoidea; order Camarodonta; family Echinidae; genus Paracentrotus; species Paracentrotus lividus. The sequence goes on along the minus strand of CALNVZ010003434.1, from coordinate 1,272,287 downwards.
CGAGGCGCGAGCTGAAAATTTTTGATATAGCAACCTGAAAAGTGCGCATTCTAAGCACTTTTTGTGCTATGATTATAAAGGAGATAAGATATTTATCTCACTAACCAATGCAAGCGCAAAGCGCGAGCTGAAAAAATTTAAGATTGCAACCTGAAAAGTGTGCATTGTAAGCGGTTTTTTGTGTGCTATGGTTATAAAGGAGATATTTATCTCGTTAAACAATACGAGTGCGAAGCGCGAGCTGAAAATTTTGAATATATATAACTGAAAACAGTGCATTAAAAAAAAATTTTTTTGGCTATGTTACAAAGAAGATAATGATCTCATTAAACAATGCGAGCGCGAAGCGCGAGCTGAAAATTTTTGATATAGCAACCTGAAAAGTGTGCATTCTAATCGCTTCTGGTTGTATGGTTATAAAGGAGATATTTATCTCGTTAGGCAATACGAGCGCGAAGCGCGAGCTGAAAATTTTGAATATATAAACCTGCAAACAGTGCATTCTAAGCGCATTGTAAGCGCTAATTGTTTAATAATATTAGGAAACCCTTATGAAAAAAAGGTCAAACAGAACGACATGCGATCCGGTCTGGAGAGCGAGCAGCAGGAGCTAAAAATTTTGTCAAGAGAAATTTGAAATAGGAGCATTTCAAAACAAATTATGAGCAGAAGGGGGGGGGGGCTCAAACATATCGAAGCCCCTCTCAAACACCGGGGAGGGGGCTCAATGGCTGAGCTAGATAGTAGTTATAATTCCTATAAAAAAAATATAATATACTAAAAAAAATGATATGCGAGCGCGCAGCGCGAGCTAAAAATTTTGTCAATAGAGACCTGAAATATAAACTTTTTATCTAAAAAGATTGGTGGGGAGCCCAATGATATCCTTAGTAAGATTATGGGAGGGGCTTAATTATGTCTGAGTCCATTTCACAAATAAAAACAAAAGAATAATGATAAAAATCATCTGAGTCAAATAATATTTTATTACAAGGGCGATCGCCGATATCTATACGGCATCAAAAATATTGGGGGGGCTC
>CALNVZ010003434.1:1255520-1270117 GCA_940671915.1 Paracentrotus lividus | reverse complement strand
AACGATATTCGTGAGCCCCCCACATATTATTTTTGGGGGGGCTGCGCCCCCCCAACCCCCCCCCGGTTCGAAGCTCCATGTTAAACTTGGATTATGGCTTGACTAACGGTTAGCAATAAGGTTATAGGATTCGGTTTTAGTGTTGGTCAGGCTCTTACATAAACAAAGGATTGTTTTATGGACTTAAGTACTTCTTGACTTCAGTCCTCAAGTACCCCAACACATATCTGTCCAGGCGGATTCCAAAGAGATAAACACAAATCGGTTTGGAGGTTGCAGTGTTCCGAATGTCGTTGCCCTCATCACATCTGGATACGGAGTTTTTGATATATAAACTCGATGACTATCTCAAATGCGGTCCTTGATGGACATTCTTTGTATTTTCATACCAAGAAGAATTCACAATAGCCAATAGAAGAATTTACCTTACCATTATTTTAATATCTGTAGAAATCCAGATGCAAGCAGTCGCCCCTACAATGCGTGACAGGGTTGATGAATACTAAAAAAGGTGTGGTAGATGATTATCGATGATGGTGTTTGTTTTGTGATTAAAAATAAAAATAAATGTAAAAACCTACTCACGAATAACTATTAATGACAATTAAATATAAGAGTGTCGAAGCGATGAACACTTTAGTCCGGGCTTACAATGTTGCACAGGGGTGTTCTCCTCAGAGTGCCATGGACCAATTTTTGCCCACGTTTAATTCAAAATTCGAAACAGTGGACAAAGATTCGCGCTGTAAACACTGGCGTCTATGCGAAACAGTGGACAACTGTTGCCCCGGGATTGAAGTTGTTACCCGCGTACTACCTTATTCATACACGTTGATTAATATTTTATCTCCGTAGCGCACATGGCACGGACGAAGAAAGATCATTGAAGTGGGTTATCACCTGCCAAATCATAATCATATCAATTTTAAAGCGAGAATGTATAAGGAATGTTTAAGGTTATAGAAACCCGAAATTTCGAACTGTTTAAATTCAACTGTTGACTAAGAAACTATTTCGCTTCCTGTTTTCCATTCAATGTATATTCCATGTTTTTTGTTGGACATTGATTAGTGATTAACCATGGTTATACCTACACCTAGATCGCCCGTGGAGCGACTGGCTAACCAGATGAGGAGTACCAAACAGCTTGACCGACCACCGAGCTCTGAGACCATGAGTCCCGAGACCACACCTGTCAACTCACCGATCAAGAAACCCAGGACTCCGACCAAAGCAGCACCACCTCCTCCGACTCAGGCATCGAAGGCCACACCAGAGCCTTACGATTTTGTTACCGATGAAGGTGCGTTTCTTCTGAACTGTCGTTCACTGTAAAGTAATATGAGTAGTGAACTTAAACATGACTTTAATAAAGACAGTGGTTTCACTACTTCGTTCGAGTATTTCATTAGAGATGATATAAGGGTGATTTATTTTTTATTATCCTCAATTTTCATTTCTGAAATAGAATATCGAAGAGTAAATTTTTAAACGTAATTTTGAAGGCGTAAAAATACCTTCAATAGGGACTTATGCAAAAAAGAAATAATAATAATAATAATAAAATTTAAAAAATACACCATACGTTTGATATATAAGTCGCATTTAATAATATCCACTTACAAATAATGCTAATTCAAACTGACCATTTGTTTTGCAGAGATCAACGTAGCCCATAGACACGTTGGCGGGGCACGTCGAGCCCGATCTATGAGTGGGGGTTCTATGCAGTCGATGAAGAGAAGACCTCTCCCGTCGGTTCCCCATCGACCCCGATCAGGTTCTGCATCAAGGGCAGACAAGGATATTCCCACAGTGAGTATCTTGGCACAAGATTGTAGCCTTAATGCAGAGAAGGAATTATCGAGCTCTTGGAGACGTGACATTTTAAATTATGCACCAGATAGTAGTTGTTCATTGCTGATAGGAGTGTATTTTTTTTTTTTTTTTTTTTTTTTTTTTTTTTTTTTTTTTTGTCATGAGAAATAAGACAGTCTGCAAAGGAGGTATAATAGGGCTGATGAAACTTGTCACTTAGCAGTTGCGAGATAAGAGCTGTGGCTGTGTATGTATTATGTTCGTGCGAATTTGTGAATTTGAAGGCGCGATTGTTATTTGAAAATCATTAATAACATTATTGCGACGAATCTATTACAAATGAAACGGAAGTGGGCCAGTATTTACGCCATAATCAAGAGTTGTTTTGTTATTCCATAATCCTGAGGCAACATTCCTAATTTTACTATGTGATTCACCTTCATTCTTTACCATTTCGTAGGTCTCGAGTAAGGCAATCCAACGTAAACGACGCAACCGACAATCAGCGCCTGCCGGTCGAGTGGCCAGCATCCTGATCGATTCCAACACGTCCCTCCACAACGCTTCGGCTAACTCCGGGGCAACGTCTGCGCCCGGTGAGAAAAGGCGGGAGACCTTACGCGAGGAGCTCCTGAGATCCTTGGTGGATGGTGGTGCCTCCAAGAAGGATCCTTCAACCCTTCCGATCAAACGGACTGGTGATCTCGGAGTAGACTTGGCGAGTGATGTTGAGAAGAACAGTTTGAAGCAGGTGGAGAACTCGTTGAAAATCAGCATGGTCCGACAGAAGTCTGGCTATGACGAGCCTGACTCGGCACCTCGATTCTCGCCTCTGCCGGAAAAGGTAACCAATTCAAATTTTGTGCGCTTACTTGAAAGTTAGATTAAGTATCCGTCTTAGAAAGATCGCGTGTGTCCCCTTCCCTCTTTTAAAAACCCAGAAGAAATAAATGATATGACACTTTTTCACTTCACATAGCTACCTTGGTAAACTTTATTTCTCTCCTATTTAAAAAGATATTCTATTCACTATCATTTGAAAACTCCGATAATGAACAGTTATATACGGCCACCAGAGGGGGTGGTTGGAACTATACTATAGCACCCGAACTGACGCGAAGAATCGCATTCGCGTCAGTGAGGGGACTATAGTTTCACCAAAACATCTGAAGGCCGTATATAACTGGTTTATATCCGTCATCGGAAATAAAAGATTCTAGATCTCTAGAAATCTAAGGTTAGAGGCCGATATCTACTCCAGATATCTAACTTAGATCTCCTCCCATCTAGGCAGAAATATTCTACCGTTCTTGGGATATTTTAACTATTTTATAATATTTTTTTGGCTCCCATCGACAAAATAATGGACTGAATCCTTCGGTCTACTCCCATCTCCCTGATCTAACCCAGGCCTGCCCTGCATCTATGAATGATCTAGAATCTCGAGACCTAGGTAACAGGCCTAGATTTCTAGATCTAGATTGTCTAGATCTAACATTTGAAGACAATAATAAATGGGCGTTTACTCACTCGACCTTTGGAGTTTGGGTCTCTTCTTCTTGTAAAGTTGGGGTCTCTGCTTATAAGTTCAATCACAATCATTTAGGCCTAAGTTAGAGGTCTAATCAACACAGTTGAGTTGTTCTGCGTACTAAGCGTTGCTGTCGGTGTCGCCATTGAACTCCCTGAATGGAATCATCGTAGACGAGACGAAAACCTCGGCTTGCTATCATCATCAGCTCATCCAAACTACATTATTTGCCATCTTGTCTCACTACGTACTTTACACATTACTTGTAAAAATCATGACCTCTAATCAATGTCACTGCACTGCCATGATCCTAGGCTAAGGTACGCACTCTCTCCGGCAAACAGACAGAAATCCCGTCTAGCCTATACTACGCGAGATCAAAATGTAAACAAAATTTGATGAGTCACGCGCAAGTACTACGTACGTACGCGCACCATCGTCAAAACAAACCTTACGTCACGCATAGAGGTGGATACCTTTATGACGTCACGGCATGCCGAGCACACGATACACGTTCGGGCTACGCAGCCGCCGAGGGCTGGGGGGGGGGTTCAGCAACGTAAACGTGTACGAAAATGGGGTCTTTGCTCTCAGCTCAGCTCATATCAATTCTAGTTGTAAACTTAAGAGGAAAGAAGGGGCTAAATCATCACTCTACGCAAAGGCGAACCGCTGCCTAGACATTTTGTAATTTTGGCACAAGTTTTTCAACTTTGTTTTCCTTGATTATGGCGAGCAACCTTACTTTTCAAAGAAATGATCAAAACTTGAATAAATACGCTACAGAGTCTGATTTTTTCAAAATAGGAATAACTTATTGCAAAGGGGGAAAAAGAGTCCTGTCATTGTGTCAATTCGAAATCCTAGTCAGATCAAAATTCCCCTGTACAATATGGTCCAATTTTGCTCTCAAAACTAGCTATACGTCCACGATATATCATCTTCTGGATAACGCATATTAAATTACAGCTTAATGCTCAAGCAGTTTTTATAAGCTTGATTCTGCACTTTTCCAAAGATGGTACATTCTTTCATTGGGTTAAGAAGAAAGTCGTTTTCGTAACTTCCACACATAGAATCTGTTACTCGATGGGTCGATATTTTCGCATATCACATGCAATCGCAATGTGGGAACGGTCGTCTTCGCAAGAAGGTGACAAGATCCCTACTTATATCAATAATCGTTTGGAACATCAATCTATGTGAAATAAAGATTCTGATTACAACTTCATCACAATAATGTTATAAGCTTGCCAAATGTGTATTTCCTCCATCTGGTCTGGAGAATCTATAACTAACAACATGATAAAAGTCATCAATTTCTTTTATCTCCAAAGCACGTACGAGTTAAACATGTAGATTTCTGAACCGAACGGACAATACCATTCCAGCTGCAGGGAAGTGTTCTTAAGCGAGTTTTTGTGAGCCAATTTATTAATTGCGCCAGTCTGATAAGATTTCTGCGCTTCTCAAGCCGTATTTCCAACGTCACTTCGTTGCGTCTCGGCCTCTTAGATAATGGACGCGCCTTGTTTAATATACGATTTAATGCCGCACATTGTATACGTTAACGTTTTACATTTTAAATAGAGTAGATTGATAATGGCCTTCGATCACTCGATAGGTCGCCACTATCGCTTGATCGAGCCGTGGCTATTCGCAGGATACTATCCCGGGCTCAAGGGAAATATTCCCGGCTGTGGACGTCAGATGTCTAGGAATTATTGGCATTTTTGCAACAATTGTGACGTGGGTTGGAACTACTTTTGGTTCACATGACGGGTTTAGGACCAATCACCTTCTTAAGATTCTACCATGACGGATATAAACCATATAAACCCTTACTCTTTGCATTTTCAAATTCTCAGTAAATAACGGCAATTAATGGGACGCATGATTGCTGAAAAAAGCAATAAGATCCAAGGCAGTTCTCAAGTGCCAATAACAAGAATGTACAAAACTCTTCACCCTAAAATTTCAAACTGTCCTTCGTTAATTTCTGTCATTAACCCTTTTTTCAATCCATTTTTTTAGAGCAAACCAGTTTTCCAAGAGATTATCACCTCACCAGCCGTTCCTCACCGTGGCAATTTCCCACCAGGCAACAGTCCAGGAAAAAGACGCAACCAAGAGTTCCTTAAGTAGCTCTAGTCTCCCATGCCGAAGAGTCTTAGATAGCAAGCAACCGAATGTCCCTCATGATACTTCTCAGTGATCGGAGGCTCACATAAAAGAGGTAACAAATTTCTGAGCGTTTTGGTCTGTTATAAGGTCATGGAAAGATTTTTTTTTTTGGAGAAATTTATCTATTCCAGCATGTTCATCGAAAAAAATACGTTTGGATTTGAAAATTCTTTTTTTTTTTTTTTTTTAATCTCCTCATGAATCTGCATAGCCTTTTTGCAGATTTAAAAAAAAAATGTACGCAAGACATTACATTTTTTAAAAGTCTGTTATCAATCTCTCGAGTTGGAAGACCGGGTGACGAATGTCCAGGCTGAACCACAAAACTTCCAAACTGAGAAACTTCTCGTAATTATTCATATCACAAGCTCAAGGCAATTGTTGGTTTCCTGAGTCGGTCTTTTACCTTGGAGTTCTCTCTTCCTTGACTCTACTACGGTCTCGATTACCCTTATCTACCCGAGCCCTCATCATCGCCACTCTGGGACTGCCTTTCCATGGCTTTATCGTCGGCATTTACAAGCGTAAAGGAATTGCTTAAATGAGAATCTTTTCAGACCAAGTCGCTAGAAATTGCATGACTGTCTATTATATTTATTTTTATTCTCTTACATTATATATATATATATAATAGCGGCAGACATCAACCCGCCTTTATTAATGTACTGCAGATCTATGCCCAATTTTTATTTTATTATTTGATTTATTGTTTTTTTGTTTTTTTTTCTATACCTTATCGACTTGTAAATTCTATAATGATTAAATGACAAGGGTAAATACGATGGTGCAGCGCAGTAACGAAAAAAAAAATTTGTCAAATGCCATGTTTAAGGAAAAAAAATGAATATACGAACGTACTTTTCGATCGCTTCACTGGCACACCATGCTTGACACTTTATTTCCTTATATAATTGTGAACTTTTCTTTGAACCTATCTTTTACATTCATTTTCTTTTATAACGGAACGCGTTCTATGAGGAAATAATACTAATTTTACTTTTTTTTTTGCATATGTTTCACAGTACCGTGCAAGGCTGGGCTCGACGGCCCTGATGGTTGGCCCCATCTGCAACGTCGCAGTAGGGGTGGCCTGCCCTTTCTTGACCTTCATCGTCACTCTCCTAATTACGCCGACCCATTACCAAACAACATCTTACCTGAACCTCTAAATGAGGTTTCCGACATCCATGAGCTGCAGTGCCGGCAAGGTATATTACAGTGCCTTTTTTAGAAGACTCACTGTTAAAAAATTGTACACATAACACGTTCATATAGAATTAACATGAGAACCATCATGTTGTATAGAGTAAAAATTAATGATTGCTTTTTAATGAAGAATTTTAAAAGTTGTATATATTTGTTACACAATCATGACGCATGTCTTTTTTTTAACCGAACCTTAGCCTGTCCGTTTTAAAAAGGAATCGGCTGCAAACTAATCTTAGTCAATGTCAAGACACTGGGAAGTTTTTTTTTATTTTAAATATATATTTACTGTATATTTAGTCAAATGCGTTGACATTGTTTTTAGGTAAAGTAATACAAACAAATTGGTAAAAAAAAATGTCCTGTTCTTTTTGTTTTCCATCTCCTCCTTCCAGCTTGCTTACAACCAGACTGTTGAGATCCAAGAGGCTGCCCAGCGTGTCCTAGACGCCTATGTGAAAGGTCTTCTGACCAGTGTAGACCGGATCCAGGGTGCTGTGTCGCAGGTCCAAGAGATCTTTGAACCTGTGGAAAACGGTCTCGACATACTCAACAACGGACTTGACGTAGGTTGCATTTTGAATGATATTTCCCGTCTGCTGAGAGCTAGAACGGCGTTAATTCTATATCAAATGAGAAAAGTTAATGCCTTTGTGTCTATCAGCTGGCGGGATATACATAGTTGAACGTTTCTATTGTACTGTGGGGGAGATACTGATTGTTGAGCGTCTATTGGCAGCCCTTCAGTATCGTCTCTAGTATTTCATTGATTATTGTTTTGCACTTAAATTGCATTTTGTGAAGAAATGAAATTGACCACCCATGGCATGAAAAGCATGTGAATACTTCTCGACAATCCCTATCCCTTCTACGACCTAATACTTGTTTATAATTATGTTGCATCTTTAATGATTACCTTGTTACCTCGACCTATGTGTTAGTCCATTTCTGTATAAGCATGGCTGTTTCTCAATTAAACAATATCAATATCCCTTTATCCCTTTATTCCTTTATGTCCACAATTCCTCTTAAATTGTGGTACCATTGTGCAGTGTTGTACTCCTCCCCTAAACCTCCCTCCCAAATTTATGTGTTACAGCGGTACCGGTGATGACCAAGAAGCGGTTATTCATCAAGACGATTCGGTCTCGTTGCGTTTAGATTTAGCGTGAAATAAAAGCGAGTACATTAGCGACATGATTTAGGTAAATGACATCGAATAACATAATCAATGATAGATAATATCGCGTCTGTCAGAAACAAAAATCAAACTGAGGCCCGAGATCAGTCGCCGTTGGGCTTGAACTCAAAACGCTGTTAGTGTGATCGAGGACCAAACAAATCTCGTTGGTTTCTCCCTGTAGCAAGCCTCCCAGGCGCTACAACAGGCAGCCGACAGTTGTCAAGATATTATTGGATCTACTCATACAGCTTGCGTAAACAACCTCGGCGTATGGTACAGAAAGTGCAGAGAAGACTTATCTAAACAGAATGTGCTCGAGTCTCTTGGTAAGAATTCAAAGAAAACCTTCTCAACACATAACCCCTAACGATGAATATAAAAGAATCTACAATCCTAAAACCAGTTTACTTGCTATACCACAGGGCTCGATCCTTTATAAAAGATTTTGAAGGGGAAGAATGCGTCCGTTGTGAGGCTAATAACTCTTTAAGCCATATTATAAGAATCCTATCAAATACATGCCTCTTTTAATTTTGTTATGAAACCTATTCGTTTTGAAAGTTGCTTATATCATGAATATAGTTCAATGTCGCTTCACATGAATATTCTAGACTTTATCTCATATTTCTCCCATCTTTACAACCTATTGCTTTACAGCTAAATCAATTAATCAGTTAATTTATGTATTTTCGGAGAACATTATCACTTCGCACAATCAAAAAGTGTTTATGACGTATAATAAGGCATAGTCTTTACGTCTGATGTAGTTTAACCCGATATAAACTCCGTATCACTGTGTACATGTTCATTGTAGGTGAGATCTGTAATATCTTGGACGCACGGGTCTTGTGTGCCATTTTGGATATTGACAGTGTTTGTCAGGTGCCTGCATATGTTGACGAGACCATTGACAACTCTCTTGTGGGGACACGCAAGGCTATCCAGACTGTCATCGACACCTTCTCTGCAGACGTTGATATCTCCCGCCAATTCGAGCACAACGTCAATCAAAGCACGACCGCAGAACGAATCCAAGAAGCGATCCAACAAGAGCTGGACATGGCGTACAGTAAGATCGACTGGGTCCTGGCGATATCCGACAAAATCCTGGCTCTGTCTTTCGTGTGGCTCTGCATCAAGTCGTATATGTACCACTCGAGCTATCGCTCTCAAGACTCGTTTGATAACCAATACATAACGGCTAAATTCAAGAAGCTGGACACGAGCCGCAAGGACCGTGGAGCGCGCCATCTTCTGCCTCTGAAGAAACACGAGCAGAACCATCTAATCGATGTCACAGCTTTGCGTCTGAGCAGGACCGAAAAACGGTATCTAACCCTGGGACTATCAAGGGTTCTTCTTCACGCCGTCATCGCAGTAATACTCATGTTTATGGATTTTGGGTTGTATTGGCTTTTGTCAAAGATTCAAGAGCACGGCCGTTATGAGATTGACGTGACAAGTGGAACCGGAGCAAGTGTAGACATAGGAGGGACGGGTATTCTCTCCGAGTTTGTCCGTATCCTCTTTGCCGATGGTTTTCAGGCGACTACCGCTTTCAACACTACTCTGAACACCACGAAATGTCTGCCGCAACCACATCAACCAAACAACAACTTGGCTGTCACAATTAGTTTCCTATACGCAACAACTATCGTCATGGTGTTGTCTCAGGCATACGCGCGCCGGCTGCTCCGTTACATCGCCGCATACTATTACCCCGAACGCGAAGTCGAACGTACCGCGTACCTGTACGGACGCACCATGCAGAAGCGGCAAACATTAAAGAAAATGCTGCGCGATGCGGTGAAAATTAACAAAAAAGAACAAGACGCCAACGAAAGAATCAGTATTACAGCATACATTGCAAGGAACTTCCCTTGTTGTAAATCGCTTCTCGGTTGCTGCGGCTTTAAAAAGTTACAGTGCCTTGGGTGCCGCTGTCCGGACGACGGTTTTCTTGTATACTGCTCTGATAGAGAATGTGACGGGGTGTACTGCGAAGAATGCGCACGTGCGTTGCGAGGAAAATGTACCATATGTGATGATATAATTAACTTAGGTCAAAAACCGCTTGAAGCTGAACACCAATTGTAACAGGAAAATGAAGCTTTGATTACATATTTCCAGACCTATGGACATTTAAAAATACCTTGTATATATTATTATGAACGCAGAATCAAAAGTTTTTATCACCTTTAACACTCAATTGCAAGAGCTCGGCTGACCGAATTAAAATTTTTGATAGTTGTGCACAATACCGTGTAAGAAGCTCCCGGACAAGTTCCCATGTTATGATCATAAACTACAGGTCAAAGACGCAAATGATACGACAAAAGGAGACAAAATATTACCTGACCAAGAAGCATGTATGCACCTACGTCTAAATATAAAGCAGCTAAGTACCATGAGTACAGTCAGCGTGAATATTTATGAAAGATATTTAATACCCATAACATGGTAATCTAATTCTAATAAAGTACTTGCTTTTTAACGAAAGAAATTCAATTACGATTTTGAATGATATGTACGGACTAAAAACAAGTAAGTTTTGAAGACACCATTTTTATTACCCTACATTCATTATTCTAATATTATTCCCACTTGCTTGAGGGAAGGCAATAAGAAAATTTCAAAGATTATGCACTTGGTTAAATAAGTAAATGAAAGACAGTGACAACAATGTATTACTTTTTATTGACTTGGTACTCCCTAAAGGAAAGTTAAATTAGTTTTCTTCTAATGATTCTGTACTCACTTATATGAAATACATGAAGGTACTAAATTAACGTTATTAAGGTACTTCTTCTGAATTATTCTGTACTTACTATGGAAGTAAATAAGATACTATTTTTTAATGATTTGTACTCACTTAAATACAACTTATTAAAGTACTACAATTGAATGATTCTGTACTAATTATGGAAATAAATAAGATTCTGTTTATGAATGATTATGTGCTTACTTAAAATAGGTACTAGTTTTCAATGATTCTGTGCCCATGTAATATTACTTTGGATGATCGTGTACTAACTTATCAGGAATGTGATATGGTATTTTCGAGTTACTTGATCTATATGAAGATTAGGGCGCTGAGATACCACCATTAAACCGACTTTCCGAGGAACCATAAATACCATATACCATATATATATATTTATTCTGACACAATCTGTAAATAAAATATACATTGTAGACATAGACTGCCATGGTCCGAACGAACAAAACGTGATTTTGTACAAGATGAGGCAATTGTACCTAACTTAGAGAACTTCTTATGAAAGATATTTTGTTTAAAACCCCAAGCACTCAGTCTCCGACGACACCTCAGGTGTAAATATGGTATTACTGGACGGCATATCATGTGCATATGAAATACAAATTATGAAAAGTGTTCTGAACTGCGTTTTATAATTAAAATCCAGTCCATGATAAATCGGAGAATATGATCGCCGCATTGACATTGTGCGATTCTAAATTGAATTGATGAAATTCTAATTTGCCTAAATACAGGCCTAAGGTCAGTTATACGGTGGTTCCAACAGGTTGTAAGCCATACGTGGCACGTGTGTGTAGTCTGCATCACATGTATGTTGCATGTAGCCGTCAAGGGGTAATTTCTGCCTGCGATTCCTACGTTTCTTTAGGAAAAGCCTCCTACGTACCGTATCTGCAACGTACGTGTCTGAAAAAAATACGTACGACGTACAAAATCCGTCGTAGAGAGTTGCACGCTGAACACATGACTTGTTGTAACTACCGCATTATAGATTGTTAATACGAGGCTTTTATATTTTCTGGACGCACCATACAGTAATTTTAATTGTGACAACTCTTTTAAAATGCATTAAAGGAAGATGCAACGGATTTTGTAGAGTAATGTTGAAGATATTGTAGTGAGGAATGTTGAATAAAGTATAGAGGAAATCATTTGTTGTCGTTAGTATCTGATTTTTCATGTTTCGTCATTCGTAATGTTTACAGCTTATAGTACACAAGGATGTATAATTTTTAATCTATAATTATTGGACAACAGAGTAATACAAGGTCTTTTTTACTTAAGGACCTGATCCCATAAAAAGTTAAACATGAACTTCCAAGAGGCTCATAGTATTTTATTACATATTAAATTTGACACAGAGATGAAAAGCTTTCTAATCCGATGAGGTTCGGGGTTTATTTTTATCTCCTCGCACATTTTACAGCGTGATTAGATTATGAAACAAACAGGAGTATTTGTTTTTAATTCAAACATTTTGTAAAGATCGGCAGAAGTTATGTCATCAAAACTACATATAGTTATTTAATCGGTCGATACCAATGTGTTTGGCGATACCCTTATGAAAAATCTTAATGGGATTCCTAAACGCAATATGACCTTATGATGGTACATTGTTCTGTACAATATCACGGTAACAAAATATCCTGAGTACGTGACTCCCTCAGCCAGCTTCAGGCGGCTGTTATCTACTGCAAATCGTTGTGTTCGATAAGACAATAAAACATCAAGCTTTTTCGTATGTACCTGGACACAAAACTGTGGACTTTCCCGTGTCCGACGCAATGGTTTGCTGTGAAATCCAACAAAGGCCAGGCGAAAGGATATGAACAACCGGTACAGGGACGATTGTGACCGTACCATTTCTGGGTAATAATAAAGGTTGTTTTGTTTTGTTTTGTTTTTGTCTTCTTTTTTTTTCTCGAAAGTTGTGAGATTTACATGTACATCCATCGACATTCGAAATATAAAGTTGACTGAATGGTTCCATAGTCCTAGATTGCATGGCATGTGCATTGTGTGAAAGAGAGCATGTTATTGGAATCCGTCATTATGACACATAGTCGGATTTAAATGTCTATTGCTCGAATGGTAACGGCATATCGCATGTTTTGGATCTTAAACTTGATTTATAATTAATTACATATTATAGAAATTAAACTGATTCGATTGCTATCGGTCCAGAGAAAAACTCACGTAAAATATGTGATTGCGAGTACAAAAAAGGTATATGCGGTTTGTCTGACAGATTTTACAGACAACCTTTAGTTTTGGTATTACATAATTGCCAATTTATATAAAATGTACAATAGCGAATAACTTTTAGGTAGCAGTACTTCACTGTCAACCTTTCATTAATTCTTAAAGGGAAGCTCAGGACCCAAAATAAATTGCTTTTATAAGAGACAGAAAAATTAGAAAAACAGATTAAAACAAGTTTGAAGAAAATCGGACTAATAATAAGAAAGTTATAAATATCTTTACGATGCACAAAAAAATTCATCGCTTTACCAAATTGGCAACAATTGTGATGTCATAGGGGCACAACTTGCCATGCATTTTCTATATTGTTTTATGATAAACTTTCACTTTATTTGTTAAGAAACTTGTTTTCCTCATAACTTTGGCCTACACTGAAAACCTAACCTCGTCCGTCAATGGACCGACTAGCTTTAAAGCTAGTCGGTCAAGACGGACTAGTTTTAAAGCTAGTTTGCCATGTTAGTCCGTCAAGACGGACTAGCATACAACTGAATCTACATCTCTCAACTTGACGGACGAGCTTTAAAGCTCGTAAGAGAGAGATTCATGCGCATTTGGAAAAGGACATCCTATTAACATGTATTAGTTTGCATTTCCTGTATGTGAATTCCATTAAACACTGAGCACTGTACAGACGCACACTGGAATATACCGCAAACAGCTTAAGATTTTGATTTAATGGCGATCTCCTTCCTGTACATGAATGTGTGAAGTACTCGTTTTAATTCTTACGATTTCAGTTCACAGATACGCGTTATTTTTTCAAATAGATAATGCTGCTATAATCACAACCGCGAAAAATTAGTTTGCCAATCAATTATAATTGTGCTGTATTACACGAAGTAACAATCACAATTAATTATGAAAATGAAATTAATTCTACATAATAAATATATAGGCGCCACTTTCTTTTAGATTACTTGTTATCTGAGAAAGAATATTGAGATATAGAGGCGCGCTTTGGAGATCCTGAAGTTGGCTCTCAGGACAAAGCAAAAGCAGTAGGCTACAACAAAAAAGTCCTGATGATGCAAGCCAAGCGGGACTCCTGGGCCCCGTGCCCCATTATTTGTTATGCATAATGTTAACTAATTTACTCCTTATTGAATTCCTGTACTGATTATATCATCATAATAAATGTTTTTTATTTATTTATTTTTTTATTTTATTTTTTTGCTCAAATTCTTTGTGACAAAATGCATGTTTTTAATCGTAATCTTTATAATGTCTCTAATATCAGATTATGACGTTCCTGACCAGGTGGTGAGCCATATTACACCTCGTCCGTCATGCTGTCTGTCAAAGCACAGCAGCAAGAACATCGCGCAAGAAAAGCGCGACGGACTAGTTTTACACGCATGACCGACTAGCTTAAAGCTTAGTCCGCTCAAAAGCTCGTCAGTTGGGCATCACTACGACAGAGCTTTAGGCTAGTTCAGTCATAACTAGTCGTCACGAACGGACGATGCTTAAAATTAAGTCCGTCGTGACTGACGAGCATTATACTAGTTCGTCTTACGGCTAACATTGACGGACTGCTTCAACTAGTCCGTAGAGACGGACGGAGTTTTAAAGCTAGTCCGTAATAACCGGGTTGTTGTTGAAGGGAAACTAGTCCGCTCGTGACCGAGACT
>CALNVZ010003434.1:1239873-1254317 GCA_940671915.1 Paracentrotus lividus | reverse complement strand
AGCTTTAAAGCTAGTCAGTCTGGGCATCACTACGACTAGCTTTAAAGCTAGTCGGTCTACCCGTTTAGGTTTTCAGTGTAGATATATTGATGGCAATATGTTATATTATATTGCATCTATGTATTTTGATAAAATGATAATCATAATGACATTTCAAAAGAAAAGTAAATCTTTGTCTTTTGTATTGCTAGATGGGGCTCTGATTTTACAATATATGTATAGATGCAATAGCATATTGCCATCAATATATCTTAGCCAAAGTTATGAGGAAAACAGTTCCTTAACAAATGAAGTGAAAATTTATCATAAAACCATACTAAGCATGGAAAGTTGTGCCCCTGTGACATCACAGCTTTGTGACAGTGTTGCCTATTTAGTATAGCGATCAATTTTTTGTGCATCGCACAGATATTCATAACTTTCTTATTATTAGTCCGATTTTCTTCAAACTTTTTTATTCTGTTTTTGTATTTTTGTTTGCTTTTTACAAAAGCAACTTGTTTTGGGACCAGAGCTTCCCTTTAATAGCAAGACTACGTAATGATCTGAATTTTAGCCTATTGGTAATTGCTCATTACTCGACTCTTGTATCTTTCCTTGAATAGCAAAAATTATATACTAAAGTTCAAACTTCTTTTATTGTCCTGCTCTACAGGCTGCGGGGGAAGAACTTGGGAAGGCAGCAAGGGCCTGTAATGACATCTTAGGATCTGCACATAGAGGCTGCTACAGGAACTTAAATAACGTGTACATCGATTGTCAGCAGTTTATGAGGGATAGAGCAGTCCCAACAGCCGTAGGTAGGTAATCTTTAAATATAGGGACAATCAATCAGCTACAAATGCAACAGGCACAGGTAACCTAAAGAAAATTGCGCAAACTGACTTGATAAAGGACGTTATCTAAATTATAACTGCCAACCGACCATTGATCGAACTGTATGCTTGTTCAATGAAAGGTCTGCAAGAGACAAGATCTTTAATTTATAAAATTAGTTATTAAATTATGTGGTTACAACAGGTCGTATGTGCTGCGTGCAACTTTCTACGACGGGTTTCGTAGAGTAATTTTACGTCGTTCCTACTTACACGTACACATGCGTGTCATGTAGACGTTGTGACTACGACATTATACAACAAAATGGCATATTTTCTTTTTAGAATATGACATAGCTCAAACCCTTCTCCAATTTGTCTGTCACCAATTTGTTTCTTGTATGCAAACGATAAAAAGACCAAACTGCACGGTTCACTTGCAATAAATATTTTCTGTCTCATATTCTTACCCATCTCAGGTCAGGTGTGCGAGATCTTGCTAAAGGGATAGATGGCTGCGTCTGTGGTCTTCTGAAATACAACAGTATCGCGCAACACCAGCCTACTGGACAGGGCCGTGAACACGCCCTAACTCGACACACGCAGCTGCTATGCAGAGCGTAGTGGACACCTTCTCTGGCAGATTGGTGACTTCTCGAGGTATTTTGAAAAGCGTTCCAACACCACAGTGACCGCTGAGCACATCCAAGAAGCCATATACAGAGCTGGATGAAGTCGTACAGTTATGTGGATGGATTCTCCCTTCTCGACAACTCTAGCCTCTCCTTCGTGCCTGCTTTTTTTCCGGCGTACATGTTATCACTCCAGTTACCCGACATCTAAAGATTCTTGACAACCAGTACGACGGCGCAGTTCAGAAACTCGATGCAAACCGCAAGAAAATAGGCGGCCTCATATTTGCCTTAAAAACGAACGAAATCGCCTCATCGAGTGACGGCTGTCCGCCTCTGCAAGTCTAGAGAGGGTTACTTTAAATTTGGTTTTCCACGCGTGTCTACCACTCAATCATTGCGCCGGGCTTTTGATGTTGCAGTATTAGACTTTGGATGCTTTACTGGTTGTCTGCCAAACTCAGGAGGCATGGTGACGTCGATTGCCACATCGGAGAGAGCAGTAGCAGATATCGTGATCGGAGGGCCGGGTCGTAGCTGAACCTTAGTCCGAATTAACTGGCTGTGCAGTACCTGGTTAACGCGTTGATTGGCTTGAAGCCCAGTCGTTCTTCTCTTCCCGAGTTCATCTATACCTGCCATTCGGACTTCTCGGTGGACAGTTGTTATTGACTTACTTGTACACTGTTCAACGAGGATCAGCTCAGTCCGCATTCATACCTCATTGAACACCAAGTGTCCCACACTATTAACAGACAAGGACTTTGCAATTATCATTAGTGTCCTCTACTCGACCTATCTTGACGGTGCTCTCACAGGCCTACGCGCAGCGTCTTCTTCGATATAATCGCCGCGTACTACCTCTAAGAGCGAGAAGTAGAACGTATTGCGTACCTCTACGGACGCACCTTGCAGAAACGTCAGACGCCTCATGGAATGCTACTCAATCCGTTAAGGCGCACAAGAAAGAGAAGGAGCTTATAACAAATAAGTTATACGTCTTATCTGACATTGCGGTACCTTGTTGTAAGAGTCTTTCAACGTTTGTGGATTTAAACAGACGAATGTTTTAGGATGTTGTAGTCCAGACGACGGGCTCCTTGTCTACTGTTCTGATGGACATGTGACGGGCTTACTGTGAGGAATGCGCCAGAGCTTTGCAAGGCTGTGTTCATTATGTGATTAACCATCAACATGGGAAGGTTCCTTTGGAAGACGCGAACACAACTTAGGCATAAAAAAAAATAATTTTTTGGTTACTAGATAAAATTATGTAATCTATCAGTTTTAATATCACAATTCAAAATTCAAATGAGCTTTTTTTTTTTCATTCTTCAAGATAATTTACAACAACAAAAAAAACAACTTCAGCTAACCAAAAAAAAAAAAAATAATAAATAAAATAATAATATAAAGTAAAGGCAAATTGTGACGAGGGTCGATACACAATTTCAAAAGAGTGTGACTCCGATTTTCATTCGCAGCGTACACTTAGTGCAGTGGTGACCCCGAAAAAAGCTGAAAAAGGCCGAAAATTGGAGGTAAATAATTTTACTTAATTTTCTCTTGCGCTTGGATCAAAAATTAATTTTTGGGAGTTTAAAGCCCAAGTATAGTTGTAGTAGAAAACATTGATTTTTTAAAAAACTTGCTCAACTTGTCCTCATAGTGTTCTCATGACATAAAAATACATGGGCAAAGGATATAATCATGTTCCATGCATTTCTTTCTATGATATGTAATAGTTTGCATAACCACGGGGAGATGTTCATCAAATAAAGGCCATACTTCCTTCATTCTTACCCCAGAACTCTGGGCATGCCAACCAGCAGCTGTTTGGTATAGCGTGAGTGAATTCTTTGTGTACAGTCTGTGTATGGAATAGCGTATGCTTTGCACACAAACCGCTGTATGCTGGCATTGTGCCTATGACTCCTATTGATTGTGGCACTGTCAATAGATATATTTACACAGTTTTGTTGCTAAATTCAGGTGTTAGAGTGGATTTTATAACAAATCCTTTTGTACACAGAGGTTAATTGAGGTATTCATTCATATTATTCTGCTTTGGAAGCAAAACAAAAACTCTATTATCCCAAAACTATACATGACCTTTAACCAATGCAGCTCAGCTGTCATTTAATAATGTATGTAAATGTAATGTAAGTATGCGTTCGGTTTTATTAGGGTGTGTCATAAGTATTGACCATTAAAGTACCTTCGTGGTTTGAGCATGTACTTAAGAACGAAAGAAATATGAAATCTCATCACAATGACAACTTTAACAATATGTATTGGTAAAAGGTTGAACATATTGAATGCGTTTTCAAACAGTCAATAAATGTACGATAGTAGGTGCTACCTTCTTCGACTCTTGTTCAGGATCAAAATTTCAAAAATTATATACAGGGAATTATATTAGTTTAATTTGTGATCAAAACAGCTTTATCTTAGTTAAATGTATTTTATAACGTGCTGATATATAATTCCAATAAAAAGTTATTGCAAGTTATATTTCTGAATTATAGATACAACACTAAGCGTGCAGTTTGTTTTCAATTTTCAAATTTATAAATGCTGAAGTAACATTAAGAAATAAATACAATAACAAAAAATGATAATATCATGAAATCATTTTGGCACAGTAAAGTAATGAATGCTTTTATCATTTCATTAAAAAAAATACATTTATTTATCAAAAGACTTCCACTGCATAAAAGGACTATTATGGTCCTATTATGGAGTGGAAGTCAATATATATAATGCAATATGGCCCCTCGGCGAACGTGTAGTGCAGTGATTCATTTTTATACAGGCTAGAGAAATAAAGACAAACTAATCGAGACGTGGCTCTAATTTGCGAGCTTTCGGCCATGTAAAGGATATTCATCAGGCCTACAAAATGAAATGAAGTTTGACCAGAATTTTAAACACAATACTGCAAAGTGATTATATAATTATATTTATAGGTTCATCTCCTTAATTTAACAGATTAGATACATTCTGTTGGGAGAAGAGACTGATAACCAATTGCAATAATATCGACTGCTATTTGAATATTTTAGATATCAACTAGAAACGGGTATCGTGCAATACAGATTATATATAAACATATTATATTATATATTATATTATATATTTAAATGACATTTTCAATAAACACATAATATAGGCATGCCCTAAGGTGCATTGATACACAGGGAATTATTATTCTGTTTTATCATAATGAATTTTAATATTCCAAGAGGAGAATTCATATAGAGGTACACGTAGATATAATAACAATTAATATGATTGTTAGTATACTGCCTATAATAGCTGTACAAATGTATAATGTATAAAACATTTTATTGAATATTGTAATGTTCTATTTGGATTATGTACAATATTGTAAATAAGAGATTGTAAAATTTGCTCTGCCTCGTGGACGATATAATAAATGCTATTGCTGTAAATGTAAACATCAATGCTAATGTCTTATTTATGTGTACCGTTTAATAATTGTTGTTACGTTATATCACACAATAAATCATTTCACTTGTTCTTATCCATCATCATCATCAATTAAACATAAATGTAGTAATAATATAATTGAATTGGAATGTGAAAAGTCTTCTTTTTTTTTATTGTACTTACAATACTTCGCGGATAAATATTTCCTGTCCTACTGATGACAATGCAACAGTGGCCTCTAAATTCCAAACTCCTGGAGTTAAAACAATTTCTAATCCTGTCGTGAATAAAACATCGATAATGGGCTGCAATAACCTGGTAGAAAATATGTACTAGCCAGTAGTTACAAATACCAAATTGTATAATGGCACGCTGTTTGTCAACATCGTGTTATACTGCCTTACGTATTCTATAAAGAGTTGTTTGTGTTATTAATTGTGCAGGCCTACATTGTTTGTCAATCTTAATAATGGAAATATTTTTGTTATTATGTTCAAGTTCAAGTTCAAGTTTAATTTATTCAAAAACCAGACATATGAGTACAAAACGTTATAATCAGGTGATACATAAAATACAATATGATAATATGAAAGATTTTTTAGGACCCCTGAGAAGCAAAGCTTATGAGTGGGGCCCTACACTAAACTAAAAGAGATATAAATAATGAAGGAAAATACATAATATGCAAAGATCTAAACTACAGATATGTACATTAAACAAGGTAAGTAAATCATGCACACATAAAAACACACACATACATACACACACACACACACACATAGACAACACACACACACGTTTAGGCTGGTCAACTGCTAGTAGTATGAAACAACTCAGAATTTAACTCATTGATTTAACTCAGATTCTATATTCAGATGTATATTCTTATGAAGCGCTTTTTATCGGTTTTTAGAAAAAGACGCTATTAAGGATGAATATTACGACTGCTATCAGTTTTAATAGGTTTTCTAAGCACTTTAAACGACACCACTACTTATCAAGATGCTGTGAATGTAGGGGATCGGCAAAGACCAAAGAGCTACCTAATTACCTATACTGTCTTTTGTGACAAGTTACCCTCACTTGCCATTTTTACAGAATTTCTACATTTATTCATTTTAAATGCCTTCATTACTATATTTAATTCTTATCAAATGCTGTCTATCATTTTTTATTTTCTTATTTTTTTTTTTGTATTTTGAAAGAGAACACTCGTCTCTTTCCATTTCTGAGAACAGTAGATGATCAGACATAGAAACTGTTTTTATTTTAAGACAAAGGAACAAGGGCTCCCTCCGTACCCCCCCCCCCAAAAAAAAAGTTTTGTAGAAAATCTTATAAATGAATGAAATCATAATACCAATTCCAAGGCGGAGGGAAAAAAGCAACACCTAGAAAAGAAAATTCTTTCTCTCCGTTGCTGCAATAAGAGGTCGTGATTTTTTAGCAAAATATATTAAATGTGTCAATTACAGTTGTGAATGACGTACAATATATTTACTAGAAGAAACCGACTATAATTAATGCTTTGGTGGAATCCGTTTTGTAATAATATTAATAATAATGAAAATACATGAACAAAAATCTGGGTTACGGAAGAAATAAATGTATCTTTCTCTGCGTAGTGACGCGTTTATTTTCCACCATTTGACATTTTATTGATATTTTTCTTTACAAAAAGTATATACGAAATTAGCATACAATTTCCAAAGAAATGTATATATACAGTGATGGCCAAAATTATTAGAACACCAAGCATATTTAAATGATTATTTCTCCGAATATCATCATTATTGTTTAAAACTAAATAACAAAGCCATGCGTTGGGAACTCGCCCCCAAGTCGCCCTTTTTTATGTTACACCACCGATTGAAAAATCTAAAAAATCTTGCCCCCTTCAGGATCAAAGTGTCATAACGTTAAACATTTTAAGCCTCTCCCTACAAAAGTATATATATTCTGAAAGGAAATTTCCTGAGGATGTCAAAAATGGCATTCATAACAACACAGGGTGAAGTAGTTACATCTTATGTGGGGATTTTTGTATCATTTTTGAAGGGCCCCAAATTTTTAATTTAGTGCCCCCATTTAAGTCCTCCGTTCCAATGACCCTTAATATTTCAACATATTCGAATTGCTCAAGAAATTTCCTTTTAAAAATATACATTTACGAGAAGTGTCTTCATTAAATGAAAAAATAGTCTTCACCTTCAATGGGCATGGTTATTTTGGTCATCTCACCACCAAGGGTGGGGGCGAATCCACCCTCCCCATTTGACCAAATTTTCTGAAACTTAGCATAGAGTTGAGGTATATTAGTATAAATAAGCCTGCTAAGTTTTATACTTCTACCTCAAATACGTTTTGAGCAATCGGCATAGGTAATTGGCATTTTACTTTTTTTTGCATTTGGACTACATGTTTAATACACAAGTCTATGGGGAAACCAAAAAGCGCATAGCAACTGTTTTAATGCTGCGCATTACCAGATGGTCGAAACATATAATTTGGTGTCTATATATACGTAAGACCTATGCTAAAAGTCATGAAAGCTCATGGCACACAAAGATATCTTTAATCTGATTTTGGCAAATGAACTAGGCATTGATAATCCCATAGACTTTGTGTAGGTTCAGGTGTTCTAATAATTTGGCCACACTGTATAGATTTCATTCACCCATAATGCACCCCCTCATTTTTTTTTTTTTTTTTTTTTGGCTCTTATTCTTTTTTCTTCCCTTTTGTTTCAGAAACTACCGGATCTGGTTATCTACTGCTCTCAGAAAAGTTTCTAGTTTTAATTCATTCACGATCCTCCCAAACCCCAAAGGTGTATACAATGATACAACAATACAAATATGAAAACTAGTATCAATAAGAACATGAATATGAATATAAATAACAATATCAAAACAATAAAAATATAAAAGTAACAATTATAACAATAAAAGTATAATAAACGAAAAGTGACAAACTTTACCTTGCAAAATAAACAATATATATATATTCTGGTTATGGATGAAATATAACAATATAGAAGGGCTTGAAGAATTTTTAAAAATGCACGTATTTTAACTATGCTGACATACTTGAGAGAAAATGAGGGTATTTTCCCTCTTATATACACTAAAATTATATAATTATAAATTATACACTAGAAATTAAACTTTTCTGTGTTTGTCCTGCTCTGCAGACTGTCGGAGAACAACTCGGGAAGGCAGGAACGGCCTGCAATGAAATTCTAGGATCTGCACATACAGGCTGCTTCAGTAATCTAAATAACGTCTACGACGAATGTACAACATTTATGAGTGACAGAGCAGTCCCAACCGCCATAGGTAGGAAAATTTGAAAAAGAAACAATATATAAAGCCAGGGTTACACCAGAAGAGAATTCTCCCGAATAAATCTGGACCGATTCTGCCCAGGTATGGCCTGAATCGAATGGATTCGGTGGATTCGGAACCTATTCGTCTCTGAATTGGGGAGCTCCCCGAATCTGAGACTATAGGTCCCGAATAGGTCCCGAGTGAGAGCACGAATCTAGCCAAATTCCATCGAATACAACCCGAATGGAATTTATCGGGGCCACATTTGGGAGTAGTTTAGAGGGTATTCGGCTGGTTTTAAATATTTGAAAAGGAGCCGAATCCCTCCACGAATGCTCCAGAATCCCTCCCGAATCTTCGCTCATTCGGGGAGGGAGAACAGAATGCTCCCGAATCCACCCGAATGCGTGTATTCGGGTGGATTCGCAGGTGATTCCGTTGTGCTATATCCGAGGCTTTTAACAACCGCAGGCATGGCAGGAGGTAATTTAAAATGAGGTCGTAAACAAAAATTATTAAAGGGGGCCATCTAATTTATACCCACCAGAAAATCCTGTAAGGGACAAGATAATTTATTTATTTATGAAATGTTATTCAGAAGACAAAAAATTCTTTGACAAAAAAAAAAAAAAAATTATTACTATTGTTTGAGTTGTAAGGAGACTATGACCTCTAAAACCCTTTTCCAGACCGATGATAAGATCAAGAACACTTTTTCATTTCCAATAAATGTTTTCCTTCAAATATTCTTACTAATTTCAGCTCAGGTGTGCGAGATCTTCAACGCAAACGCCGTCTGTGGTCTTCTGAAAAGAAACACCATATGTGATATTCCATCTAGACTGGACACGACCGTGAACAACGCCCTAGACGGTACTCGCACTGCTATGCAGAGCGTGGTGGATACTTTTTCTGCCGATGTGGACTTCTCGAGATACTTTGAAAAGCGTTCTAACTCCAGCACGACCGCTGAACACATCCAAGAAGCCATATCACAAGAGCTGGATGAGGCGTACAACTATTTGGACTGGATCCTCTCAATCTCGGACAAACTCCTAGCACTTTCCTTCGCCTGGCTTTGTGTCCGGGCGTACATGTATCACTCCAGCTACCGCACTAAAGATTCCTTCGACAACCAGTACATTACGGCGCAGTTCAAGAAGCTCGATGCAAACCGCAAGGATAATGATAAGCCTCACCTCTTGCCACTTAAAAAGAATGAACGGAATCGCCTTATCGACGTGACGGCTGTCCGTCTCTGCAAGTCCGAGCGGGGTTACTTTAAATTTGGTCTGTCCACCGTCTGTCTACACTCAATCATTGCCGGGCTTTTGATGTTCATTGACTATGGACTTTACTGGTTGTTGACCAAGATTCAAGAACATGGTGACATCCAGATTGCCACATCGGGCGAAGCAGGTACAGATATCGAGATCGGAGGCAAAGGTGTCATAGCTGACTTGGTGCGGATTATATTCAACGAAGGATTCGAAGCAACGTCCGCTTTCAATACCTCACTGGACACCACAATATGCTTACCACAGCCTTTCAAACCAGACAAGAACCTTGCAATCATCATTAGTGTCCTCTACCTACTGACTGTCTTGATGGTGCTCTCACAGGCCTACGCACAGCGACTTCTTCGGTATATTGCTGCGTACTACTACCCAGAGCGAGAAGTAGAACGCATTGCGTACCTCTACGGACGCACCTTGCAGAAACGTCAGACCTTCATGAAGATGCTCCGCCAATCCATTAAGCGCAACAAGAAAGAGAAAGACGCTTATAACAAAATCAGTATTACGTCCTATCTGACACGGCGGTATCCTTGTTGCAAGAGTCTTTTCAACGTTTGTGGATATAAACAGACGAAATGTTTAGGATGTTGTAGTCCAGACGACGGGCTCCTTGTCTACTGTTCCGATCAAGAATGTGACGGGGTTTACTGTGAAGAATGCGCCAAAGCTTTGCAAGGAAAGTGTTCATTTTGTGATTTTCCCATCAGTATGGAAAAAGTACCTTTGGAAGATGAACAGAAAGTTTAGGCTCGCAACTTTTTTTGTTCAGATAACGGAATACAGCCGCTGGCTAAGCGCAAAGCTCCATTTACTATGTACTGACTATTATTTAAAGCATCATTCAGATTTAATCATAATTCCGAAATTCTATTACCAAATTTCATCTTTATTTTTAAAAAAGCGTTATTTGTCTTAGATTACATTCATAAGATAAGATGAGTATTTAGCGCAAGAAATATGAAAAATGTGGTCCAGTTCTGAAAACGATTTGATAGGACATACTCTGACCTGTCCGTTACCAATGTTGATCAAACGTTAATATGTGTAGTTTTCCTAAAACCGGTTTTCCTGTTTAATAACATGTAAGGCATTGATATAAATTATCAATACAGTGCGTCCCAGAAAAATGAAACCAAGAATGATCGATGTTTTATCATAACTTAATCTTTCTCAAAATTCATAACTGACCCATCAATTCAAAGCTTAGAGTCTCTTCTTTTATTTGATAAATCTTTATGACCCATATAAGTGTGTAGCGATAATTTGAAGAGAGGAAACCGAAAAGTTGTTTGGCGGGCGGTATCTCAATTCAATTCTTCCGAAATAGGAAAGTTTATATTCATTTGAAATAGTGCTTGCATTTCAACAATTTCATTCGATAAATTTGTTTCACTCTTGCCCGTCCTAGCACTAGGCAGTAATAAAAAATAATTTTTTATTGATGATTGCCAAACAAACGAACATGTCCGAAAAGATATTAATGAAGGCCATTGAATGAATTTGTTGAATGAAATCATTGAAATGCGAGCGCTTTTTCAAATGAACATAACTTTCTTATTTCTCAAGCATTTTTGTTAGTTGTGGTGTCATTCCTCTCTTCAAATTGTCGTTACTCAATTATGCTTGAAATATGGGTCATGATTTCGCCAAATGAAATAAGAAACTCTACGCTTTAAATTGATGTGTCATTTGTGATTTTTGATTGAGATTAAGTTTTGATAAAACATCGATCAATCTCGGTTTTGTTTTTTTCTGTGACGCACTGTATAAGGTCCAAGCTTCACAGATCTGATAATGGACATTGTTATTCGGAGTAGTGATCAAAATGATAATGTTATATGGTGTTAATCTCCTATAAGGTCATCATTGTCGTTTAAACATAATCCAAATTATAGCTATAAGGGTAAAAAAAAATATTCATTTTAATGTCCATTTTTAAAATGATCTGATGACCCGATCACAGAAACTGAGGTAATATCTTACAAATTTATGCCTTATACGAATTCATATCATCAACTCAGTTTGGTATAGTGAAGTACTTAATGCTTAGTCTTTTCCCCGTGCAGATATCGTAAGAATACATATTGAACAATAATCTAAACAATTTAACAAATGTTATACATTCTTTGGTCAGGGAGACTGATTGTCAAGTGCATTAACGAATGTTATTTGCATATCTTGATATCTACTAGAAACGGGTATGATGCAATACATATTATAAGCATTCAATTAATTTCTATTATTACCCAAAAATTGGTGTGCAAACAAAGTTGGGAATCATTTCATTTTTGTTTCTTTTTTTTTTTTTAATAAAAAGTAGATACAATGTATTTAAAACTATAATTGAATGTCATTGATATTATACTGCCTATGATATATGTATGATATATTTTATTGTATATTATGTCCTATGCTCTATTTGGATTATGTATAAAATTGTAGATTTGAGATTGTGATGATATTGTCTGCCATGTGGGTGATATAATAAATGCTATTTAGCTTTGGACCTGTAAAATACTTTTTAAAAATATCGTGCTTATGCATTGACAGTATTTGAGTTGACAATGCCTTTCCTGAACGTTTTATTAAAATTCTAACTTAATTTAATGGCATATTCTAGTGAAAATAATTAGGAAATTATAATATATTTTAAAAGGATATTTTTACTTTGTAATAGTTTTAATTTAAAACCGAAATTCAAACCATTGTTAGCTAAGCTATAGTCATTTCACCCTTCTCCTACCCAAAATACAAATTTTAAAAGACTGACATCCACTTAATCAATGTTTCACACATATAAGTAACTCTTCGAATTGCACGTTAAAAAAACGACATCACCATGGCTATAGCGTAATTTTTTATGGAACGCCGTGGCGGACATCTCGAACGCGTATGCAAAAACACTTGTACTCTCATTACTTGACCAATCTGCGTGCACAATTTCTGCAATTGCACGCGCGTGCAATGAGAGTACGTGTTTGTTTTTGTTTTTATTTTTGTTCTTGTTTTTAGTTTTTGCTCATGCGTTCGAGATAATGTCAATGTCCGCCAGGCGTTCCATATAAATTTATAAAATATTGAAAAATATAATATTAAAAAATAATCAAGTCACAGCATGGTGACGCCGATACCAATATGCAATTAGAAAAGTTCCTATTGTCAGTTACCCGTGAGTACATCAAAAGAGGATAGGCGATAAGCATAATTTCATAATAAATCCTTGGTAGACAGTTAGACCGCAGCGCAGCTCATAATAAGGCGATATCGCAACTTTTATGAAAAAAATATCGATACCAGATTTGGGGTATCGTTCTATGAAAATCGCCGTGTGATTTCATGGGATTTTTCATGGGGTCAACAACTATCATGTCAGCTCAATGCATGCAAAACTGTACACAATCGAAGTGGGAAGCTAATCACCAGACTCTGCTCTTGATTTTGGTATGTAACAATGATTAATTTCGTTTAGATTTTGATATTTATAAATGAGGGTATTGTTAGGTGATATTTTGATGAATTTATTATACTGTTTTTTGACCTTATTTACATCCTCTTCGATCCTGACTGGTACCAAAATTAAAAATTGAAATGGGGTCCGATGATTCGTAATGCTAAGATATGAGCGGTGACAAAGAACTAAAAAAATTTGGTAGGCCAGCTGTTTTCTATGAAAAAATATGAAGTATCGTTTACATATTTGGGCAAAAATCCGTGGAATTGGACTACGCTACCGCTCTACGGGGTAAACAGCCCTGTGCACAAGCCCGAATCCACTGGGCTAGCATTTTCCAGTGCAGTGGCTGTGTTCACCCTCGTACTGCCTGTTCTGTGTTCAGTCCCAACCGAAGCAAATCATGTCATGTAATAGTTATTTTATTATTGGACATGTAGCTTAGGCACCAGTTGGTAGCTAACTTTGATTTAAAGAATTTCCACTAGCATCGAAGGCTCCACCCCTAAAATTGCTGTTATACAGACCAAATAATATTCATGATTTAATAGAAAAGGTAATGATTGCACAATGCTACGTCTAATATCTACCCCTATTATATTTTAAACTATTTTTAATCGGCATCATCAGAATTTATATAGAAATTCTGACTGGTGTATATGTAGGAATCTATCAATATATATTCCATGACACTTGTCAATGTCAGAGTCATAGACCTACTCGAGACGAGTAATTTACCACATGTCTGGATACTTCATGTTGTGTTCCTGCATTGTTTTAAACATCTAGTATTTTTACTTTGTCTTTCAGGAATTCAACAACTGAAGGCTTGCATCAAGAGCTACTTCTCTTCATCGTTTGAACGGAATAAACAGCAACAACGAAGTGTTAATGGATGAGCTGTGGCAGGACTGTCGCTCATACCCATGGATATCTACAAATCTACGTTTTGGTTTGCCGAGGAGACAAAGTGTTCAATAGTTCTAGCACAAGTTCACAAAATTAAACCACAACAAGTTATGAGTGTGAAGAACAGCCTGTGGACGAGTGTGGTATCCATCTCAATAATATTCTTTGTCTTTGATATGTTCTTGTATTCATGGTACAATATTACACCAGCAGTGTAGTTTACCACAGAGGAAGAAGAATTCTTGATAGCATTTAACTGGTGATTCAGCGCAATAAAAAACCAAATTGTAAAAGTACCCTCCTATGCATGCCTTATTATGCAGTCAAAATTGACACCTTTGATTGTAGGAATCATATCAGTGGAAGAATTTTAAAAAAAAAATTAATTTTAAAATTTTTTTTGTCATCTCATTGAGGTTTTGACATTTATTTAGATGCAGAATTTATCTGAATTTTTTTTAAACGAGTCTCCATAATCTACAAACTAGATTTAAAAGTGTACATAGTGTATTGTAAAACCAGAGTGCATTACGCTGTAGCATTGTTTCATCAGCACT
>CALNVZ010003434.1:1176861-1238054 GCA_940671915.1 Paracentrotus lividus | reverse complement strand
TCTTTTTTTTTTTTTTGGGGGGGGGGAGACAAATTGATTCTTTGAAAGGGTTTTGTTCCCTGGCCCTTCCCTCCCCCCCCCCAAAAAAAATAATAAGTTCATAAATGAAATTAAATATAATTAAAATTTTAAAAAGAAAAATCTGAAGCTCTTGGTTCTATTTTAGTTCGGTCTTGCATATTTTCATCCTCAAAAGACTTCAGCCTTTGGTATCACAAACTTAAGATCAACTGGACATTAGTCAAATTCAAATGAAAATGGAATAAGATCCAATTGACATGATGTTCAAAATATGAAATGGCACCTGTCTAAGGGATTACATTCTCAATGACACAGCTACGCTTCAACAAAATAACTGTCGAAACAATTTTCATCAGGCTTGCTTGTCATCTTGAATGATCATTTATATCAGGGTTTACCATATAAGACTACCGTATTCTTATAATATTTGACAAAATAAACTTGTTGTATAAGAATAGGTGCAAACTCAGTTGACATACATGTATTTTGAATGAATATCATTTTGATTAACTTACATAAATGAACGTATGGGAGAGTTAGGAAGAAAAATGTGCACTTGTCGATTGCAAATATACCCATACTATGGCCCTAGTTCTGTTGAATTTACTTCTTGTATTTAACATTTTTGGTTTTATAAGCATAGTGCATGTATATATATTCAAAATGGTTTAGACAGAAAATCTAACGAAAGTGGGTTTCAATTTAATTTTTATTCATATATGGCGTCCGATTTCAAATTATTACACACTCGTACTCGTGTCCAGCTCAGCGAGCAGACGACATAATTTGTGTGACGTATGTACGAGCGTGACCGCAGACCAATCACAGCGCTCCATGTACGGTCGCCGGGTTCTTGGTAACCTTCGCTATTTTTTGATAGAAAATATATTGCATCGTCTTACATCTGCCTCGATCCTGACTGGTACCAAGAATGAATTTCCAAATGGTTTCTTGTGAATATTGCTGGAGAGTTAGCGCTCACAATGAGCTAAAAAAATTTGGTAGCCAGATCGTTAACTTATCTTTTGCCTTTTTCATCACTAAAAGTGTTCTTAAACGCGACCAATTACAAACGTACATTTCGAAATGTTCTCTCAATCTAAACCCTTAGATAATGTAAGAAATGGATAATTTGACCATTGAAAAATAATATCAACAAAAAAATGGTTAAAATCCATGCAGAAATGAGCGATCAGCGCCAGTTTCCATTTACCCCCTTCTGCCTCATGAATATTCATAAAACCGTTTCGGGCATGAATACGTTTTTCGTATTATAAGCGTCTTTTCAAGACGCTGCGGTCTAACTGTAGAATATTATGGAAAACACGTAGTTTTTATTTTAATTATAATTATACCTGCTTTATATAGCGCCTAACACTTACTTTATCAGAAGTCTCTAAGCGCTCTACAATTACGCAGCATAATTACCCTGGCTTTAGCAGTGCAGCTTTTACGCGCGCTGCGTTTCAAGGAATAAATATTCCTACCAGGTCCCCATTCACCTCACCTGGGTCGAGTTCAGCAAATTGTGGATGAATTTCTTGCCGAAGGAAATTAACGCCGGGTTGGGATTCGAACCTGCGACCCTCTTTTGTCACGTCTTTGTTGATATAGTGCAGATATTTTGAAGAAAACAAACTTTAAAGGGCAATTCCATCAATTATTGGACATTTAAAAAAAAAGAAAAAGAAGTCTGTCTCCAAACTTGACTTTTTTTATTTTTTCATTTAATACCAATCTAATGCCATGGATTTTTATTTTAAAAATAAACTTGAAGTTTTAATCTACGATGCAAATTACACAATGTTCTTTTACTATTTCATCTTACAAATTTCACTAAAAGGAAAAAGATGAACACATTTCCATATTCCAGAAGCCATGATATATTTGTGCAGCTACAAGAGGGTGAAAAGACATCTGGAAGTTCATCGGACAAAATGTAACGTAACTAACCGTAACGTAACTAACCATGTTTTTGGTGTTTCAATAGAAACATATCAAGCTATTCATTAAATAACATATATCATATGACTTGCCACCTCATCAGCAATAACATGAATGTCACAGTTTGTTTGACAAAGTCTGTTCCAGAAAAAAAACATGTCCATTTTTGGTAACGTAACTAACCAACATTTAGGTTCCTGTCATCAATACTGAAACATTCCTCACAATTCTGTTTGATGAAGTGAAGAAGTTATCTGAAACTACAATAATTAAAAAAAAAAAAATGAAGGAAATTGAAGCGTCTTCATGTAGAATCCAACCTTAGAGATACAGCGTACCATAAAGTGTAAAGAAACTAGTCATGGAATTGCCCTTAATGGTGGTGTCACATGCACCGGGTAAAATGAACGGGTCTTCGCCGTTCACCGAAAAACCGAAATTTGCAACACGGCAATAGAACGGCACCGGCCACATAGCATTTTTCATCATTTTCACCGAGTCTGTATCGTTCTATACCGGGTCTATACCAGGTCCTAGCCAGCCTGGTACCGGGCTGACCGTCCTCATTATGTAGTCCATGCTTTCCTTTTGTCCGTGCGATTACCACTTGCCCACCGGCCTTACCGCTCTCTGACAAGAAAAAGAAAATTGTTTTCTTCGCCGGGTGACTCGCCGTTTTCCACCGTTCGTGACCGTGCAAAACAGGTTGATGCGAATGGCGGGACACGGTGGATACCCGGTGATGGTATACGGCGGGTCGGTGATGACCCGTCAAAAACGTTCAAGTGATTTTGTCTTCGGTTCATGCCCGGCGAATGTTTTGAGCATGCCCGGACATGCTCAAAATTTTGGCCGGGCACGAATCGCAGGCACCGGGCGATGGAGACCCGGTGTAAGGGCGGTATAATGGCGTTGTGATGACGGTATGCGGATGGTGTGAGGACGGAACAAATGCTCCACACCCGTCCAAAACGGTCTGCACGGTGTCTGCGTACTGATATCTACCCTATGGTGTCTCTTCAAATCACGTATTATGGTGTCTTCAATCCGCCCTTTGTTTCGAAGCTCTCAATGTCATCGCTCTCTTCACCAACAGAGAGAATGATATTGCAGCTTTCAAAAAAACTTATAATCTGAAATACTTTTATTGACAAGAACAAGAATTCAAAATTGTCCTTCATGGACATTTAATCTAAAGTAATGTCAATTCTTTTTTCATGTTTGTTTTGCTTTGTTGACATTAGTTTCTAAAGTTTCATTATAACAGCTGCAATAAACATTAGACTAATTTCCTAATAAGCTCCAGTATAGTTTGGTCTAAAACGTTTGCCCAAATTACCAGCGTTTCATTTAAAAAAAAATTGTATTAGTCTTATCGAATATCATTTTAATTTCTCCGCGAAAATTTCCCCATGCTTTTGAAATATTTAAATCTTGTTATATATCAAATGAAATATTTTTATCATAATAAAAGTACTTTATTATTATTTTTTAATCAGTATGTTATGAATTGTCTATTTTGTCATAATCATTTCATTGCATATCTTTTAGTCCCAAATTATAACTTCTATAGATATCGCATCCAAGAATAATGCTTAATCATTCATAAGTCTGATTTTTGGATATATTTTGTACATGATCCATGGATTATTTTTTGTTTATTCTTTATTTTCATTGTTTTTCTCTACGACCCTTTAAGTGATATTCTACTGTATTAAATAATAATATATCAAGAATCTACTATACAATACTCAATATCTTAATTATAATATTCTTATCATTAATAACAAATTACATTGCACAATTTCACATCTGTCATTTTATATCTGGCAGAACCGCCTTTAAGATTGCCAAAAAAAATTACGAATTTTGATTCTGCCTTAGAATTGTACTTTAGAATCATATAATTAATTTTAATTGTCAATATAGGGTTTCATTAATATATCTTATGTGTAAGACATTACCAAAATAATGAACCACTTTTCCAGGGAAGTCACCCCACCCATAAACAACTTGAAGAACAAAATGAGACTAACCATACTGTAGGACATTTTTCGACCCGAAAATTTACGCGTAATAAATAAAGTGCTAAAATTGCAGAAATTGGGGCCTCTTGCCCCCCCCCCCTTATCTGCCCTGCCCCTCCCCCAGATAAATAAATATATGATATATCATCGCATTATACAAATGGAATGCGTTGCACCCGTGTAATGGAACGACACCTATCCCCATAGTTGTGTGTTATAAATAAAGATGTTATATTCGGACGCCCCAACAGACTAAACGCTAGGACCCTATCTATCAATTAATTATAATTCATAGACATACAAATATATTATTTTCAACAAGCAAGAAACTTGTGTGGGGAAAAGAATTAAGTACACAACCTTTCTCACTTCAGAAGACTCTTGATCGCCTGAAAGAACAATTTAAGTAGTTGGACCAATTCCGTATATGTATATAAAATCTATCATTAACAGTACCTAAATAAAAATAAAATCAAATTGATATGATAAAACAGCAAACAGAGGCTTAACAACATCGACACAGACAATATGGACCCTACCTCCTATAACACTATATATTTCCGAGTAAACCAGCACCAAATAAATGTTGATAATCATCTCCTCTTGTTTATGTCATACTGATTTATTGCCTCATGCATATTATAATATTTTTGCTTTAATAAATATTACTATTGGCGTAATTTAGTTTTTTATTACTCAATTCATTCAGTTATTGGCATTGCATCATTGTTGCCGTTAACAAATCAACAGGCACAGCAGCCGAAGTTTAAAAACGATAGCTATCTCTACGTATAGTCTTCAGTTATACTATGAGACTTGGGCAAGTATTAGAACCACAAGGCCGCAGCGTATGATGCCGGTGAAAAGCGCAAAGCGTCGTGACATCGATTCATGTTGCCCGACTCACCATTTGGTTCCATACTCCGCTCTGCAACCACGAGACATGACGGCGCCTGCGGCGTCCTCAATTCAGTCATATTTACCTGCCCTTTTCAACTGACTGGTCCGGTTCTAAGACCCTCGCAAATACCCTTGGTCAATCACCCGCGGAAGAACCCCGCCAAAAGCTTCGGCCGTTCTTACAAAAAATCCTCTCGGATACTGCCAGTAACGCAATCGGGCTTGCCCCATCGAGCTCCTCATGGAACGCTGGTGCTCTGTTCGCGACGCCCGGCCCGGCTCCAACCGCTTCACCGTGTGCCTCACCGTTTGCCGCCGTGTGCACAAATTTGGCCAGAACCGTGGCGAACGGTGGGCAAACACGGTGCATGTGACACCTGCACAAGCATATGGATGAATTTTTTGATGAATACGGACTCCGGCACGTGTTTGTTGATAACATATTTGTACAATCAAAGCGAAACTATTTTAACTTAATTTTCTTTGGTTTTGAAACGCTTTTAGAAACAACTGACCTGGAGAATAATATCAAGATCATGCACGTAGAGCCTACTTTATGATATTAGTTCGCCCCATAACAAAATGTATAAGCAACTATGATTTCGAATCATTTTCGTCTATTCAATACCAAATTTATATTTGTGCTTTGGCATTATGTTCAAGTATTTGGGTTTCAAAGCACCATCAGGCTTCAAAATCGCTTCGTATCGATTTTGACGGGGAAAAATTTGTTTCAATAGTTCAATATTATTACTCTAGCCCATATAACATGTAAATTCATGTAGGGGACAAGTTCTCCGGTCCCTTCACCCCCTGTCCGTTGATCCGCACTATTTTTTGTGGGGGTGTAGGGGTTCTTGACCTACATACGAGGCCTAAATAAACTTGAAGTTAGTTTGGAAGCTGGACATTCATCAATAGATTAGAAACATATAAGGGCCTACATTTTATCAGTACAAACCCGACATTGATATCACTTAAGTTTAACCCGACTGTAGAACATTCACCTGTAGTAGAATAGTGGGAGATGTCAAGATAATCTTTAAATGAATACGACAAAATACCCTCTTGCTTGTTAAGCCCTGATATCTCTCAACAATTCATTTTTATATATTAAGAATAAAAATATTCTTGAATCATGTAGTGAAAAAAAGACACCTCTAAAGTTTAGCTGAAATATAACAATTCCCTTAGGCCCCATTTGCTATTTTCTATGATGCTAGTCTCAATACGTCTGACTTGTCAAAATACCATTGTAATTTCAATACCTGATAGATCCTTACCAGGGCCTGGTATGCTAGTAATGTCTATTCTGCATGTATTGAAAACCAAACAAAATATCCAATATTTCACAGTTCATTGTTGTACATGTACGGTTCAAGAAGCAGGTATTATTTGCTTAAAATACCTTCCCATTTTCTGGCTGTCGCAAGGCGGTATTATATTTAGAACAGATGTTAACCTAATTATATCTCAACTGTCCAGGCAAACTCTACTAAAACATTAAATATTAAAATGATATGACCATCGTCAACCCAACGCACCCGTCTCATCAAATTAATTTTCACTTTAATTTTAAATTGTTGTAACAAACAAACAAAAATGCATAAACAATCTGGTATGTTGACACAAGAAATGACTGCTAAATCATGTTGAGTATAATCAGCTTCATCTGCTTTCATCACTGTTCATAGATTATACAGTGAACACATGATAGGTCACTAAAAAAAAATGCCATTAAAAGGGGAAATAAATTTAAAACAAATTTATGGGTGGATAAGCACCCTGAGAGTTTGTTGATCCTCACGTCACGTCATATGGGTCACGTATAAAAATGCGTTAAAAAAATTGTATTGTAGGACTGACGAGACCTGGAAATCTAGTATTCGTGACAATGAAAGAGTTATACCAAGTTCTTTTGTATTGCATTTGGACGATAACATTCAATTGATGGGGGTGTGGTAAATTAAGAGTAACTTCTCAAAGTTCTAACGTGATGCTATGCTTCTGCGTGTATTCCAGAAACAGTTGTTATGTATGAATTTATAGGACAAGCAATCTGCTCAATTAAGATAATTGGGATACCGGGGCGCCTAGCAAGTTTCATTTTCATTTCGAGTGAATCTGAAAGATTTTAAAAAAAATCTTGCCATTCACCCTTTGTTCTCTCTGTAGATAGGGAATGCTTAATGGTTCATCGCTTCTGGGATTTACCGAAATTAAATATCGTCAATGTTATTCCCTGTCACGACATTAAACAGTTTTCTCCACAAAATCAAGATGCCTTTAATGACGAGTGTATTTAAAAGTACAGCAAATAAATTCGTCGAGCAAGTAGGAGGAGACAACGCGTCTGTAAAGGTTCCCCCAAGTTGGAGTAAGGCTAACAAATGTCGACCATGCTGCCTTGTACGAAAAACAACTGATGATTGGCTTGGTTTCTTTGAAGAGGTGCAGTTATGGCCGACGGATTATAGTCTAAAGGATATTTTGCTAGTGGACGAAACCGATGAGATCAACTCCATGTTTGAACTACAAACGGCTGATGGGACATTTGGAAATTTCAAATTAACATACACGTTTGACGCAAACGGTAAGCTTAACCAAGGAGATATTACAGTTTCCTTTGCTTAACAACGATGACTATGATAATGATGCTAAATCTATATGATTAGGCCAGACAAGATTTGCTTTCGAATAAGTTTATTTTATGCACATTGTGAAATGTGTTGCTACGCTATAAAAACTTTACTTCTTTTTGGCTTTGTGCTAAAGTATCATACATAAAATAAAGATTCCAGAGCATTTCAAACCCGGGTTCACTTAAACACTGAAGAATGTCAAAAATAAATCAAACATTTTTGACATTTTATAAACTTTTGTATGATATTCCTACAACTCCACGGAGACTCAAAATACGTCGCGGATATGAGTCTAAATAGAGATTCGAGTCACGAACGAATATAGTTTAGCTAATGAGATCTATACAACAGAATTTTGAAAATAATTTAAGCAAAATAATTAACTACAAATTTCATTTCTCAATTATTTTTAATCGCTAGGTAAACTACAGGTGACGTTGATAGGTACAGGAATTGGTGGCAACGTGGGAGCTGACTACAATACCTCCCTGACAATTCTCGTGAACGAATTGAAGAAAGAAGAGATTGACATTCGAAAACTTGAAAACACAGTTCAACA
Organism: Paracentrotus lividus; assembly: GCA_940671915.1. Lineage (NCBI taxonomy): Eukaryota > Metazoa > Echinodermata > Echinoidea > Camarodonta > Echinidae > Paracentrotus > Paracentrotus lividus. The sequence goes on along the minus strand of CALNVZ010003434.1, from coordinate 1,229,961 downwards.
CAGGTGGGGAAATAGTGCAAAACAAACCCATTAACTTAATAAGCAATAAGAAAAAGTCAGTACTACTGGGTGACCCAGAAAAAAGGAAACCCAAGTTTGACCATTAATAATTTCAAAAATATTACCATAGTGATTATAAAATTTATATCACTGGAAAGTGCAACTCATTACCATTTTAATGATACCTTGCTCAGCTCACCAAAGTCACGCATTACTGAACCCCATTGTTTTGAAAATGTCTTGCAAAATTGGGAGTGGTTCACTTTCACGCTCACTGAGATGGGTTGTTGCAATGTGCCTAAAAAGGGAACCCAACTTTCATCATCAATCATTTAAAAAAAAACATGACAGTGGTGATTATGACATTTATATCACTGGAAAGTGCCACTCATTATCATTTTATTGATATCTCTTTCAGCTCACCAATGTCACGCATCACTGAACCCCATTGTTCTAAAAATATCTTGCGAAATTGTGATTGATGCAATGTCATGCTTTTTACATTATCCACGGAGAACTGAAGGTTCTCTGGGTTGTCGTGAGCAGTAACATGATGAAATTACCTCGATGGTAAGATTAACGGACTAAATAAGTAGACATTTCCAACCCATTTATCAAACCCATTTATTTAAAGTCACTGGAATGCTTTACTTAGATTTGTTAGGAACCTTTAAAGCAACTCATCTCAAGGAGCATGAAAGAGAACCCATCACAATTTTGCGAGACAATTTTCAAAACAAGGGAGTTCAATGATGCATGATATTGGTGAGCTGAGAGAGATATCATTAGAATAGTAATGAGTTATACTGTCCAGTCATATAAACTTCTTAATCACCACTGAAATATTTTTGAAATTATTGATGATCAAAGTTGGGTTTCCTTTCCAGGCACATTCACACAAACCATCTCAAGGTGCATGAAAGTGAACCACGCACAATTTTACAAGACTTTTTCAGAACAATGGGGTTCAGCGAAGCATGGTATGGGTGAAGTGAGAGAGGTATCATTAGAATGGTAATGAGTTGCACTTTACATTAATATAAATTTCATAATCACCATTGGAATATTTTTCAAATTATTGTTGATCAAATTTGGGTTTCCTTTTTTCGGAAACACCCTGTATATACAGTGTGTTCCTAAAAAAAGGTAATCGAAGTTCAAAGTTCAGTCATATCAAAAGTATATGGTTTATTTTTGTGATTTGTTTACTAAACTACTAAGTAACTCATCAGGTTTAATGTGAGACATTGCTTACGTCTAAAACTGTAATGGTCACAGAGTTAGGGTCATTTTAAAACAAAACCATTTTTTTCCAAGTTTTTCGTTTTTAGGTATGAAAACCAACCTTTTTTAAAATTTTGGTTTCATAGTTTGGGGGTTTTTGTCACACAAAATTTTCAATGAAATGCAATCTCATTTGTCAAAGGACCTATCTCGCTGGCATTGGACATGGTGTTCTCGATTATGCATGAGTCTCTGGTGTTCTCTGAGACGGATGCCGCTACGTCTCCTGATCTGCAGGAAGTCGCGGAGAAAATCAAAACAAATGTCAACATGTTCAATCTTTTAGTAGACTTCTTTAATACCAGAGCAAGTCTCTGTGGACGTCTTTTCGGGTTGCCGCCGACTACCTTTAGTATCCACGACGTCGCAGAGACGGTGTCAGAACTTGCTAACGATTAAAATAAATCGAACGGTTTTAATGATTTTGACTTGCTGGCCGTTAAAAAGGGTCTACTAAAGCTTGTAACATGTTTGACTTTGTTCATTTTCCCTCGACGCCCTGAAGTTTAGGAGACGTCACCCACGACGTCTCCACGACTCAAGAGACTCCTAATTGAAACACATCTCCTTGCCATTGAGATAGGTCCTGTAACAATAGAGTTTTCATTTCATTGAAACTTTGTGAGACAAAACCCCCAAACTATGAAACCAACAATTTATATAAAGTAGGTTCATACCCTAAAAACGAAAAACTTGGAAAAAAATGTGTTGTGTACCTTCACCTTCAAAGGACCCTAACTCTGTGACCCATTACAGTTGAGACGTAAGCAATGTCACAAATTAAAGCTGATGAGTTCCTTAGTAGTTTAGTAAACAAATACAAAATTAAACCATATACTTTTGAAATGACTGACCTTTGAACTTCGATTACTTTTTTTTAGGAACACACTGTATATATATTCAACCGTGAAACGGAACCCCTGCACCGCCACAACAACAATAGTAACACTCCGCCTGACGATTCGCCCAAGAGAAGGTGTGAAACCTCGGGTAACACACTAAAGGTAATGCATACCGGTAATCGCTCTGCATCTGTATCGAGCACTCTTCGGTCAATACCTACTCACATTACACCAATACACCAATAGTGGATATATATAAAATACATATATATGTGTGTGTGGTGTTGGTGTGTGTGTGTGTGTGTTGTTTAGATATAAAGAGGGTGTTGTGTGTGCGTTGTGTGTGTGTGCTGTACATATATAAATATGCATTAATGAATCAAATTGAAAATATGATATGGTTATATAACGATATTTGTTTTAATTTTCTTATTACGTTTTCTTTCCTCAAAAATAGGATTTTTTTTTTTTTAATTTATTTATTTATTTTTTTTTTTTTGAGAAAACTGGGATAAGACGAGGCAAAAATATTCAAACGTGTTTCTGAGGAAGGAGAAACGTTGTGTCTCATTCTGGCGTCATATATGCCCAGAGAAAATGTCATATGCACGAGGAATAAGCAGACAGGAGCGGACGCTGGTGTTGGCGTACCCGTGTCTGGAGCTGCAACGGTAAGCATGCAGTCAACAATGGTCATGGTAGCTTCTCTTCTTTCTGATTACCAATTCGTGCAGATTTAGAGAATAAGGTTGTCCCAGATAAGAGGAAACCGGATTTCATGAGCCAGGATTTTTCTGTCACAATAAATTATTTCATGATGAGATATATTTGTACGTGAATAGAATGCTATACTTCTACTTGAAGTAAAATTGTGTTCTACCTAAATACCTAGATCATTTATCTTTAGTTATCATCAATTGCACATGATGTGTAATAATCATAAAAGGTTAATTCATGAACATTAATGTTGGTATCTCACTTGCCATGGGACGGATTTGAGACTAGTCTCGGAGACGACTCAAAGACGTCTCCTGAGTTTCCGCGATGTCTCATGGGTTGCGAGGAAAACGGACATGTTCGTCTCCGCAACATGGGATACTAAGTACCACCTTAGTGACGTGTGTTCCTTAAAAATTGTTTAACTGAATAAAGAGTTCTGTTGCAAACAATGTAATAAAAGCAAATAATTCAGACCAATTTTTGTATCGATAGCTTTAATTTGATTTAACCACCCCTTTCTATCAGACACAGGTATGGTATGATTATTCATTCCTTCTCTTGGTAGGTTGGAGTTCAGGCATCGGTAGGCTCTGAAAGTCAGGAAGAAATAGGGATCACAGCGGGAACTGTTCTAGCTTACGAAATGCGGGAGATTCTGGTCCGCTCCGATGGTAGTTTCGAGATAAAGATGGCAGGTGTGGAAGGAGGATACGAGGTGATTGAAGGTAATATGCAAGTGCCGATGTGTGGCCTTTCACACTGGGCTTGGCGTATATGTGCGTAGTTCTGGGTAGCCGCTACTATAATGTCTATAGAACTCTCCAAGAGACTCAAAAAGGATACGCGATGGGGACGTCAAAAGATATCTAAACGGTATTTTTGTTTCTATTTCTATTTTCTCTATTTTTCCTCGTACATGTTGTACGTTCGGCGTTGGGACGCAGTTTAGCAATTTATTCGAAATAATACGCTGCCCTGCACAAGACATTTTCATGCTATCAGCTCCCACTCTTTAGAACTAAACAGCACAGACATTCTTTCCTTGCACGGTATCAATCTTCAAGAATGGAGGACACAGGAATAAGCTGAAGAAGAAGATTAAAAAGAAAAAGATCAACTGATTACCTTGATCATGAATCTTGTTATTTCATTTCCAGAAGCTAATCGTCTTGTTTGAATCTAGCAGGAAAATTTAAAAGTGTTTTAAATAACGAGTGACATAAACGCCATATTTTGCAGAACCAACTCCTTTACCTGAGCCACCTGACACGTCACTCTTTGATTGGTTGTCTCCGTGTTGTATTGGTAGGTATACATTATTTCTTATCCAAGCAAATGATTGGCGGATCCGGGGAGTGGATTTGGGGGCCGTCACTTGTTCTCCCTGTTCTATTTTGTTTTGTTTTGTTTAAGGCTTTCCTTTTGGCGCCAAAGTTGCCGTTGGAATGACCAAGGAGAGGAAATGAAATTTGATTTTGGTGCTAAATTATGAACACAGTATTCAGTACACTAGGTTATTACGTTCCACACTCATGGCTTTTACTTTTAACGAACTTTTCGCTTTTTACGAGATGGCATTTTCGTTCCTAAACATACCTATTTCTTTCGGCAACTTTGGAAGAGGTTAACGATTCCGTAAATTTTAGTTGAGGATTGATATTTGAACGTGGAAAAGAACTTCTTGGCATCTTTGATTTGCCTGTATTGTCCAGAGGACATCCCGGTTTTCCTTTGCCCGTCTTAGTCCTCCGGAATGCTCCTGAACCCTCTGCTTCTTGCAACACGGATATTCTTCCATTATAATGTATTTCTACTCATGTTTATTGTATTTGTTTGGTCATAAAGGTATGATTGAATCTATACTAGATACAAGTCCTCCAGAAGAAAATACAGTAACCAGGGAAGGTACTGCTGTTCGTGACAGTAAGTATATTATGTGTTGGAGACTTATGGTATATCTAGTAGATTTGCCGAGTCTGGTTCACAACAACCAGTCAAATGGTGACTGATCTAACCCAAAAAGTTTATTTATTAGATTTATCACTGCCCTATTACTACCACTTCCTAACTTACCCAATCCGTATGGGTTAGCAGTATGGGGTTTGTAACAATTAAGATAATAACAATATGTTGCCAATAAATACCATGAACACGGGTCTGTCAAAAAATTAAATTGATTGTAGAGTAGTAATACATGTTAATTTTTTAAGTGATGTAACCGAGATACAAAACAAATGTATTTGCTCATCTTTTATATTATCAGGCGTTGATAATGAAAAATAATCTATGACGCAACGCCGTCTTTCTATAACTTTTTTTTTGTTTTGATTCCCCAATTGAAGTTCAGAATGAAACAAAAGACTCATAAATAGTGAAATGTCTTTTTGTTTCAGCAATAAATAGATAGGAAATGTTTTCAGGTAGTTTATTTAGGATTTTGAAAGTATACAGTAGAAGTAGCACTTCTGAACACAGGAATGAAATTCGAAATCATAAGGATAAATGGCTGGTATATACAGCTAAAACCAAATTTTTAAAAAATAGACATAATAATGAATTGTCCCTATTTAGTTCAAAGCGTACATTTTTCTCCTAATTTTATGTTCAAAGTAATCTTTTCAGCTGTTTAGAATTCAATAATGTATCAGTCCTGTTTTTGTATTGTTATTCAATCATGAAGGTGTGCCAAGAGCTACGGGTTCGAGTCATCCACCGAAAATGGGTGTCGGTAGATCTAAGGGTTCAAATCATCCACCGGATATTGGTGTCGGTACGTATCATAGTACAAGTTTCTTTTGGAGGGGTGTTAAAAGGGGGTCAATAAGGAGTTTTCGAACAGTGTAGACGTGCCGCCTGAAAGAGGGTGACAAAATATTGCTATAAAGATAATTCAACTATTCAACGAGCCGCGTAGGGCCACGTTGAAAAATCCAGCGGCGAATCTGAAGCCGAGTGCAATACGTAACAATGCATTAATAAAATAATTAAGTATTTGTTTTATACAACACCTAGAACAATGGCTGGGAGCGTACAATAATCAGGTATTGCACAGCTTTTCTTCCCAGTAGTTGATTAGGCATTTTTTAAGCTGGCCAGCCACATATTGGCGACTTCTATCTTTAAAACTTTACTCTTTATTTAGATATTTAATTAAGATTGCTCATGTTAAGTCCTTATGCTTTTACAGGTGACATTTGCTATCTCGATCAAATCCGTGGCAGGTTGCAGCCAATATTAACATCTCCAAATGTGAAGGATATCAGGACATCATTGATCAAGCTACTCAAGCTGCCTGAAGTGCTCGACAGTTTGAATACCGCGGTTAGTATTTATCATTTTCTACATTGTATTCATAGTATTAAAGGGTGTATACAAATTGATTGAAAAATGTCCCATTTTGAAGTGGTCTTGTGAAAAAATGGAATTTAATTATGGCTTTCCTGATATGTCTTGGTAGAGTTATGCTCCGTTGGTATCCTTTTCATTTGGATCTTTGCAAGCATAACTATAACAGTCATTTTTCAGAAGACATCCAAATCTCACTTGCGCCAAGTGGCCGGGTGAAGAATTAACAAATGGATAATTTATTGCTCGTGTGCACGCACAAAGACATCCACCAACACATATCCTCAATCACACACACACACACACACACACACACACACACACAAACCACACACACCCACAGCCTCACTGCACACACCCACATACATCTCATACACACACACACACACACACACATACACACATACCCTTTCTTATCCAAACCAGCACACAAACAAATACACACCCACACCCTCACTCACACTATCATGATTATGGGTACGTGTGTGTCCACCTTCTCGTCTGCCTGTGTATATTTCTCCGTGCACCCGCGCTCAACACCACACCAATGCAACATGTATAAATTATCGTTATGCACACTAGAGAAAGGTGAAACAAACTAAAGGTGAAAGACTCCAACGACCAGAGCCTGGTCTATTGAAGAAGAAGAAGAAGAAGAACACAGCATCATCCCCATACCGTCCACTGATCAAGCCGATGAGATACAAAATATTTTTATATCTGATTATTGAATAAGTAGTGTTTACGTGGAACCTTTTATGTAGCACAATTTTCATTTTATTATTTTTTTTTTTTTTACAGGAACATAGGGTACATGTCCATGCCATTTTTGTGATTGATCATTGTCTAAATCATCAAACAAGATCGTTTGTTCTTTATTTTTATCTGTATTACATTACAGTTCCAGCAGGTACGTCATTCGCTGGTTCTTGGAGAATGTTTGCCGCAAGTGACAAAAGAAGAGTTTCAGGAAGAGATTGGCATTAATGATCTTTGCTGTGTAAAACCACTTCTGCAGATAGCTGGCTTCTCTCTCGAGGTACGACAACAGTGGTGAGTCCGTCTTACACTGTGCAAAAGGTTGTGGTACAGTTTTGGAACAAATGGCATTTTACATCCGAAACCCATCAAAGTATCTTATGTGAGGCACGAAACATGTGAAGGGGTAAAAAATTGTGTTCGGGTGTAAGATTTGATTAAGAGAAAAGGTGTAAAGGCTAATTCAGCTTCATCCAGATACCTTCATCCTCCAAGCTATATTCGGAGAGCCCAAAAATACCGAACTGCCGAAGATGGAGCTGGAAGCAGCAGGGAAGAGTCTCAAAGTAGGCAAATCACCAGGCGTGAATAACGTATTTGCTGAGCTACCGAAAAAAACGGAGAAGAATAAATCACGGAAGCCCTCTCAAAACTCACCCGAAATATCTGGGAACAAAGTAAATGGTTGACGCAAAGGAGGACCACAAAGGACAAGCTGGGTTGAAAATGTAAAGACGTGGACAGATACGACAAGACTAGAGCTACTGTCGACTGAACTGAGAGAAAGGCAAGGAGGAAAAGGGGAAAGGGTTTGTCTTCTTCTCTGAAATACTCCTTACCCTCCCCCCCCCCCCTTGAACGACTGTGGATGAATCAATGGCTTGATTGAATCAAGGGCCAGATCTGCTTCAAATCGTCACCTATTGCAAGATTGCTGGTGACGTCAGTGTGACAAAGAACACAATAATTAGTTTTTCAATTTTAGTTTACATGGAAATATTAGATGACTTCAATATGATTTTCCATGCTTATCCGTATAACGCAAAATGCCACGTTTTCCAAAATCGTACCGGAGCAGATCGCACAGTGTGAGGCGGGCTTTACATTAATTTTACTTTTGGTATATGTGGGTTGTTATCTGTTTTGGGTTTTCTTGTTTGTCCAAACAAAGTAAAGACATGAAAGCACATAAATACAATGGACCGTGTTCATAAAAGCAAGTAATTACTTTTGATTAACCTTATACATCATTTAAACATTTATAGTATTATCAAGTAAAAATTGCTCGCAAGTGAAATTGACATGAATGGTTTTAGGGTTAAACATACCAGGGCTCACAAAGTTGAAATAAAGTTCTGAACATATTAACTGGGTATAGTATTGTCTGTCGGTTGCTAAATAGAATTTTATCTTACACTTTTAGCAAATTAAACATTTCAATTTTAATTCCTTCCAATGTTAACAGGACAATAATGTGACTTTTCCTGAGTCGGATGAGACCAATTCCCTTCGCTGCACTTCTAAATTGCTCGAGATTTTACCACGTGCGTTTGGTCATTTTGATAATACTTCTTTTAGTTTTAGCAATAATTCACCATGAATATGTTATGCCTTTGTTTTTGACTAGTTATTGTTGGATGCAATTATTGGAGGCAGTGTATCCCATCTTATCTAGCAGGTAGGTATGGTAAGTCACGGAAAATTTTACATCTGAGCTTAAAAACCTGCGTGTGAAGGTGAGATGAGAGGAGGAAAGGGGAGGGAAATAGGGAGAGAGAAGAGAATAACAAGAAGAGGGAAAGAGAAAAGATATGCAAGTTACGTTTAACTGGAAGGATCGAGAGATAATCATTATTTACCAGTAAAAAGTATGTCATCTATAGGAATGTATATGTACTGTATTTACATAATTATTTGGAACGTATTATATATTACACGGCAAAACTTAATGAACAACAATGCTGAAATGTTGCTAATACCCTACTCAGATATGTACAAGTAGCAATGGTAATAACATTTTTAACTGAATAATAAACCCCTCTTGTCACGCTTGTTGAATCTCGTCCCTGTTGGGTGGACCTTTTATCGGACAACAGATAACGCCCTAACATAGATGACAAATATTTGACTTGTAAATTATGAATTATCTACTTCAGGCATGTCAGGTTAAACGTAACTTACACGTTTTTTTCTCTTTCCCCTCTTCTTGTTATTCTCCTCTGTCTCGCTCCTTCCTTCCCTTTTACCTCCTCATCTCTTACCCATTGTCTCTTTCCCTCTCTCTCTCTCTCTCGCTCTCCTTGTATTTTCGCCTTGAAACATGAAATTTTTATTAAATTTTAAATTTTTATTGTCTATAAAAAAAACTTTTTATTGTCTACAAGAACCAGGAACTTATGTTCGTTTTATATTTCATTTCATTTTGTAGCCTTGATGAAGGCCGTATGCATGGCCTAAAGCTCGTATTACATAGTAAAAAGAAAAAGGAGAGCTACAGGTCGATTCGTTATTTATTTGGCATATTATTAATTAGTTTATCTGTAATTCTCTATAGTCCTGAACGCAGACCAAACAAGACTATTTTGTGATACAGCTTTGATGGAGGATCAGAAGAAATGGATGATATCATTGGTGAGAATTTGTATAGTTATTGGTCTATTCCTGTGATGGCTATATATATATATATTTTTTTTGATACAGAATTTTAACCACAATAAAACTGCACAATAACAAAAGACTTCCAGCACGAAAATAAAGTTCCACACTATACAAATTCTGTAGGGGAGACCGGGGACAAATGTAACACGGGGCAATTGTAACAGAGGCTCCCATTCCTAGCAGAAACACGCTATAAACTTAAAATTTGTAGAGTATATGCGCATTTAATCGCTCCACATGCTGTATGAGTGTTAGCAGATTTAACGGTTCGTGGAACTTTCTACAGCGGAAAAACCGTTTTTTGAGCATAAAAGTAATATTTCACATATCCATTGTTTTTCTTCTGGACAAATATGTGGATGAGCTACGGCTGTCATTTTTATATATTTAGAAATTATGTTCTTAGGCCATATTTTGCTAAAGTTTCAACGACGAATACCGAAGCTAAGATAGAAAAAAATCTCTCCAAATATGGTCACCTCTGCCAGGGGCAATTGTAACAAGCTGTTACAATTGCCCCTGTTTCTGTTAAAGTAACTCCCGTAGGAACTCGGTAAAGCAGATTTCCGCTGAATCAACACCAAGCTATTACATAACCAATCAGGGGCCGCGGAGCGTTTTTGGAAGTGGAGGGGCTGAGCGGCAAGTGGGAGGGGAGTGGGGGGGAGGGGGGGGGGGCTGAACAGACTAAAAATCACAAATGTATGGTCATTTTTCCGTTTTTGTACACGTTCGCTGACGAAGCCCTCCCAGGCTCCGTGGCCCCTGCAAATTACATAAAAAACATTACAATTGTCCCGGAATTTGTTGCTTCCTGTAAACATAATTAAAACATAATCAGAAACCTCTGAACCATGCAGCTAGTATTAGAGACGTCTCCGCGACAATTTATTTAAAAAAAATCCGTCTCCGCAATTCAGGAGACGTCTCGGAGACGTCTCTATAATACTTTTTATCCGTCGGGAGACAAGATTCCTATTCTGTCGCGGAGACGTCTCCGCGAAGTGAGATAGCACTCTTAGCTCAAGCATCATAACTTCAGAACTTTGAATGTATTTTCAATTATAATGCTTTACAAAAACAACGGTTAAAACATTACAAAACCGTCCGACATGGAAAATTAGGGCTGGTACTCACTTCGCGGAGACGTCTCCACGACAGAATAGAAATTTTCGCTCCACGATGGATAAATAATATTAGAACGTATCGGCGATCTGGACGTCTCTAAAATCTCGGAGACGATTTTTTTCATAAATTGTGGCGGAGACGTCTCGAGACGTCTCCGCGATATGGAGACGTTTTTAAAACATTCTGTCCGTCGCGAAAACAAATTTTCTATTCTATCAGCCGGAGACGTCTCCGCAAGTAGATACCAGAGCCTCAAGTTTTTCTTGTTGTGTTTGTTGGTTTTTTTAAAATATTTATATCACTTTAACTGGAAAAGAAAAAGTAAATAAAAATATGAAGAGAGTGACCATTACGTTCTTTAATGTCAAGATTGTAATAGGAGTAGACTTTGATATAAAGAAATTAGCAAAGAAAGCTCGTGTGATAAGCTCAAAGTTCAGAACTTTATATTTGAATGTATTGTCGATTATATGCTTACAAAAACAAAAGTAACCATACCTATAATCTCAGACATGAAAATTCATACTTGAACATATTCTGTCTAATACGTTTTGTTAGAAATGCATGAAATATTGATATTTCCGAAAAAAAAGTGCCTTTAGTTTGTTTTTCATTTGTTCACTGTAATCAGAGCCTCAAGTTTGTTATTCTTGTTTTTTAAATAATTTATCATTATCTTACTAGAGAACTTCAGAACTTCATAACTTTGAATGTATAATCAATTATAGTTTCTTTTTTTTTTTATCAAGGACCAAAGGTAACCTTATCTGAGCTCAAAACATGAGAAATAAATAACTGTGAACATACGATTTTATTTCATTTAATTCGTCGAGAGTGTTCATGGTATAACACATAAAGAAGACACTGACAGGATAGCCATGAAAACCGAAAGGCTCTATTTCACATGGGGTCAAATAAAATGGGAAGAGAATGGGACCCCCGACTTGTTTTTTTTTTCTTTATTAAAAAAAGCACATATTAAAAAGAGAGAAAGAAGAAAGAGGAAGGGAGAGAAAGGGAGAGGCGGAGAGAGAGAGATAGAGAGTGGGGTGAGGGCAGATAGGAAGTAAAAAAGTAAAGAGGGAGTGAATGAAAAAAAGAAAGACAGAGGAGAGAGAGGGAGGGATGGCAGCCCCATTAAAAAAAAAAATATATATTTTCAATATGATACTGAAAATATATTCCAATACGTTTTGTTAAAAGGGCAAAGACATATTGATTTGTGCCAGAAGAAAAAATGGCGAAAATTTTGAAGATTGATTTTACAAAAAAAAAAAAGAAAGAAAAAAAAAAGCTGTCATTTTTACTTCTTCTCAGAAATGTATCACTTTATTTTGAAAGAATGGCGTTAAAGTCAAAAGAGCGTAAGCCTAACAAAAGTGTTATACAACAGTTGTCAGTTAAAATATATTGTGTATGTACAAAAGTAGATAAAGAACCAAAATGAATTAATGAAGGTTCTATAATTCTACAGTTAAAGGGTGAAGCCACAACAACCTAAAAATAAAAAAAACTATCATAACTTTTGTCCCATTTCATGCATATAACAAGTGGAAAATGTAATATAAATGGGTCAAGCATTGTCATGTTTCATTATAATGAGTTTATGTGGTTAATGAGTTTTAATTTGTCATGTGCATAGCTTGATAAAGAAAAACAAAATGTTACAAGTTCATGTGTTACAATTGCCCGCACGTCTGTACAATTGCCCCTCGTCACGGGGCAATTGTAACACTCGACCTCTTGTTTTGAAATGGTATCGGCTTCAAAATGACTTGTTTTACTTTACCCAAACCTATTCATATGTCAAGCTAAGATATGCAATTTCATTTTATTTAGTTTTAAACCAAGTATTTAGCTTCAATAAAGCTGATAGGTCAAATTTGGAAAAAACTGTTACAATTGCCCCAGGTCTCCCCTACATAAGCAAGTTTCTCGTACGATTAGAGCACACAAGATTAAATCGGAAATCCATTGAAATAATGACGCAACAATCTTTTGTTAGTAGCTGGAATTCTTCTTTGCACTGAATAGTAAGTACCATTGATATTTTTTGGAGCAGCCAAAATGAGACTACATTTTCAGCTGGAGAGCACAATGGTATTGTTCTTCCCTAAATAAATTATAGACTTAGATTCTAATCGGCTGTTTTTCAGCAGTTCATTGTGTTATTTTGAACTTCATGGCGCTGACTCGTAAATCTCAGGAAAGTGTCCGTTTTGTTGATAAATATACAATCAATCAATTAATGATAGAATGTTTAATAATGCAACTTTACTTAAGCGAAATTTGGAAAACTTTTAGCTTCAAGGTAACGAGAAAATGACAAATTAAATACCTTCAACAAAAGCTCGCAAAGATAGGGTACATGCAGGTAATATGGGCCAGCAGGTAATATGGGCCACCTGCAGCAAATCATGTCGTGACCGTCGACCGGTGACCGGTGACCGGTGTGAGCACCATAATGTTGTTCATATGAACTTTATACGAAAATATATCGTCGTGAGAGCATCTGATGCCGAAATTTCTCTGAGAAAATTGCTGAAAACCAACAAGGTAGGTAAAACTTACGGCATTTTTTTACCCTGATGTAAAATTTGATATTTCACAGAACGTGACGGTGAAAGAGTGTTTGAGGGGGTAACCTCAATTGTTTTGTATATTTAGTAAGCTTATAGTTTCATTTTGATCATACTAGCGTGTACAAGTCAATTTGTTTTAGTGAAGGGGTGCAATGGGGCATTGAATGCTTGCCTGACACAGCAACATTAGTGCAGGTAATATGGGACATCCAAAATGGCTGAAATGATCCTGGTACTTAGTATTGGGATGAGGCATCAATCTCTTTGCTACGATTTTTGGGGGTATATTCACAGTGTATAATTAATATAAATAACTTATTGTAGGCCTATATTGACTTGTATAATGAAAATAATATTTGAATAATATTTTAAAAAGAAATAATATACAAAATATATAACAATTAAATATATAGTCAAAGGATTTACTAAAGGGTCTTATAATTTCAAATTATATCTTAAAGTGAATGATTTTCAACATTTTAAGCAAATTGCAGACATGGTAGAATTATTGTAGTTTTTAAAACATACATTAAATACATGTGCCCATATTACCTGCACATGCAGGTAATATGGGCACTTTGGTAACGACGTCAACATTTGAATATTGCAGACAGGGGGGTTGGTGATAATTGTTTTTCTTCACAATAAAAGTTAGAGCAGCAGTTATTGATTCATATAAACAACGATTAGACTGTGTGTCATTTTGTAATTTTATGCAAATTAGGCAAATGAGCTTAGGGGGCCCATATTACCTGCATGTACCCTATATCACATTTTAAACCACCAATACCACTGGTTTAGAATTCTTTACAAATGTTGGTACATATTCAGTCCGCTATGACGCCATCGCATACTGGATTTGCATTTTCAAACGCGCGCTTCACTGACTCTTCACAGAGAAGCGTGCAAACCAGCGTTACATTCTCATTTCAATATGCCTACTATTTATGTACTAGTACAAATCTAGTCAGCGGTAGCAGAATATGGGCCATCGAGGTTTTTTCCACTGATGACCTTGTTACTACAAATAACTTTTGTGCGATTGCACGGCTTCTAAAATATCCGTTTTGCACTTTTTCGTACGAACTCCACCATTGCCCACTGCACGAAAATGAGGACACGAATGTGTTTACTTGTTTATTGTACTGGCGTAAATCCCGGGGGATGAGGGAATACATCCCCACTTTTCGAGGAAGGCGATGGCCTGTACAAGAAATGAGATAATTGTGTTATTGGTGAAAGTACTTCCTTACAATACCTTTTTTAATACTGAAAAGTGCCCCAATGGGGGTTGGACCCAAAACCCTGTGCTGGAGAATTAAACCTTTGGAAAAGGTGCTGTCGACAATCAAAAATATGAGTTGTGTGCGGGCTAGGTTGGGGTAGGGGGGGGCTTGGGGCCTGCAGCCCACAAAATTTTCAAAACAAATATTGTGGATCTGTTATCTAGCGCTATTACTCAACAAAACATGTAAAATATCTCTTCAAAATGGACACTAAATAGGGTCTATCAGGCAAAATTTTCTCAAATTTAAGGTTAGAAAATTTCGGATCGCGCTTGGCGCTTGCATTACTTTTTTTCCATTGCTAAATGAACAGTAAAAATCAAGCCATTAGGACTCTTAAAAGCATACATTTAAAGACAAATTTTCTTCGCACCACCTCCTCGGCCCTCTCCGAATACATTTCTTTTTAGGCCTATGCCAAACAAGATCGCGACAAGTTGGCAAATTATTTCGCTCACACCCCCACCCCCCCCCCCTCCCCTACCCCCCCTCGATCCGGATTTAACGCATTGGTTATTGATTTTGTGATCCATGCGTCACGAAAGTTCACGCCTGTCCTGGCGCTGACTCCGGGTGAGACCATCAGCTTATATTATGTGCATGATTCAAAGTATACCGAGCTCGGTATGCTGTAGACCAGTCAAATAGTTTTTTTTTTCAAGGGAGTCCACCTCCTTCGTTTTGAATTTCTCACTCTCTCGTATTCTTTTATTTCGTAGTATTAATATCATAACAATTCATTCTATCATTATCAGGTTGACCGTTTGTTGGCTAATAACGGGTCGTTTTCTTTGGATGACGCCACATCTAGGGACATCTTAAGTAGATCTGAAACAAGGCAGCAGATAGAGACCCTGGGATTCCAGCTAGATGAGGAAGACGATGTATTCTACCTTTCCTTCACAGATGGCAACGGTAGAAAATTCGCGATCAAGTTGCTTATGGGGATGTGTGCCTTCTGGGATACATCTAAACACTAAACAATTGGCCTTTTTTCATCTAATGTCCGGGAGGTTTATTCCCCCCCCCCCCCCACCTCTTTAGATCTCTATTTAAAGAGTCGTTTGGTGTGCGGTATCTGAAGTTTTCTTTAAAATCTACATAATTCATATTTAAAAAAATATTTTTTCCTGCTCTTTCACATGACATTGCAACCAATAAAAATGTCATTTTCAGCTAGCTAACCAGTTCTTTTCATTGGCAATCATCCTTGCATGAATTCTTTTGTTACCTCTGCCTAGTGTTTGGAGGGGTAACAGTCAAGCAACTTTGTTAAATGAATTATTGAAATGCTTGCACCATTTCAAATGATTATAACTTTCACTTTCTAAAGCCTTATTATTCGTTGTGATGTCATATGAAAGGGCAGGAAATGAACTTTTTAAATATGTTAATTTAAAACAATTCAAATACCGCCCGCCAAACGAGTTTATAGTGTTCTCCCTTCAACCTGTTCTTACTCAATCATGCGTGACAAATGGGTCGTGAAGATTCCATCAAATAAAATAAAGAGACTGTAAGCTTTAAATTGATGCGTCATTTATGAATTGTGATTAAGATTAAGTTATGATAAAACATCGATCATTCTCGGTTTCGTTTATTTCTGGACGCACGGTATAGTTAGTTTTCCGAAATAATGTCTTTATTTTTCATATTAATTAATAAATTATACTAATTTATGCATTAATATGTCATTCTTTTTTGCTCCAAATCACTAAATGGGGCTCATAGAATGCTATTTTTGCTGAACATATTCTTTGTAGCATTCCAAACAATTATAGGCCCTACTTGAAAAAAAATCCTGGTTTCAGAATTGATTTTTTTTTTCTTTCTTTTTAATAAAACTGTAATGTATATAATTATTTCTTTGTTTTACGATCTTTGTTTTGGGGCAAAATTATTGCAGAAACTTTTTGAGTCAATATAATGCTAAAACATAACGTATTTTCGACATGTTTGAAGAACTTTATTCTCTACAATAAGTTAACCTGATAATGGGGATTGTCCCCCCCCCCCCTCGATTTTTAAAGCTTAACATATTTTAATGTAGTGATTAGCTTGTGAAGCTAATAAAGAGGTAAAATGTATGTCAAATACAATGCTAAATGTTATTATAAAGCAAAATTTTCGGCTCGCGCTTCGCGCTCGCAAACATTTTCATTAGTTTCTGCATAATGTGCGATGTATGCGAATTTTGAGTGCATTATTTTTTCACTTTCGGGTGCTTCCGTCCCCCCCCCCCCAGTCGTGACATGAAATCGCCGCTCTTGATGACGCGATTAAAAATTGATTTTTCTTTCTGTTCTTCTTCTTTTTTTTGGGGGGGGGGTGTGAATTACTTACATGAAAATACTAGTCTGCTAGTGTGGATGTTTTGAAGTGGAGTCAATATTGTCAACATCATTCTCAAAGTAAAAATTAGCTTTTTTTCAACTTTCAAAAACAAGAGCATTTAGATCAAGATTAATCAAACTATACTGTTCCAAAAGTAAAAACAAACTACTGAAAGTTTCAGATCAAACGGAAGTCATTTACTACCTTAAAACAGTGTAACAAACAATGCCAAACATACAGCCGATCACCAGTACCCTCTTCTGCTAGCTCAGCAGGCCGCTAGGGACGGGGGACTATACAACAGGAAATGGGTGTGTGTTGTGCTATGCGGAAGGGCACATGGTTTTATAAATCATCCGGGGTTGGTTTATAAAATTTGAGTATGAAATCATTGATATCTCGAAGGTAAAGCAAGCAATTAACTTGCAATTTTGAAGAGATACCAGACTGACCTAAGTGTTTATAATTATGTTGGCAAAATAAGCGAAATCGAATTAAATGTGATTTGAATATCATTCAATGTTACTGCATCCCTTTAATCTACTGACGTAACAATTTAAATTATTTTTATCATCATTGTCCTTAACATAATCATTACACAATGATCACAATTCTGTTCTAAAGCTTAAACACGAAGGGTGTCCTTGTTTCTCACCTAGGATTATTTTTGGCAAAGTATAACAATTGAAAGGTTACTGCTAATTTCAAAATGGTATTGCGAAAGTATCGCGAAAATCTTGAATTTGGTGGGTTTGTCAATTTCCATTGGATTTAGCAAACTGTACAGACAAATGAAAATATTATACATATTCAGTAAATGTACATTTTGAGCAATTACTATATCCGCTGTGGTAAAACTTTTATGAACTCAACCCCAATCAGGGGGTGGGGCGGGGAGGGAGGGGGCCATGATGCCCCCTATAAGATCTCGACTGTTGATCGCGCGAGCGCGCCGAAAATTTGGGGTCTTCCCACGAGCCCTCGGTCTTACGAGGCCGAGTATTTTTCCCACGAGTCCTCAGTCCCACGAGTACTCGGTCCACGAGTCCTCGATCCCACGAGTAGGGGAAGGTGGGGCATAACGGACCCTAGGGGCAAAACGGAACTTTCTCATAGCTTGACATCAAAAGTATTTCTTTCTATAAAACTGTATTGCAGTAAATGAGCATTGCTGCACCAATTTACCACTGAAGTTTCATCGAAAAAAATCAATACCACAGAGGGGGTGCCATTCAAAATTTGTACCCCTCTGATGTAGGGTATTTCTGCTTGGGGCAAAATGGACCAATGGTGTGGGGCAAAAGGACCATAATTTGGCTGACCCTGGGGAGAATTTGGTGTGCTCGCATCCCTTCTGGAGACTTCAAAGATACATTTATTTTGCCAACTTGAACAAATTTTGACAAATCAGTCCCCAGGAGTTGATTATTTCTTACGGGGCAAAACGGTACCCCATAATAGGGTACCATTTTCCCCAGCAAAATATGCACGGAGTCAATTTTGCCCACTAGTGGGGCAAAACGGACTTTTCCGATATTTTTTCAGCTTCATTTTGCCGGAAGTATGAAAGAGATGAGAATTATTGATCGATTGTTTATCAAACTTCAATAGAACTCGTCAAGGAAATATCATTTTTATAGTCTTGCTCCTATCTGTGACGTCACAGAAGCCACTTGAAGTTACGTGGTCCGTTATGCCCCACTTCCCTACTCGGTCCACGAGGCCGAGTATTTTCTGATTTATGATGGAAAAGTCTCAAATAAAAACTAAATTCTGATCTCGTAAGTTGTGATTAATACAACGGCATTGGTTTGCTGCAGCATTGGTAAAGGGGCAATATTATGATTTATACTTGAGTAGCATCATCCTACTCTGAGGGGGACTCACGGGGCACTGCCCCGGATAGGGAAAAGGGCTCCGCAAAGGATGAAAGGAAATAGAAGAGAGAGAGAGAGAGACAAAGAGGAAAAAGGCAAAGACAGAAACAAAAAAAAAAAAAAAAAAAAAGGAGGGAAGAAAAAAGAACCGGATAGGCTAAATGAACATAATCTTGTATAATTGACAAAATTATATTCCTGACGAAGACGCAGGTCCGTCGAAAATTTGACATGAAATAATAAAGAAATTGGCGTTAATGCATTATCCGACATTTGTTTTTGTTGATGACTGCCAATAGGTGAAACGCTATGTTGTTTAACAATATAATAGATAATATAAATAATTAATCTGGATTTTAATAATAATAATAATAATAATAAATAAAAATGATAACAATAATAAGCGCGAGCGAAAATTGTTAGAGGAAGAAAAAGGAGTGTGGAAAGCCCATTTCAGCTTTTAAAAAATATATATCATCCGCGAAAGTTGGGGGGTGATTGTACATGCCATCCCCCACCATTTGAATTGAGGGATGCACCCCCCCCCCCCCCCCCCACCCCTGGTGTCTACGCCCCTGTTTGCGGTTCATGAATTATGATCTCTCAAATTCGAGATTAGATTTGAATGTAAATCATTTGATAAGGATGTAATTAGGATTTCTCAAGGATGTAAATCTTAATTTTTCATGTAAAACCAAAGAACTGCAATCTTTAAAAATATATCCGCAACTAATGGTGGTATCTCATTGGATTTGAGACGGAATTGGGGCTACTTTTAAACATGTTAGACGAGTTATGAAAAGGTTTTGATACTTGTCCCGGGGACATCTCCGATATTCTTTTCCGTCGCGGAGAAGCCTCCTTAATTTGTGTGTTTTTATTGTCGCGGCGACGTCTCTGAGACGCAGTGGCTGATCCAGTGAGAGGGGGGTGGGCAGGGGACGCGACCCCCTATAAACCACTCATTGACCGTACATGTTAAAACCAAAATTGTTTGTGGCGCCCCCCCCCCCCATATCCTGTAATCCTGGACCCGCCACTGCTGAGAAGAATTAGGGACGACTTTAGACGTAGTCCAAAATCAGTCTCAAACCCGTCTCCGCGAAATGAGATGCCACCATTATTCGCCATGCTAGTGCCTATTGTGTTAACCACAACTAAATTAATTTATGTAGTATAATTCAGCTTACAATGACGAATACACTTTTCAAGATGTTTCATCGATGTTGAAAAACATCCTGATTAGAGAAAATATGGTATGAGAAAATACTCAGCCTCGTGGGACCGATGACTCGTGGGATCGAGGCCTCGTGGGACCGAGGACTCGTGGGAAAAATACTCGGCCTCGTGGGACCGAGGACTCGTGGGAAAATATTCGGCCTTGTGGGATCGAGGACTCGTGGTACCGAGGACTCGTGGACCCTCCTCGAAAATTTGACGATGGTAGTGTGCGATGTAAACTACAAGAATGCACTGTTAAATTTCCCAAAATAATAATAATTTATTTTATATGAATTAATTATGCTAATTTATGCATTGCACTAAATCATAATTTTTGTTCTAATTGACAAACTAAAGCTTCTGGAATGCTAATTTTGTGTTTGCATAATCTTTATAGGATTCCTAACAATTGTACTTGGAAAATATTTGGTATCGAAATAAATTCCTTATGTATTTCATTGTTTTATGAATGTCTTATGTATTTCTTTGTTTTTTCGACCTTTTAATTTTCTTTATTTTTTGGCAAAAGTTATTGCAGAACCATTTTGGAGCATAATAATGCTAAAATAAATTAATTTCAGCCAATGAAAGTGAAAATAATTAGACCTTTATGACCGCCCCCATCCAGTGGGTCACGTGTGTGACCAATTTGTTTGCTAATTAATAATCAAATTAAAACTTTTCAGGAATTCATATTAGGTGAGATGCAAGGTACATTAAATCTAGTTTTTGAGAAAAAAATAATAATAATACCAGAGCCATGGTTAAGGCGGGGCATAAACTTTTTGTGTTTTGTAGTCGCGTGTGTGACATTTGAGGGCAATTATTTTCCAGGGTTGATTATCTTAATATAATCAAATTCACAACATTGTTTTGGGGTTAGATTAAAAGGAATAGAGGTAAATAATAATGTAATGACAGTAATCCAAGTAAGGAAGTCAGCATATCCATTCCACTCAGGGTTAAAACAAAAATATTTTTTATGTACCGTTTTTCCATCTAATTATCATTTATGTTAATTTATGTAAATGAGCATGAAAAATGGCAAAAATCACGAAAAAAAAATCAGTTAATGAAACTTCAGACATTGCTCTATTTGAATATGCAGCTTAAAATCAAGAAGCAAGAACTTTATTTTGTCCCAAAAAGGTTCACTTTTCAAAGAATGGCCCATATGCTTCTTTATTTGTTCTCGAATACCCCGAGAGGGGTGTATGGAGTCAATAAGTATTATCTTATCTATCTTAAATTTCACTTTGTTCTATTTTCATTTTGTCTCTCCCCCCCCCCCCCCTCTCTCTCTCTCTCTCTCTCTTTCTATCCAGCCTATTTACGCACTCCAATTTCTCTTACCAGAATATTTTATATGCACACTTAACCCTAAAAAGACTGGGGCCATGATGACCCCCTCGAAATTTTCCGTGACCATTCAGCCACACGAAATTTTTTAATCTCACCGCTTGCTGACTTTTTACTTTTAAGTCTGGCGCATCTTCTGAAACCATTTTTGCGAAAATCGGTCGTACCGTTACGACGCTGCACGATTTTCAAAAATATCCGTCAGACCGAAGACGGCTCAAAAACGTGATTTTGTGTACAAAGTCAATGCAAATCGAGTTTTCTCACCTTATTCATAAAGATATGATTATTTTCACTTTCATTGGCTGAAATCAAGTTATTTCAGCTTTATTATGCTTCAAAAAAAAAAAAAAAAATACATAAGAAATACATAAAACAAAAAGTACATAAGAAATTAATTTCGATACTAGAATTTTTTCCTAGTATAGTTGTTAGGAATGCTATAAGGAATAATATTACACAAAATTAGCACTCTAGGAGCTTTATTTTTGCAATTAGAGCAAAAGGTATTATTTCATGCATGAATTAGCAAAATTAATTCATATAAAATAAATCGTTATTATTTCGGGGGAAAAATAACAGCGCAGCCTTGTAGATTACATGGCACACTACCATCGTGCAAATTTTCCATATCAATTATAGTTGTAAACTTAAGGGAAAGAGGGCGCTATCACTTTATGCAAAGCGAACGCGGCCATAGACATTTTGTATTTTGCACAGTTTTTTCACTTTGTTTTCTTGATTATGGCGAGCAACAAATTTTTCAAATAAATGTTCACCCTGATTAAGTAAGCTAAGATTCTGAATTTTTAATAACAGGAATAACAAATTGGAAAGAGAAGAAAAAGTTCTGTCACTTGAGTCAATTCGAAAGCCAGGTCAGATCAAATTCCTGTACAATATGGCCAATTTTGCTCTCAAAATAGCTCATACGCTGCATAATCATCTCCCTGGATAACGCATAATTATATTACAGCTTACTGTTCAAGCAGTTTTTAAAAGCTTGAATTCTCAGCTTTCCAAAGATGGTACATTCATTTCGATTGGTTAAGAAAAAGTCCTGTCACTTTGAACATTATCACAATAGAATCTTAACTCGATGGGTCAATATTTCCGCATATCACATGCATATCGCATGTGGACGGCGTCTTCGCAAGAGGTGACAAGATCACTATTTATATCAATAATCGTTTGGAACATCAATCTATGTGAAATAAAGATTCTGATTACAACTTCAGCACAATCGTGTTATAGGCTTGCCAGAATGTCTTTTTTCCCCAATCTGGTCTGAAGCATCCACCTACGAAAACTATGATAAAAGTTCAATTATTTCTTTCATGTCCAGGAGTAATTTGCTCAAACAGATCGGCGGACAAATACAATTTCACCACAGGGAAGTTTTCTTAGGCGAGTTTTTGTACGCTAAGTAATAATTGCATGCAGTTGTCAACCGTTCGCTTCCCGTCGTCAGCGTGAGTTTAGTTGACATTCATGTGGAGCCGTATAATTTTCTGCGCCGCTCAGCTGTATTTCCACTAAACTCATGAATGCAGTGTTGCGTTTCCCCTCCCCAAATAATGGACGCGTCTTTATGTTGAGATTTAATGCCATATGTTAGATGTACATTTCACGTGGAGTAGAATTGATATGGGCCCGGTCGCGCGATCAGCGGCCGAGATCTTAGGCGGGCAACTTGCCCCCTCCCCGGCCCCCATTCTTGACAACTACCAAAACGACACCCCAGTCATATTAGGGTTAAAGAAATTTTTATCTATGTAACATAATTTATTATTACATGATCAATCCCAGTCAGGTAAATCTTTGTAGATAAAATCATAAATTTGTTATTATTGTACTTAAATATTCTTAAAAATTGTATCATGATTGTAAACTGATTTCCTCAGCTTGTGCTGCATTTCAGAGATTATAAACCAATAAATAAATGAATAAATAAATTCTTTAAAAAAATGAATTAAGTTGTTACATATCATGGCCCTTATGGAGGTCCTACGCAAATAGTGAATTCTTGCGCAGCCTCATTTTCGTGTCCTTGACAAAAGTGGTTGGTGCTCACTCAGCTCTGAATTATTTTCGGATCTTTTGGTGTCATAATAATAGTTGAGGAATGAGCTTTCTATACATATAAATCCCCCCTTAAAAAAACAGAGAAAAAACAAAAACATTTCATTTTTATTTGGTATTCATTTCTAAAGTATGTGCAGAAGAACAGTCGGAGATGTGGAGAAAATAACATACCACCTTTGCTTGTCGAGTCATATAAACACAACACAAAAAGAAAGTTCCCCCTATTTCAGATATCAATAATTTCTTAACCAGGAGGAATTTAAGAAATCTAATTATATGTCCATGTAGGGAATTTAATTAGCCAAAATGAGAGCGAATTTTAGGAAAAATCATCAAGTCATGCTTCAGTGAGTAATGGTTGAATGCAAAAATGTCATTTTTTGGAGTTCGCAAGCCTAAAATGGCAACTTTGATTCAATGATAATGGACCCATTTTTTAGATTTTAAACATTTTACACGTCAGAATGTATGCAAAACGTGCTTCCCAATATACGGAAACGAAATTTGCGTCAAATTTTACGGTTGAGTAAGCATCCAGCAGAAATTACCCAAAGTGCGATTTTTACTTCTTATTGATCAAATATGAGGGAGTTCCTGTTTTGGAAGTGTATACAACCAATATCCATTCATTTACGGTCGAATGAACCCATCAAACAACCAAAAAATAGGCCATTTTAGAATTACGAAAATGCATTGCAGTGATTTTATGCACTAGAAAGAATCTCAATAACATTTTTGGGGTTGTATTTATATTCTTTGGGCACATGTCAATGATCCTGTGGCATTTATTTACAAATTCATGCTTCAGTGAGCACGCGAGACTGGAAAAGCCCTTTCCTCACATATGGACTAAAATTCAAATTCTTACTTTGATTGAATATAACAATTCTTTTTGGGGAGTACTTTTGATTTTATTTTCACAAAAATCCCGATGTTTCACGCCTCATTGGGCACAAGATACAAGAAAATCATGAAAAAGTGAAGAAAGTTTGGGGCTTCGTCATGGTTCAGTGACTTTTCGAATACGTAATTTGAATCAAGATCATGTTAGCTGGAGATCAGTTGAAGCTGTGTGCCAAGTTTCGTGACATAACTCGCAGTATAATTAACAATAATCATCAATGAAATTGGCCGAATTTCACATTTGTCAGGTATTGATTTCCTCCTCCATTGACTTTATATACAGAGGTTTAACAAAAGTGAAATTTGGCATATTTTAATTGTCAGTTTTTGTCCATTTGACTGTGAATTATTTTTTGAAACTTTGCACATAAAAAAAGTAAAAAATAATTAAAAATGGCAGTTTGGGCAATATTTGCTGCATGCTCACTCAACCGTGAAATTTGACGCAAATTTATTTTCCTTATATTGGGAAGCACGTTTTGCATACATTCTGACGTGTAAAATGTTTAAAATCTGAAAATGGGTCCGTTGTCATTGAATTAAAATTGCAATTTTAGGCTTGCGAACTTCAAAAAATGACATTTTTTTCATTCAATCATTGCTCACTGAAGCATGACTTGATGATTTTCCTAAAATTCGTTCCCATCGTAGTGAATTAAATTCCCTACACGGACATATAATTAAATTTTTAAAATTCCTCCTGGTTAAAAATTATTGATATCTGAAATAGGGGGAACTTTCTTTTTGTGTTGTGTTTATATCAATATTTCTCAAAAACTTAAATTAAATACTCAAACTGAAACTTTTACTGAGTACCCTGTCAGAAAAACACAGTGTCCCACAGTGTGAACACAATGTGAACACACTGTGACACATCGTGGTCACATTGCAGTAGCGGACGCAGACCGGAGTCACACAATGAACTTACCGGGCCCATGCGTAAACATAATAGAGCCGCTTTTGTACCCAGACAATTGGGCCCCCGAAATGCATTCAATTCGATTTTCTTGGATCCGCGCCTGCGTTGTGCCGTACTTTTTTTAGTACAGACACTGAGAAAATTAGCTAAATGCACAGATTCGTCACGTTGTGAAGGCCTTGGACACTGTTTTCAAAGGGTCGATTGTGTGGATTTGGTCCATTTTACAGTATAGGCCTATACAGTGTGGACACACTGTGATTGACTCTGTGGGTTTTTCGTTCGGCAGGGTATCCATGAAGTATGTGATCTGATTAGAAATCAAGTTACCTGGGGTATCTCACTGGTTGCAAACCCAGGCGAATTTACAGAGTGTTATATGTAGAGAGGATCTACCAACATTCTTTTGTGCTGCTTTGTTAGACAAGCATAAAGGGGTTATCTCGTATCAGAATGGCATATTTTCTTTTGTGAGCCAAGTTCAAAGGGGTTATCTTGTATCAGAATTACATATTTTCTTTTGTGCTGCTTAGTTAGGCAAGCACAATAGGGTTATCTAACTGTATCAACATGGCATGTTGTCTTTTGTACTGCCTTGTTAGGCAAGCACAAAGGGGTTGTACTGAATAATCATGGCATGTTTTCTTTTGTAGGCCTATTGCCTTGTTAGGAAAGTACAAGTGGGTTATATGGGTTGTATGATAATGGCATGTTTTCATTTGTACTGCTTTTTATGCAATCACAAAGCAGGGGCGTTTTTGAAAGTAGAGGAGCTGAGCCGAAGGGGGGAGGCTGAACAGACTAAAAATGACAAATGCATGGTCATTTTTGCAATTTTGTACACGTGTGCTGAGAACTGAAGTGGGGCTGAAGCTTCCCGCCCCCCCAGCCTTCCGGCTCCACAGCCCCTTCGAAGGGGGTAATTTCACTGAATTGTGAACACAAATCAATGAAACAAGTCAATTTTTTGCTTCGTTTTGGTTTCGTGTAGGTACGTTGGTGGTGTGTGTGTGTGTGTGTGTGTGTGTGTGTGTGTTTGTGTGTGTAGCGTGTGTGTGTGTGGTGTGTGAGTGCACGCACATTATTATAAGCAACTATCATACGTGAAGATATTGATTGTCAGTTATGCAGCCATGGGTGCAGAAATGAAAAAACAAAATGATAACAATAATATGGAAATGATAATAGTAATAATAATGGCATGTTTTTATTTGTACTGCTTTTTTATGCAATCACAAAGCAGGGGCGTTTTTGAAAGTAGAGGAGCGTAGAGGATCAAAGACACCCATATACGCTGGATTATTATTATTATTTTCAAACATATTTTGAGAAATTATATTTTTCTCATCGAGTAATTCTTATCCAATTCAAATTTATGTTGACCCTTTTCATATATATATTTTAGTAATATCAGTAAACCTATTTATATGTATATTCAACCACCAGATATTTTTACACACAGAATATATGCGCTTGCAACCTTTGACATAACTAAATTCGCCTAGAAATTTTGAACATGTCCAAAACTTTTTGGCGAATTATTTTCAATGGAAAATCCCAGCTTATCGAAAGAAATGTGGTTTAAACCAAAAACAATCGCTTCATGCGCCAATGCAGGATAAAAAGAATTCCTGTATTTCGACTCCATTCATTTCAGAAGTTCACTGCATTCCAATTATATCCCTTTGTTTGGAAGACACATAACAAAAGAAAACGCCTCACGTCGAAAGGCTGGTCTACTGAATCAAAGTTGATTACAACCTCTGTATATACGATCATCTCTAAATTCGCTTCGTTCGCAAACGTTCGCAACTCAGTGAGATACCCCCTTAAAATGTAACCTCTGAATTTACCATTGTAATTGACTTGATCGATCATTACTAGGACCTAGATGTGCTGGTTATATCCATATTATTCAACATTCACAGTTCATTGGTGTCTATGAGAATGGCGATTAATTCAACTATCTTGGCAGGCAGACAAAGATAATTCAAAAGACATTTCGATAATGTATTTTGGTACATTATAGGCTGCTCCTGTATATCCTTGTGTCATATCAGTTTTACTCTATGTAAAATGTAAAGTTAAGGTATACATGTACCTGTGAGCCGCATTAAATCGTAACTAAACAAGGCGTGTCCATTATTGAGGAGGGGAGACGCAACAAAGTGACGTTGGAAATACGGCTAAGCGGCGCAGAAATTTATACAGCTGGTTGCAATAATCAATTTTGCGGCGGTCACAACTCGCCGTACCTTCAACATGCAACTCCCTACGATGGATTTCGTAGAAAATTCGTGCAGCGGAGGTACCTTGCAGGTACAATGCATGTACGACGTACAGGAAGCTTTTACAATACCCTTACTACAGAAACGCAGGAATCGCAGAAGTTGACCCAGGACCTGTGCGTGCATGTTACATGCAACGCAGGCTACGTTGGTGGCACGTGCCCCCTAGCCTACGACGAGTTGTGACCGCCGCATTAGCTCACAAAAACTCGCGTAAGAAGACTTCCCTGCAGTGGAATGGTATTGTCCGTTCGTTCGAGCATGGACATGGTTCGAGCAAATTACCCGTGGAGATGACAGAAATTGATGAACTTGTATCATGGTCTTAGTAAATAGATTCTCCAGATCAGATGAAGAAAATACACATTCGGGCAAGCTTATAACATGATTGTTATCAGTATATGTAATTCACATAGACTGATGCTCAAAACAATGACATAAATAGTGGACTTGTCACATCTTGCAAAGACGCCGTTCACATCAATTTCTGTGCGATATAATAAATATTGACTAGTCGAGGAAAGAGTCTGATTATGATTATGTTCAAAGTGACATGACCTTTTTAATCAATCAAAATGATGGTACCATCTCCGGGAAGCTGAGAATCCAAGCTTTTAATTGCCATGCGAACAATAAGCTATAATAGAATATTGCGGCATCGAGGATCAAAACTATGCAGCGCATGAGCTATTTTGAAAGCAAAATATACCATATTGTAAGGGAATTTGATCTGACGGGGCTTTCGAATTGACAAAAGTGACAAGACTTTTTCTTTCCTTCGCAATTCGTTATTCCTTTTTTTTTTTTATTCAGACTCTTAGGGTAATTCATCAGAGCGAACATTTCTTTTAAAAGGTAGTTGCTCGCCACAATAAAGAAAATAAAGTGAAAAACCGTGCAAAATACACAAAAAAAGTCAATGGGTGCATTTGTTTTGAGTAGAATGGTAGCGCCCTCTATCACTTTAGTTTACAACTAGAATTTATCAAAAAAAATAGGGAGCCCCTGGTTTTCGCCATTGTATGTAGTCTTTGCCACGTAAGCCCCTGTTCCCCAATATTCCATTAATCTTTCTTTATTTTTTTCTACTTTATTTCTCTCCTTTTTTGTTCTTTCCTCTTCTCCCTTTTTTATTTTATTTTATTTTTATATTTTTTTTATATTTTAATATTTTTTAAAACTTTTTCCTTTGTACGCTCCCCCAAAATTTAGCGCCGTCCTCGGGAACGTGCCCCTGTCTCCCCTATAGACAGCGCCACTGATCTGTAATCTAGAATCCGTTATACTCGTGAAACCGCGTTTCCAAGATTTGCTACAGACTCTTTTTTTATATATCAGTGGATGTAGTAAATAGCGACATGACTGGTCAAATCTCGCCCAAAACATGAGAAGTTATTGAAAAAATGCATTGGACCTATTAGAATGTTGCGTAATATGCCCCCAAAATGGCGTTCAAATTACTCGGTACTCTCCGGTTTACGATTTTACGAGCGTTAGCCCTACCCGGATATTGTCAACATTATATTCTCATCAAGACAGTAAAAACTCCGTAGTTCTCATAACGTATAGAGTGTGCCTCGCTACAAAATAACATCAAAATGTTTTCAAAAAGAAATCTGTTTAAGATTACTACAAATACATTAGCCGAACAGATAGGTGGGAATGCGTCTTTAAAGGTTCCCCCAAGTTGGAACGAGGCTAAGCAATTTCGACCAATCTGCATTGTACGAAAAGAAACTGATTCCTTTTTTGGAAGATTTTTGCCAGAGGTGAAATTATGGCCCACAGTCTACCGTCTAAATGATATAATGATAGCGGATGAAACTGATGGCGTGAACTCCGTATATAAAGAACAAACAGCTGATGAGACATTTGGAAACTTCAAATTAAAATACACGGTTGACGCCAATGGTGAGTTAAAGAATGACGATGATAATTATGATAAATCCTAATAATAACAAAATGAATTTACAAAGCGCAGCTACTATATAAATATACTCTACTGCACTTATATTATAATATATCCTATATACTCTGAGAAATATTTCATTCTAATACAAAGTATGAATCTTTGATTTATGGTTGCTCGAAAAGTGACTTCTGACTTTTAAGAAGTGTTTATTGGAGCTTGTGCTGAAGTATCAATAAACAAAAGCAATTAATTCAGGAGCAGTTATACTCATCACACACGGAGAAGCGTCCATAAAAAGTAGGACATGTTTCAAATTTTGTTAATTTGTGTTTGTATCCCGTGACTCCCGAGAGACTCTGAAGTCGTCGCGGAAACGTCACCGCGACTGATCGCGAACTAATCTTATGGATATAGCCTCTAATGACAAACAGGTATTTTTGATGTGACAATATACCACACACAAAAAAAATAAAGTGATATATCTGGGCATGTTTATTCATTTATCTGTTCCTGATTTTTTTTTTTTTTTTTTTTTTTTTTTTTTTTAAATCAATAGGTAAACTACAGGTATTTAGTGGTAAGGTGACAACTGACTATGATAGCACCCTGACAATTCTTGTGAACGACGTGAAGAAAGAAGAGATTGACATTCGCCAACTTGAAAACATGGTTCAACACAGGTAGGGGAAATGGGGCAAAACGGACTCTAACTTCAGATAGGCAATAATGCTGCAGTCACAATACGTTGAGTTACGTCCGTTTGCGTCCAAAATTTTTTTTTTCTTTTATTAGGATCCTCATGGACGCCTTCTCGTCATAGTAATAATTTCGTTAATCCAATAAAACAAAGAAATACATAAGAAATTATACAATAGAAGATGAAATAAGAATAAACCAACAAAAAAAGTAAATAAACGTTAGTGTCTGTGTGACTGTAGCATAAGGAATAGAATAAACGGCTAGACCATTTTTTTCATAATGAATGGTGATGTATTGTAGCTAATTTCAACTTATATGAGGAGGAGCAGAATAAAAAAAGAGTACGATACTTCCAAGAAAACTGCCAGCAGTTTTTTTTCCCCAGTATTTTTAACCATTTGTTTTGTTTGGGTTGTCAAATTTAAGGATCTCGATCACAAAGTGACTGGTACCCTTATTGCATCAAATCTAATAGACCGGCAGCTAGGTGACTTTCGATCAAACGAACGAGATACCAGCATTTTAGTATTGGAACATATGGGAAGGAACCTAACATTTATCAAACAGAATGTCCGCTTTTCTGCTGGATGTGTCCCTACATTCGGGACGCCCGAAAGAGCGCTCCTTGTACATGTAAACAAATGGTATTTTGAATATTAATACACGATTCGTTTGGTAACATATGAAAGAATATTAAAGGACTTTCACGTTCATCCTGATTTGAATTGGAATTGAATGGTCAATGAAAATAAATGTTAACAAGAGGACTTTTCTCTTTTTTTTTCTGAAAAAAAATCTTAATTTCTTTCATTTTAGGACAAAGAATGTCAAATGAATTTTTAACACTACATGAGCGTCATGCTTGACTGACAAGAGCAGTATACAAGAGGGTACCATTGTTATTATTATTCTGCTAAACACGATCAAGTGCGTATTTTTTTCTTGAAAGACTTTGCATAAACAAAGAAAATGAGATTTCAAGTAGAACTTTCCATCATTCTGGTGTAAAATTGTTTTTCTAATCATTATAGTTATTCCAAGAACAGCTTGTTATTATTATTATTATTATAATTATTATCATACTTACTATTATCATTATTATTATTATGATTATTATTTTCTTTTATCCTCTGTCGAGGTATCTATGTACATAAAAACATAATAATGTACAATGAATACTCAACATTTCATAACAAAAGAAACAAGAATTATTTAACATAACAATTTCAGCGTGGCAAAACATTAATAACATAATAGGTTCCTTCTCTGCATGAGAGCACTAAGTCAGAAAATAGAAACTCGGCCACAAGCCGCGAGCACTGGGAGACCGAGTAACAATGTAGAGAGCGTACAAAAAACTTCTATACTCATTATGTTATACAGTCTGTGTCAAATAAAATGGTACAAGTGGAAAACATTTTTTTTGTAGTATGAAGATTCATCACAGTCTGCTATTGTTTGGTATTTTCAAAAAGCAGGAAGATCAGACTTTCACCTGCAATTTTTTTCATCACATTTGATGTTGTAATTTTTGAAATATGACTAGTTTTCTACAATATACAATCAAGAAAAATCCATTTTTCGCACGCCGTCCCATGCCTTTGCGTATAGGTTTCGCATAATGGCCATGAAGTGCTCAATTTCGATTTGTTCCTCGTCGCACAAAATTTAGCATAACTTTTGTTTTACGAAAGCAAATTATACAGAACAAAGCGCATCAGCAAGGAAAATTGTTTGGCTTTATTTTGGTACCACATACACACATTATTTGAAAATATTTCACACCTAAATAATTTTTTTTCCGACTGTACCATTTTTTTTACACAGACTGTATACTACAGAAAAGGCGTCTTTTGATAGAATTGATAAAAATTCTTTGGTTTCATTCGCACCGATAAGCTTACACCTGTTTCTCATTTTTAAGTATACACTATTTTACCCAAATTCTATAACTTTTTTTTTTCTTTTCCAGATGTTAAATAATTTGATTCCAAGAACCAACACTTTCAAGTTTGACCTCTGTTAATACCAATATTACTTTCTGGTATTTTGTTTCAAATTTAATTTATTGATTGAACTTTATTTTGATTTTGAATGTTTGTATATTTCATCATGTATTTTGTGAACGATTTTGTAAACTGGATGTATTTCAGCCTTCGGGCTGCCATGTTCAGCTTTTTAAAATAAACCATTCAATAAATAAATAAATGCCTTGGCATTTGATTTAAAATTAATCCATGATGTGTTTGCTTTTATAAAATTTCCTTTAAGATTGTGCTTGATGTAATTTTCATAAACGGTATATTCTGCAAGGTTTAAAATGAGGTTTAGTAAATCAAAATCTAGATTCTTCTAATTTATATCCAACGACTAAAGTCTCTTCTTTTATATTCACCTCAAACTTACAAAAATTGAATATGAATCTATTAATGATTTTCAAAATAATTTCACAAAATTGTGTCAATTACTTTACAACGTGAAGATAAGGTTGAATCGCAGATATGCTATTCGAACAACTTTTTTTTGTAGGTAACACATTATGAAGTAATTTGTTACATTAAAATATATGACTTCTAAATTTTTTCACATGGCTTTCTTTTTCTAAAAGCAATGTTTTTTTCTTTTAATAGAAAATTGGATACGACGAGCAAACTATTTAAACGTGCTTCTGAGGAAGATGAAACGTTGTGTCTCGTTGAGGCGTGCTATGTGCCAAAAGAAAATGTCACATGCACGAGGAATAAGCAGATGGACGCCAGTGCTGGTCTTAGTTTGCCTGTGCATGGAGGAAAGGTAAGTTCCTCCTCTTCATCTTTTTTTCCTTTTTTTTTTTTTTGCCGTTGTTTTTGTTCTTGGTGTGTCTGTGTGTGTGTGTTTTTTTAGTGGGGACTCTCGTGTGTCGTAAGAGAACGATACATTCCATAGAAATGATCCTAAAAATATTTAATGTGACTAAGATGAATCACCTCAAATCGAAAGGGTGACACAGAAACCTGTTTTATTATTATTATTATTATTATTATTATTACATATTTAAGCTTTAGGCTATATGAATATATATACAGTGGTGGCCAAAATTATTAGAACACCTGAACCTACACAAAGTCTATGGGATTATCAATGCCCTTTTTCATTTGCCGACATCAGATTAATGATATGTTTTGTGTGCCATGAGCTTTCATAACTTTTTAGCATAGGGTCTTACGTATATGTTGATACCAAATTTATATAGTTTCGACCATCTGGTAATGCGCAGCATTAAAAATAGTTGCGCTATGTGCTTTTGGTTTCCAATAGACTTGTGTATTAAACATGTAGTTCAAATTCAAAAAAGTAAAATGCCAATTACATATGCCGATTGCTCAAAAAGTATTTGAGGTAGAAGTATGAAACTTAGCACACTTATTTATTCTAATATACCTCAAATACATTCTAAGTTTCAGCAAATTTGGTCTAATGGGGAGGGTGGATTCGCCCCCACCCTTGGTGGTTAGATGACCACAATAACCATGCCTATTGAAGTTTAAGACTATCTTTTAAATTTAATGAAGGCTCTCCTTGGAAATGTATATTTTTTTAAAGGAAATTTCATGAGCAATTCAAATATGTTGAAATATTAAGGGTCATTGGAACAATGGACATAAATAGGGGCACTGAATTAAAAATTTGGGGCCCTTCAAAAATAATTTAAAAATCCCCACATAAGATGTAACTACTTCACCCTGTGTTGTTATGAATGCCATTTTTGACATCCTCAGGAAATTTCCTTTCAGAATATATATACTT
Source organism: Paracentrotus lividus (assembly GCA_940671915.1). NCBI lineage: Eukaryota > Metazoa > Echinodermata > Echinoidea > Camarodonta > Echinidae > Paracentrotus > Paracentrotus lividus. The sequence goes on along the minus strand of CALNVZ010003434.1, from coordinate 1,195,974 downwards.
TTGTATGGAGAGGTTTAAAATGTTTAACGTTATGACACTTTGATCCTGAAAGGGGCAAGATTTTTAAATTTTTCAATCCGTGGTGTAACATAAAAAAGGGCGACCTGGGGGCGACTTCCGAACGCATGGCTTTGTTGTTTAGTTTTAAAGCATAATGATGATATTCGGAGACAGTCCAACCATTTTATAGTTATTCAAATGGTCAACTGAATGAAAATTATTGAAATCATTTAAATATGCTTGGTGTTCTAATAATTTTGGCCACCAACATGTCATACTATAATACTAATTAATATACTAATATATATATAATAATATAATATATATTATATTATATATCCACTATTGGGTGTATGTGAAAGTTGCCAAAGAGTGCTCCGAGCAAAGCAGAGTGAATATGCATTTACTTTAAGTGCATCCGCCTACCCTGAGGTTTACACCCTCTCCATTGGCGATCGTCAGCGGATGACTATGTATGGTTGTGCGGTGCGGTGGTTACGATTTCACGGTGGTGGTTTTCTCTCTGGCCTCGGAATTTGGTGGTGTCGCATTCTTGATACTAGTATCCCATATTCAAAAATCCTAAAAAAAAATTACTTAACTTTTTTTCCCAATCAAATAACAGACCAAAACCAAACAACAAAACTACAAATAAAACAAAACCAAAAAAAAAAACACCCCCCCAACACACACAAAACCACACACAAAACAAAACAAACCACCAATACAACCAAACAGAGAAAAAAAAAATAACAAAATGAAAAAAAAAAGAACCACACAAACATACAACAACAACAGAACACAACCACACAACCGAAAACTAAAAAACACAACCCCACAACACACAAACAAAACCAAACCATACTACACAACAAAAACAACACCAACACAAAATACAACATACACAGATCAACCAAAAAAAACACAAGATAACACCATCAAAACAAACTTCTTTTCTATCCTTCCTTAGGATTCTTTGTTAAGTGAGTTTTGTTGGTGATGATGGAAACTTTCCTCAAGGCAAAGGTTGCACTGGCCACTTTCTTGATTTAGTTGACTTTTATCGATCCCATTTTATGGCGTTAAGTTCTTTTCTTAGTGCCAAATATATTTGAGAGTTGCGCGTCTCCGCTTTTGTACTTCTCGTGTTTAATTGATTTTGTATGTTCGTAACGATCTTTGAAGTACCGCCTGCAAGACCATAGTAGCATTTCTCTTCTCTTCATGTTGTACAGTTGCTTTATAGACAGGGCTGTCTCCATGCATTTCCCACCCAGGGCATTGGTTTTTTTGCGACAGTTACATTTGGGTTTGGGTTGTCTGTGTCCCGTGACTTTGATGCCTTATGACTTTCTGGTTGTGGAATTTATTATGGCATCCATGTTCTTTGTCAGCTGTAGCTCACCTAACCATGCCTTAACTGTGTTTCTTATATAAATAGTTGGTTGAGTTAGTGTCCTTTGGGAAAGCTTGCTGATGAGTTTCAAAAACCTACCGCAACGTTGGTTTCACAGCAGCATTGTAAGGTGGGTTGAACCAAGGATGTTCTATTCTATTCTTTCTTTTTGCTCTTTTCCACTTCCCTTGGTTTGCTGTACTCCAGGGGGTTGTCATAACCGCATTCTCTAGGGCTTTGTTGTACTGGGGCGCGCCATGAAAGATGGCTTCGTTTGAGGACAGTGTGGATATCCGCTTGCCGACTGCTATGGGTATTTGCTTTAGTATTGGTTGGGGTGGTTGCCAGTGTGACGTAGAGGGGGCTGTTGTTGGGTTTCATATATGGCTTGAAGTACCCGTATCCAAATTAAGTGACATCTAGGTAGTCTACTACCTTGAGGTTGGTTGGACGGTAATTTAAGCCACGGTCTTTAAAGACCTTGTGAGATCCTTTCGTCTCTGTCAGCTCTGCTTCCTGATGTTTTTCTGAGTACGGCTAACCCGTCATCTCGATATAGGCCTATGCTGTTGTGTTTAGTTTTTATCTAATTTGATAAGGCATATAAGACCTACTAGTTCGCATATCTCTGCTCCATCGTTATGCTCCCATTGATACATCGAATTGTTTTGTCCATCTTTTTCTCCCACGCTTTATTATTGTTATATGCAACAATGTCTTCCTCGCGTGCATGATTGTTGCAACGAAATGGACCCAATCATGCACGCGAGGAGAACTTGGAGAAAAAGAATGGACATAAAAATTCGATGTATCAAATGGGAGCATACGATGGAGCAGAGATATGCGAACTAGTAGTCTATATGCCTTATCAAAATTAGATAAAAAACTAAACACATACAGCATAGCCTATATCGAGATGACGGTTAGCCGTACTCAGAAAAACATCAGGAAGCAGAGTGACAGAGCACGAAAGGATCTCACCAAGGCTTAAAAGACCTGGCTTAAATATCACCGTCAAACCAACCTCAAGGTATGAGACTACCTAGATGTCACCTAATTTGGATACGGGTACCTTCAAGCCATATATGAAACCCAACAACAGCCCCTCTACGTCCACATGGGCTCCAACCACCCCCCCCAATATCAAGCAAATACCCATAGCAGTCGCAAGCGGATATCCACACTGTCCTCAAACGAGCCATCTTCATGGCGCAGCCCCATTATACAACAAAGCCCTAGAAATAGATAGCGTTATGCAACCCCCTGGAGTACAGCAAACAGGAAGTGGGGAAAGAGCAAAAGAAAGAATGAAATAAGAACATCACTTGTTCAACCCACCTTACAATGCTGCTGTGAAAACCAACGTTGCCGGTAGGTTTGAAACTATCAGCAAGCATTTCCCCAAAGGACACAAACTCAACCAAAATTTAATAGAACACAGTTAAAGCATGGTTAAGTGAGCAACGCTGCCACAAAGAACATGGATGCCATAATAAAATCCCACACCAGAAAGTCATAAGGCAATCCAAGTCACGGGACACAGACAAACCCAAACCCAATGTAACTTGCGGCAAAAAACCAATGCCACTGGGTGGAAATGCATGGACAGCCCTGGTCTATAAAGCAACTGTACAACATGAAAGAGAAAGAAAATGCTACTATGGTCTTGCAGGCGGTACCTTCAAAGATCGTTACCGAAACCATACAAAATCAATTAAACACAGAGAGTACAAAAGCGAGACGCAACTCTCAAAATATTGGCAACTAAAGGAAAAGACATTAAATACACACAAAATGGACATCGAAAAAAAGTCAAACCTAATCCAAGAAAAAAGTGGCCAGTGCACCTTTGCCTTGAGGAAAAGTTCTCCATCATCACCAACAAAACTCACTCTAACAAAAGAACCGAACTAGTATCAAATGCGACACCACCAAATCCGACCAGAGAGAAAACCACCCGTGAAATCGAACCACCGCACCGCACATCAACATAGTCACTCCGCCTGACGATCGCCCAAGGAGAGGGGTGTGAAATCTCAGGTAGCGGAAAGCACTAAAGGTAAATGTATATATATATATATATATGTGTGTGTTGTTTGTGGTGTATATACATGTGGCCAAAATTCTTAGAGCACAAGACATATTTAAATGATTTAATCATTTTCATAGTACCTTTTAAATACCTTAAAATGTTGGAATGTTCCGAATATCATCATTATGCTTTAAAAACAAAAAACAAAGCCATGCGTTGAGAACTCGCCCCAAAGTCGCCCTTTTTTATGTTACACCACCAATTGAAAATTTTAAAATCTGCCCCTTTCAGGATCAAAGTTTAACGTTAAACATTACAAGCCTCTCCCTACAAAGGTATATATATTCTGAAAGGAAATTTCATGAGGATGTCAAAAAAATGGCATCATAACGACACAGGGTGAAGTAGTTATCTTATGTGGGATTTTTAAATTATTTTTGAACGGCCCCAAATTTTTAATTCAGTGCCCCTGTTTAAGTCCATTGCTCAATGACCCTTAATATTCAACATATTTGAATTGCTCAAGAAATTTCCTTTTAAAATATACATTTACAAGGTGTCCTTCATTGAATAAAAAAAAAAGTCTTAACCTTCAATGGGCATGTTAATTGTTCATCTACAATAAGGGTGAAGTCGAATCCCCCCCATTTGACCAAATTTCTAAACTTAGAACGATTTGAGGATATTAGAATAATAAGCCTGCTAAGTTTCATACTTCTTCCTCAAATACTTTTTGAGCAATCGCATATGTAATTGGCATTTTACTTTTTTGCATTTGGACTACATGTTTAATACACAAGTCTATGGGACATGTAACACATTTTCCACCTAACTCATGAATGATGAGACTTTCAGGAAGAAATTTTAACAGCCACTTATCTGACTAAGACTTAGTAAGTTTTCTTGCCAGTATCATAGCATTATTTCAATTTTTATCATGTTAAAATATCTTGGTACACAGAAAACCTAAACGGGTAGACCACCTAGCTTTAAAGCTAGTCGTAGTATGATGCCAGACTGACTAGCTTAAACTAGTCGGTCACGACGGACGAGCTTTCCTTCAACAACCCGGTGTATACGGACTAGCTTTAAAACTCGTCCGTCTCTACGGACTAGCTTGAAAGCTAGTCCGTCAAGTTAGTCCGTCAAGACGGACTAGTTTTAATGCTCGTCGGTCAAGACAGACTAATTTTAAAGCTCGTCCGTCGTGACCGACTAGTTTGACGGACTAGCATAAAGCTAGTCGTAGTGATGCCCAGACTGACGAGCTTTGATGCAGGACTAGCTTACAGCTAGTCGGTCATGGTGTAAAAGCTAGTCCGTCGAGCTTTTCTGCCGCGATGTTCTTGCTGCTGTCCTAGACGACTAGCATGACGACGAGGGTGTAATATGGTTTCACCAGCTTGTCAGAGACTCAAATCTGAAAATATTGGAAGACATTATAAAGATACGATTAAAAACATGCATTTTGTCACAAGAATTTGAGCAAAAAACAAAAAACAAACAAAAAACATCTCATTATGATGATATAAATCAGAAGACAGGAATTAATACAGGAGGCACAATTAGTTAACGTTATGGCAATTATCAAATAATGGGGGTACGGGTCCCAGTGGTCGGCGTCATGGCTTGCATCATGACTTTTTGTTGTAGGCCTATCTGCTTTTGCATTTTCGGCGTATACACTTGTCCTTGAAAGCCACTTCAGAATCCCAAAGTCCGTGCCTCTAATCTAATATTCTTTTCTTTCAGATACAAGTAATCTGGCCTTATCGTCGTTTCGGAAACCAATCGCTCATATGCTTGTACGTAAAGTGAATGGGGGTGGAAAGAGGAAACCAATGCGTGTGACTGAATGAAGCGCTGCTGTACAAAGTGAATGGTGGTTTCCTCGATCACGATTATGCCAGTAATCTAAAAGAAAAGAGGCGCCTATATTTATTATTAGAGTTAAATTTCAATTTTCATAATTTAATGTGATTGTTACTATCGTAGTAAATACACACAATTTATAAATTGATTTGGCAAGACATCATTTTTCGCGTTGGTGATTATAGCATTAATCTATGTGGAAAAAAAATAACGCTATCTGTAAACTGAAACATAAGGAATTAAAAAAAAGTACTCACACAGTCATGTCACAGGAAGGAGATCGCCATTATAATCAAAATCTTAAGCTTTAAGGGGGTATATCAAGCGTGCGTCTGTACAGTTTGCTCGTTAAATGGAATTCACATACAGATCATCCAACTAATAGTGATGTCCTTTTCGCAATGCGCATGTTATTCAATCAAATCAAATCACCGTCTATTCACTGCTGTTGCTAAGCCGGGCATTCACCAACAATCTATAAGAATAGATGGTTCATGGGTTCTATAGTAACGAAGTATTCAATTAGCCTGTAATTAAAGCATGGAACAATATTTCTAACCTACTCTTGAATGGCATACTTGTCACGATTGATGTTATTTCGGCTATTGTATTGCTCTCAGATTGTCAAGCCAAAGAAACCTTTGTTTGAGAATGTTGATTGTATCCAACTTATATTGACTGTTGTTGCTAAGCCGGGCATCCACAAGCAATCTGTAAGAAAATACCGGGTTCTCAAGTTCTAAAGTAACAAGGTAGGGGAGACCGGGGACAATTGTAACACGGGGCAATTGTAACAGAGGTTCCCTTTCCTAGCAGAAACACGCTATAAACTTAAAATTTGTAGAGAGCATGCGCATTTCATCGCTCCACGTGATGTATAAATGTTAGCAGATTTAACGGTTCGTGGAACTTTTAGAGCAGGAAAGTAATATTTCACATTACCCATTGTTTTTCTTCTGGACAAATATGTAGATGAGCTACGGCTGTCATTTTTAAATATTTAGAAATTATGTTCTTAGGCCATATTTTGCTAACGTTTCAACGATGAATACCTAAGCTAAAATGGAAAAAAAATCTCTCCAAATATGGTCGCCTCTGTCAGGGGCAATTGTAACAAGCTGTTACAATTGCCCCTGAAGGACTGTTTCTGTAAAGTAACTCCCGTAGGAACTCGCGCGGGTATTAAGCAGCTTTCCGCTGCATCAACACCAAGCTAATATATAACCAATCAGGGGCCACGGAGCGTTTTGAAAGTGGAAGGGGTGAGCGGCAAGGGGTGGGTGGGTGGGGGGGGGGGCTAAACAGGCTAAAAATCACAAATGTATGGTAATTTGTCCGTTTTTGTACACGTTTCCTGACGAAAGTGGGGGGGGGCTTAGCAAATGAGAATTGCATAACGTTGAACGTATCCGTCAATCATTTATTTTACTCACAAGGAAAAAATGGCCTTATTTAAAAGCTCAGACATGAGAATAAAATTACTTTGAACATATCTGTCCAAAATGATTTAGTCCGAAAAAAAGGTGTCTTTAGTTCGTTTATTATTTGTTTCATTGTAATCAGAGCCTCAAGTTTTTTATTTTTGTTTTTTAATAATTTATATCACTTTAATAGAAACGAAAAAGTAAACAAATATGAAGAGGGTGAACATTAGGTTCTTTTAATGCCAAAATTGTAAATAGGAGTAGACTTGTAAATAAAGAAAAACAGCAAAGAGTAGCCTCGTCGATAAGCTCAAGCATCAGAACTTCATAACTTTGAATGAATATTGTCAATTATAATGCTTTACAAAAACAAAAGGTAACCATATATCTATAAGCTCAGACATGAGAATTAAATAACTTTGAACATATCTGCCCAATACGTTTTGAAATATTAGAAATATTGATTTAATTTGTCCGAAAAAGTGCCTTTAGTTTGTTTATCATTTGTTTCATTGTAATCAGAGCCTCAAGTTTTTTTAATATTCTTGTTGTTTTAAGAATTTATATCACTTTACTAGAGAACTTCACAACTTCATAAGTTTGAATGTATAGTCAATTATAATAGTGCTTTGTTTACAATTACAAAAGGTAACCTTATCTATGAGCTCAAACATGAGAATTAGATATTAGATAACTGTGAATATATCATTTGATTTGATTTGATTTGTCGAGTGTACATGGTATAAAACATAAAAGAAACACTGACAGGATAGCCCATGAAATCCGAAAAGGCTTATTTTTATACGGTCCTATAAATGAGAAAGAGATTAACGGAAACCCCCCCCCCCCACGCCTGATTTGCTTTTTCTTATTAGAAAAAAAACACATTAAAAGAGAGAAAGAAAAGAGAGGAAGGGAGGGAAATGGAGAGGAGGAGGAGAGAGAGAGAGTGGAAGGGCAGATAGGAAAGTAAAAAGGTAAAGATGGAGTGAAAGAAGAAAAAAGAAAGATAGAAAGAAAGAAAAGAAGAGGAGAGAGAGAGAGAGGGAGAGATGGGAGCCCCAATAAAAGATTAAAATATATTTTCAATATGATACCTGAAAATATATGTCCAATTACGTTTTGTTAACAGGGCAAAGAAATATTGATTTTGCCAAAAAAAGTGGCGTAAATTTTGAAGATTGGTTTTACCAAAAACAAAGCTGTCATTTTTTACTTCTTATCAGAAATGTATCACTTCATTTGGAAAAGAATGTGTTAAAGTCAAAAGGTGTAGGCCTAATATAAAGTTTTATACCACAGTTGTCAGTTTAAAGATATTGGGTAGGTACAAAGTAGATAAAGAACCAAAATATGAATTGATGAAGGTTTTATAGTTCTACAGTTAAAGGGTGAAGCTCGAACAACCTAAAAAAAAAATATAGATATATATATATATATATATATATCTTAACTTTTGCCCCATATCATGAATATAACAAGTGGAAAATATAATATAAATGAGTCAAGCATTGTCATGTTTTATCATAATTAGCTTATGTGGTTTAAATCTTGGATCTGCCAAGTGCATATAGCTTTGATAAAGAAAAACAAAATGTTACAATTTCATGTGTTACAATTGCCCCGTACGTCTGTTACAATTGCCCCTGGACACGGGGCAATTGTAACACTCGACATCTTGTTTTGAAATGGTAATGGCATAAAAATAACTTGTTGTACTCAGCCCAAACCTATTAATATGTCAAGCTAAGATATGCATATTTCATTTTATTTAGTTTTAAGCAAGTATTTAGCTTTAATAAAGTTGATAGATCAAATTTGGAAAAAACTGTTACAATATTATTGTTCCCGGTCTCCCCTATTCAATTAGCCTGTAATTGAAGAGTGGAGAACAATATCTGGAATCTACCGGTACTCGTGAATTGCATATTTGTCATGATAGATGTTATGTCTCGTAAGCTTTCAGATTGTCAATCCAAAACAACCTTTGTTTCAGAATGTATCAACTTGATTATGCTCGGAAACAGAATAAATAGAGAAGGTACATTGAAACGACATTGCAACTGTTTGTATCAAAAGCTAGTCAGTCATTTTAATGGGTAAACTGGGTCGACCCAGCTGCTTTTATTGGCCTAGTCGGTCACGTCGACAGACTACCATCAAGCTTGACAGACGAGCTTTAAAGCTCGTCCGTCAAGTTGAGAGATGTAGATTCAGTTTTATGATAGTCCGTCTCGACGGACTAACATGACAGACTAGCTTTAAAACTAGTCCGTCTTGACCGACTAGCATTAAAGCTAGTCGGTCCATTGACGGACGAGGTTAGGTTTTCAGTGTATCATCCGCAAACAGATAGATACTACTTGAAGAAATCAGATCAGGAAGATCATTAATGTACATTACAAAAAGCAGGGGTCCGAGGACACTCCCCTGTGGTATACGCTAACAGGAAATTGCCTGATCCTCTTGAGCGTTTTAAACAAAGGTTGAGAAGCGATCTTGTCATATCGTATATTTATTATATGGTTGTCTATGGATAGGTTGAAGCTGGAGTATCGATTGACACGGGAACTCTGGAGGAAATAGAGATCCAAAGAGGAACAGTTCTAGCTTACGTAATGCGGGAGATTCTAGTCCGCTCCGATGGTAGTTTCGAGATACAGTTGGCAGGTTGTCCGGGAGGATACGAGGTGATTGAAGGTAATATGCAAGTGCACCTGCATCATATATGGTGAATCTAAAGCAATATTTTCAATCATCATTCTGAAGAGAAAAAAATAAGCAAATTGAAAAGAATCTCCTAACCATGATTATTGTAACCTTTTAATCGTTTATATCATATTTATGTATATTATTTCATTCTTTAAAACAGTGTTGTTGAACATTGTTTATAATTTAGAATAAAAATACTGTACCCTTTACATTCCTAAAAATCGTGTTGCCGACCATGTCTGTAGATTTTAAAAGATAAAAACTTTTTTATTCCTGAGCAGAGCAACCTCCTTCACCTGTCATTCTTGAGTCACCTGTCATTCTTGAGTCAACTGACCAATCACTGATGTACACATTCATGGACTGGTTTTGTCCTCGATGTTGTCATGGTAGGTATACAGATATCAATTCAATTCCAATTTCTAGAAATAAAAACTTATTATTGGCTCTGAATTATAAATACCATACTCTGAACTGCGATTTTAAAACTAAACTTCAGTGTCTATGGAGTGATGCAGGATCGTTTTAAAGCGCTCGAGTCTAAACCATACCTCCAGTCTACTTATTCATGTTTTATCTAGTTTGGTCGTGTTTTTTCATTTACATTCATTTTAATTCATATTTCTCAGATGTGTTTAGCCATAAAGTGATGTTTGAAGCTGTACTTAGTTCAAGTCCTCCACAAGAACATGAAGAATATAGGCAATGTCTTGACGTTGGTGCCAGTATGGGTCGTCCCCGAGATATACCGTTCTATGAGGATATCAGTAAGTATATTGGCCTTGTTCCAGCTCTGTCAGGTACCTTTTGCCACTCGAAACCACGTTTTAGAGAATAAAAACTAAAAACCTATTTAATCGGATGGTATGGGATATGAGTCAGATTGAAAAAAAATCAATATGTATTGCTATAAGAGTGTTGTTTATTTTTTATGTTTCCGAACATAGTTATAATGACGTTTAAACACAAATAGAATAATGAATTTTGAAAAGAAAAACAGAGATAATGCAAACCGCTTATATGTCTTCTATGTCAGACGCGGTTAATAATAGTTTCCATATACAGTCTGTGTCAAATAAAATTGTACAAGATTAATCACAACCTGGTATTGTTTGGTATTTTCATAAAACAGGAAATCTGACTTCTGCAATTTTTTTGGTTTTTCATTACATTTGGTGCTGTACTTTTTGAGATATGACTAGTTTTCTACCATCACGAAAAATTCATTTTTCGCACGCAGTCCCATGCCTTTGTGTAGGTTTCGCATAATGGTCATGAATTCAGCGCTCCAGAACAAAAGAAGTGAATAATTTCGATTTGTTCCTCGTCGCACAAAATTTAGCATAACTTTTGTTTACGAAAGCAAATTATACAGAACAAAGCGCACCAGCAAGGAAAATATTTTGGCTTTAATTTGGTACCACGTACACACATTTGAAAAGATTTCACACCTAAATAGTTTTTCCCTGACTGTACCATTTTATTTTTTTATTTTTTGACACTGACTAAATATTCATGATCCCGCTCTATATTATTTTTATATATTTTTCTTTGATAATTAAACATTTAGAATGAAACAAATAAGTCCAAAATAGTGGCGTGTCTATTTGTTAAGCAATAAATAAACATGAAATATATTCAGCTTAGACTTTCTAAGGATTGGAAAGGTATACGGCAGAAGAAATATGTACAGTCATGTATATGGTCACAAAAATGGAGTTGAAAATCCTGTAGATAACTATAAATAAATTGGCAACGTAAAAGAAATACAATAAATCAGATAATAAGTATAAAATTGAATATCCAATATATACGTAGTAATTCAAAGTAAACTTTGTTTTTGCGAGCTTTTTAGAATTCAACCTTGAATATAAAGTCATGTGTTTGTTTTGTTGATTTATCATTAAAGAATGCCTAGAATAAATTTTTATATCATTATATAATAATATATATATCATTATCATATCATTATACAATATCGTAAAAAAATAAACATTAAGGGAGGGTTGGCATAATTACAAGTGCTATGTGCGACATTGGAAAAGTATACAGTCTGTATAAAATAAGATGGTTCAGTTAGATTTTGTTTATGTAGGAAAATTAATCGACATTCATTATACATGTTATAGTGTTTGATATTTCATAAATTTTGGCTTTAATTTGGTACCACGTTAACACATTAATTCAGACGGTTTGATAATTAAATTATTTTTTCCCTGACTGTACACTGAAAACCTAACCTCGTCCGTCAGTGGACGGACTAGCTTTAAAGCTAGTCAGTCACGACGGACTAGTTTTAAAGCTAGTGTGTCATGTTAGTCCGTCGAGACGGACTAGCTTACAACTGAATCCAAATCTCTCAACTTGACGGACGAGCTTTAAAGCTAGTCCGTCACACTTGATGTTAGTCCGTCGATGCGACGGACGAGCTCAATAAAATTGGAATGGTAGCCTCAGTTTACCCATTAGAATGACCGACTAGGATTTGATACACATAGCTGCAATGTCGCTTACAATTGAAATGACTGACTAGCTTTTGAAATACACACAGATGCTATGTCAATTATTATCTCCATTGTAAATTTAGAGCGGCATGTTTCCAAACATAATCAAGAGAATACATTATTCTCAAACAAAGGTTGTTTTGACCTGACAATCTTAAAGCTTACGATATATAACATCAATCACGACAAGAATGCAATTCACGAGTAGGTTCAAACTGTTGTTCTCCATTCTTTAATTACAGGCTAATTGAATACCTCGTTACTATAGAACCCAAGAATCTGGTCTATTCTTATAGATTACTGGTGAATGCCCGGCTAAGCAACAGCAGTGAATACAAGGTGAATAGCATCGAGTGAATAACATGCGCATTGCGAAAAGGACATCATCTATTATTTGTATTATCTGTATGTGAAATCTATTTAATGAGCAAACTGTAAGGAAGCAGATCCGATATACCCCGTAAAAGTGAAGATTTTGATGATAATGGCGATCTCCTTCTTGTGATATGTGTGAGTACTCTTTTTGAATTCCTTATTTTTCAGTTCATAGATATCGTTATTTTTTCACATGGATTAATACTATAATCATCAACGCGAAACAAATTCTGTCTTGCCAAATTAATTTACAAATTGCGTGTGTGTTACTGACAACGATAATAGCAACATTAAATATTGAATTCAATTCTAATTCTAAGAATTATATGTGCCACTATTTCTTTTAGATTACTATCTGAAAGAACAGAATTTTGGATTAGAGGCGCGATTGCGGGATTCCGTCTGAGGTGGCTCTCAAGAAAGATATGCGTAGAAAATGCAAAAATAGGCAGGCCGACAACAAACAAGACAATGATGATGCAAGCCATTGGCGGGGAAGCCCGGTGGACAGTGGGGACCGTTTCACCCTCGATTTTATTTCTGGGATCGTTCCCCTTGATTTTTAAAGTGATCAGCTAGTGAAGCTAATAAAGAGGCAAAATGTATGTTGAATATAATGCTAAATGCTATTCTAAGCCCCCCCCCCCAGTCATGACATCAAATCGCCGCACTGGAAGCAAGCATAATTTATAAAGTATAAATTCAAAATGCATATTATTAGCGTTATGGATTGCATCTAACTTGTTTGTTTGGCCGGGCTTCAGTGTAATTATTTCACATTTGATTTTCCAAATTAAATCTCAACATCACATTATTTGATAATTGCCATAATGTTAACTAATTGTGCCTCCTGTATTAATTCCTGTATTCTGATATCATCATAATAAAATGATTTTGGCTTGAATTCTTGAATATTTGTGAAAAAAAATTAATCGTATCTTTAAAATGTTTTCTCATATTTCAGATTTGACGTCTCTGACAAGCTGATGAAGCCATATTAAGCTATTTCGTAATGCTAGTCGGTCAAGACAGAAGTAAGAACATCGCGACAGACAAGCGCGACTGACTAGTTTTGACACCTTGACGGACTAGCTGTAAAGCTAGTCCTGCATCAAAGCTCGTCAGTCTGGGCATCACTACGACTAGCTTTTATGCTAGTCCATCAAACTAGTCGGTCAAAACGGACTAGCTTTAAAGCTAGTCCGTCGTGACCGACTAGCATTAAAACTAGTCCGTCGTGACCGACTAACTTGACGGACTAGCTTTCAAGCTAGTCCGTAGAGACGGACGAGCTTTAAAGCTAGTCCGTAATAAGCGGATTGTGTTGAAGGAAAACTAGTCCGTCGTGACTGACTAGCTTTAAAGCTAGTCAGTCCGGGCATCACTACGACTAGCTTTAAAGCTAGTCGGTCTACCCATTTAGGTTTTCAGTGTACCATTCTCTTTGATACAGTCTGTATAGTGAAGAAGAGGTGTTAAATGGCTTCAATATACACTGTTAGTGTTGTTAGTTGTTTAAAATCTTAAACAACTGCGCGTTAACCGGTGAATCGCACAGCGTTGTTTAACTTTAACTTTAACGCTCTTGTTGTTTAAAAGTTCAAACAACCTGTTGTTTAATGGTTGTTTAAAAGATCAACAGTATTGTTTAACACTTCTCTCCAAAAATAAAAACGCTGCAACTTTAGGTTAACGCCGCCTGGTATCGAACTCACGACCCTTCGATGGTAAGGCAGACGCTCTATCCACTGAGCCAACACATCAGTACATACACGTGTATAATGTGTGAGGCATCAGTCCTTCGCAATGATTGAAATGTTGCCCCGATTTTACCTTCCATGTTACGAGTGATGCCATTAGCTCATGACTATCACGTGATATTTCCCTCGGCCTGTTTAAACAAAACTTTTTAATATCTAAACTCTAAACTTTAAACAGGTCTTGTCTATAGCTATAAAACCTCGCTTTTCCGGTTTTAAACAACAATGTTTAAACATTAAACAAGAATGTTTAACTTTTAAACCAATATTTTTTTAAACAGCGAAAATTTTTAAACCGCGTTCTAACGGTGTACAATGTAAATTAAATCAAATAAGATAAAAACAAGGCAAAAAACAAAGGAAATGCAAACATTAATTTCCTCTATCCAGGCATGGGTTTTTCTAGTTTATACATATCGATTCTAGTTGTAAACTTAAGGGGAAGATGGCGCTATCACTCTACGCAAAGCGAACGCGGCCATAGACATTTTGTATTTTGCACAGTTATTTCACTTTGTTTTCTTGATTATGGCGAGCAACTACCTTTTCAAAGAAATGTTCAACTTGAATAAGTACGCTAAGAGTCTGAATTTTTCAAAAATAGGAATAACTTATTGCAAAGGGGAAAAAAAGTTCTGTCACTTGTGTCAATTCGAAATCCTAGTCAGATCAAATTCCTGTACAATATGGCCAATTTTGCTCTCAAAATAGCTCATACGCCGCATAATCATCTTCCTGGATAACGCGTAATTATATTACAGCTGACTGTTCAAGCAGATTTTAAAAGCTTTGAATTCTCAGCTTTCCAAAGATGGTACATTCATTTCGATTGGTTAAGAAAAAGTCCTGTCACTTTGAACATTATCACAATAGAATCTTTACTCGATGGGTCGATATTTCCGCATATCACATGCATATCGCATGTGGACGGCGTCTTCGCAAGAGGTGACAAGATCACTATTTATATCAATAATCGTTTGGAACATCAATCTATGTGAAATAAAGATTCTGATTAGAACTTCAGCACAATCGTGTTATAGGCTTGCCAGAATGTCTTTTTCCCCAATCTGGTCTGAAGCATCTACCTACGAAAACCATGATAAAAGTTTAATTATTTCTTTCATGTCCATGAGTATTTTGCTCAAACAGATCGACGGACAAATACCATTCAACCACAGGGAAGTTTTCTTAGGCGAGTTTTTGTACGCTAAGTAATAATTGCATGCAGTTGTCAACTGTTCGCTTCCCGTCGTCAGCGCGGGTTTAGTTGACATTTATGCGGCGCCGTATCATTTTCTGCGCCGCTCAGCTGTATTTCCACTAAACTCATGAATGCAGTGTTGCGTTTCCCCTCCGCAAATAATAGACGCGTCTTTATGTTAAGATTTAATGCCATACGTTAGATTTACATTTCACGTGGAGTAGAATTGATATGATGCAATAGTAGGCCCTAGACATGTAATTTGAAGTCATATCGATACATTGCTGCATTATACAGTGTAAATCAAATGAAATCAAATCAACCAAGTTATAAAAAAAAAAAAACGAAATGAAAGATGAATATCCCTTATCAAAGCCTATACTTTTGTAGTTTTGCAAAAAATATGTGATGCTTTTGTATTATTGATTCATCACACATTTTTCATTTCAAGATCTTGATGGAGAATACGAGGAGGAGGCACTGTTAACAGGTGAAGGAGAAGATGAAGAAGAAGAAGAAGGAGTGGGAGAAGTAAAATGTATTCATCTTGTTGAATGTTTGAGTCATTTACCGAAAATGAGTGTCGGTATATATAAAACCTAAGAAACAATTGATACATTTATTGATTTTATTTGTCGTATGTTGGAAGTATAAAATGTAAATAACAAGGGAAAACACCTATAGGATTACCCATGACCAGCTTATGCGGCGGTCACAACTCGTCGTAGCCTACGGGGCACGTGCCATCGACGTAGCCTGCGTTGCATGTGCAATGCACGCACAGGTCCTGGGTCAACTTCTGCGATTCCTGCGTTTCTGTAGTAAGGGTATTGAAAAAACCTCCTGTACGTCGTACATGCATTGTACCTGCGAGGTACCTACGCTGCACGATTTTTCTACGAAATCCGTCGTAGGGAGTTGCACGTCGAAGGTACGGCGAGTTGTGACCGCCGCATTATTCATCTCAATACTCACCAAAGGGTGCAACGAGAGATTCGCCATCCCTGACATCCGCACTGCCTTGCCGAAAGGGGCTTTCTTCCCAGACACCATCCGTCTTTGGAACTCCTTGCCTCAGCTCGCTGTTGACCTCCATCTATTGACATCTTCTAGTCTAACACAACACATGCATCCAATAGATATTCATTTTTTCATACTTTATTTTATTCAACTGAAGATGCATGTCTTTACGCTTGATAACAAACCGTAGTGCGAGTATACTCCTAGGAGGCTGTGCACAATTATCGGAAGAAGAAGATGATGAATGCTCAAAAGACTAATTTTCAATATGGTGCTATCTCAAATGATCAATGTTCTCTAGTCGTGATTGGCCAAACACTTGTCACATGACATTCCGTAGAAAACACATAATCAACTCTTTGGAAGAGAATGCGTGGCTTTCATTAATTTATGATCGTTTAAAGAATTACTCTTCTGCTGAAGCTGTTCAGCATAATAATCGTCTTAATGCTTACTGTGAAGAATACGCTAGGAATAACAATTATGACAGACATAGCGCGCTAAAAATTATTATCAATATTGTTAGAATATAATGCTATAATAATAGCATATGAAATGAACTTTTCATTGTTTTATCTTGACACATTACATGCACTGACTGCATGTAAGGCTCTACATTTCAGATTTTGACAAACTTTTTTTTTGTCTCTACAAAGTTACTCAATCCCTGTCAGACACGACTCCCACAAAGTCAGCCAGTCGAACGGCTTGCCACTACAAGTTTTATTTACTTATATACCTACTTTTAATTTCTGGTCTTGAATTTTTTATTTTATTTTATTTTGTTTTCGTTTTGGTGTTGCTTTGTTTTGTTTTGTTTTGTTATTTTTGTAAACTAATAATCATATTGAAACGGATTAATTTACAAAATCATACCTTTAACATTTTCTCATGTTAAATCCTTATAACTTTACAGGTGTCAGTGTTTATCTCGTTCAAATACGTGCCAGGTTGCAGCCAATATTAACATCACCAAATGTGGCCGGTATGAGGACATCATTGATCAAGCTACTCAAGCTGCCTGACGTGCTAGACAGTTTGAATCTCATAGTTAGTCTTTATTATTTTTTTAATTCCTAACTGTTTAATTTTTCATATTATTGTATTCTAAGAAGGGGGTATGTCTTGACATGTGTTTAAGTAAAAAATAGTTTTCCTTTGGGCATTATTGGCCCGATGATCTCGAAGGTTGTCTAAAGTTAGTAGGCCTACTACATACCCACTAAATACGAATTTAGTAAACCTTGCTATTGTCTCGAACAATAGGGTGACGTATTTGGTC
Organism: Paracentrotus lividus; assembly: GCA_940671915.1. Taxonomy (NCBI): domain Eukaryota; kingdom Metazoa; phylum Echinodermata; class Echinoidea; order Camarodonta; family Echinidae; genus Paracentrotus; species Paracentrotus lividus. The sequence goes on along the minus strand of CALNVZ010003434.1, from coordinate 1,178,396 downwards.
GACCAGCTAACTTTAGATACACTTCGATAAAAGTGGCCGAATGTTTAATTATGGAATAAATAATGTCTGAATGTAAAATTATTATCATAGCCATCAGTGGTGGATCCAGGCGGGGGCTCAGGGGACGCCCCCTATAATTTTCAAACCGCTCATTGACTATATACTTGTTAAAATCAGAAAATTTCGGGGGCGCCCCCCCCCCCTATCCTGAAATCCTGGATCCACCACTGGCCATTGTTTTAATATTTACTTTTCAATATAAGTGTGCAAGTAATTATTGTAATTAAACATTGTATGAATCATCAAATAATATAGTTTATTCTGTGTTTTGCTATGTATTATGTTATATAGTTCCAGCAGACACGCGATTCTATTTCTCTCGAAGAAACAATGCCGAAAATGACAATACAAGATTTTCAGGAAGAGATTGGCATTGATGATCTTAACAGTGTAAAACCACTTCTTCAGATAGCTGGCATATGTCTCAAGGTATGACATTGTTTTAGATTTAGATTAGACTGTTTGTTGTATGTTGGTTCGTTTATATTATTATAATAATAGTTACATTTATATAGCGCTTAATGCATATCCGCTGTGGTGTTCCGAAGCGCTTATAGTGTTAACTAACTATTATGTTATAAATACATACACTCAAAAGAATAAGACATGAAAGTGGATACGACCTGTATAATGGGTCGTATTCATAAGAGCAATTGGGCCTTCTTTTTTTTCTGTGATTTTACTTATTATTGCAAGTTCTCCTAGTAACTATTATATTGCTTCTTATGGTTTTTCCTTGCTTTTGAAAGGCCTTCGGAATTTGCCTATGATAGGCGTTTGGCATTTGTTAAATTTCACACATTTGTATTGAATTCACTATATTTGTGCCATTTGAAATCTTATGTATTCTATGCTCATGTTACCATTGAAATTGTATGTATTTGTCCCGTTTTATGCAAATGTCAAAAATTTTGAATTGAATTGAATTGAATTGAACACAAAAAAAAAATTAGTAAATACTATCTTGAAAAAATATCTACCCTTTGCTTCAAGCAAGCATCAGTAATTTTAATGGTTAAATAAACATAGTCTTTATATAATGGTCTAATCGTACCAAACCAGTTTTGGGGTTTCTGGACGGGTTCGGTGTCCGAACAATCAATTTTAACCAACCATTTGAAAATGTTTTCAACATGTTCAAGCAATGTTTTTTTTCGGGTTTTTTTAGCCCAAAATGTTCGAAAATATCGTGGAAAATAAAAAATTGATAACGATAAGCAATATTTTTGCTTAACCATGAGATAAAAACAGGGTTTTTTTTTACCCAATCTCCCATCCTACTACATTGCAAATTTTCTTTGCAGCCTTTATTATCGTCACGTTTTACTTTTCCTATTTCGTCCTATACACTGTTAGAAAACAAGTTGTTTAAAATCTTAAACAACTGCGTGTTAACCGGTGAATCGCACAGCGTGGTTTATAAATTAAACAACCTGTAGTTGTTTAAAACTTCAACACTCTTGTTGTTTAAAAGT
>CALNVZ010003434.1:1158236-1176836 GCA_940671915.1 Paracentrotus lividus | reverse complement strand
TCAAACAACAATGTGTTTAATGGTTGTTTGAAATATCAACAGTATTGTTTAACGCTTCTCTCCAAAAAATAAAAACGCTCCAAACTTTTGGTTAACGCGGCCGGGTATCGAACTCACGACCTTTCGATTATAAGGCAGACGCTCTATCCACTGAGCAAGACATCTGTACATACATGTATTTAATGTGTGAGGCTTTAGTCCTTCGCCATGATTGAAATATTGCGCCGATTTTGTAAGCGAGTGATGCCATTAGCTCATGGCTATCACGTGACATTTGCCTCGCCTGTTTAAGCAAAACTGTTTAATATCTAAACTATAATCTGTAAACAGGTCTTTTTTTAAGGATATAAAACCCTCGCTTTTCCGGTTTTAGAACACAATGTTTACATATTAAACAAGTATGTTTAAGGAGCAAAGGAAGGTGATCGTCCTTGGAGCTCTGCGGACACGCCCCTAGTGGTTCTGAAAGCTCTTTGTCTAGAGTTCTACACCACTTGTTGTGGCACTAAAGATCCAAATAATGTGAAGTGCGTTGGAAGTGGTAAATAGAAGCGATGAGCGATCAAAACACACGAAGCCTGTCGGATTTTGGAGGAAGACACGTGTGAGTCAAAGCTCCGAGGCTAGATATCAGCGACCATACGATGGTATGATTCTACTGACTATCGATCAGAGCATGTTAGCGAAAAGAGAAAGAAAAGAAGCGAAAAGATAGACAAGAGCGAAAGAGGAGAAGAAAAGGTTCAGATAAAAAATAAAGTTGAGCAACAAACACCGGAAACATGACGATCATATGGAAAATAAAATGAGACAAAGTGTTACCCTCCTGTCACTAAACGTGCGGGGAATAAGAAATAATAACAAGAGAAACTCAATATTTCAATGCTAAATAACCAAAGGCAGATGTTTTTCTTCTGCAGGAAACTTTTCTTACACAAGAGAATGGAAAAGAAATTAAGAGAGAATGGAAGGGATTATCCTTTCATGCATTTGCACTGCAAAAACTGGGGGTGTTAAATTTACACCACGGGTGTTAAATCTACACAACCGGCGGAATCTATATCCGCCCCCACCAACTGGTGTTATATTAACACCAGTTTGGGTGTTAGAAATACATTAATAAAAATTTTGGTGTTATTTTAACACCCATTCTGGTGTTAATTTGACACTTTCATAGTGTTAATTTCGAAATTTGATACCAGTGGGTGTTGATTTCACTGGCGTAATCCGTATAGAATGCTATTCATCTGGGGAAATTACGTAAAAATACAAAAGCGTCATCCCTGATGAATAGATAAGGGCGAGCGAATTTACGCTAGTGAGTGTTGATTTTATCTTGTTGGTTGTTATTTAACACCAATCGGTGTGGTCGGATATAGATACCAGGGCTGGTGTTAAATAACACCAGCTTTTGGTGTTAAAAAAAGTATTACAGTTAACATCATAAACTAAAACTAATATTGCTGGCATATATTCTGTTTATGATATTTATATATGATATATATCAATAGATTATGACATATTACCTGCAAAAATTTCACCAAGTGCTCTTTTTAGAAATTATTGTCTTAACACCCAAGTGGTGTTAGGAGATAGCATTTCTAATTCCGAAACTAAACACCACAATTTAACACCCGCAATGGTGTTGCATATTTTACCACGCAGCGTTTTTGCAGTGTGAAGCAATCATGGAAAGGTGTTTCGATATTGTTTTTAAAGAAAAATTAGATATTTGTATTAATTCCAGTAAATAGATAATGAAGAGAAGGAAATTATTGATTATTTTAGTATTGGTGACAGAAATGATGTGCCTGTAATGTGTACGTGTCTCCTAACGAAAAGAAACAAAGCAATCTTTTTCAAACGATGAGTAATTGGGTTAATTTACACACTGACCGTGAAAAAATACACTTTAACAAATTGGGGGCTGACTTCAAAATGTGTAAATTAAATCAGATCTTAGATCATGTTGAGCGGAAATCTTTTATAAAAAGTTACCAGAATATATATTCAAGTGGTAAAACATTTAACTATAGATAATATTGGCGAAAATTGCACGGTGAGAAGAAACAAACTTTACTTACAGAAGTACATACCACAAAATGGCTTCAAGAAATAGATTTTTGGTTAGTGGCGGAGGGTTATTTCTATAAATAACGTAAGACGTGCTATTAATCAAGCGGATTGCTCTATAGTCCAGATCACTCGTGCTGATTACGGTAACATTAGCATATGATACAAATATCATCGAGGTAAGGATATGGAACTTAACAATCACTTCTATCTATATGATGAATATAAAATACAAATTAAAAGTATTATTCGAAAGCAGAAAAGAAATGATGAAAAGAGAAAAGATGTACATACGCGTTTGGGAAATGATGGCAAATATAAAGAATAAAAGAATATTCCAATATATCAAATGCAACCAGATATTAAAAAAGAGGGAAAGAATTCGAGATAATTAGTTGCTTTAGAGAAAGAAAATATGAAGATTGATGAATGAATTTGAAAAGAAGAACAAAAATGAGTTAATAGAATTAAAGAGAAGAATAGAGCATTATTATGAAAAACAAATGAGAAGGTGCACAGAGTGCAAGAGCTCGAGTACAATACTTAAGAAAAAGGAAGAAACATAATGTCAAATATTTTAAAGAAATTGAAAAGAAAAATGCTGTTTATATTTCCGAAGTGGCCATATCTTTAAAGGGAATTAAAGTAGCTTTCAAAAACAAGAGCAATTATATCAGATTAATAAAATATATTGATTGCCAAACAGTAAAAACAAACTAACTCGAAAGTTTCAGATCAAATGGAAGTCATTTACTACCTTAAAAGCAGTGTAACAAACAAATGCCAAGCATACCAGCCGAAGAAAAACACCAGTACCCTCTGCTGATAGGCGCACCAGGCCGCTAGAGACGAGACTTTTACAACAGGAAATGGGTGTGTGGAAAAGCACATGGTTTTATAAAACCATACCGGCTGTCGGTTTTTAATAAATTTTGAGTAATGGAAATTGCATTGGATATCTCGAAGGTAAAAGCAAAGCAATTAGATTGCAATTTTGAAAGAGATACCAAGACTGACCTAAGTGTTTATAATTATGTCTTGGCAAAATAAGCTAAATCGTAATAAATTTGTGATTTGAATATCATTCAATAGTACTAGCATCCCTTTAAAGATTGGAGAAAAAGTGAACATGATATGAGTAAGATTTTGAATTAATACTTCACAATTTTACTCAAATTGTATAGCCTCGCAGACATAAAAACAGAATGGAGATAAGAGATTATATTAGAAACATAAGAGTAAAAATAAAATGAAAAAAGAGAAGCTGATATATGTGAAGGTAAAAATTTCGAAATGCAGAATTACACTGACATTGAAAAGTATGAGGCAAATAAAACTCCAGAAGAGATGGATTAACTGTAGAATTTTACAAAGAATTTTGGGAAGACCTGCAGGACTTATATTGGGAAGCCTGAATGCAGGTTTCGAAAAGGGGCGGTTATCGTATACACAGCGTATGGAGATTATAACTTTATTATATAAAAGGGAGACAAAGAAGATATTGGGAATTGGAGACCAATTACGTGTTAAATAATTGACTACAAATTAAGCTGCAATGGTAACTGGCTTAGGGGGCCGTCACACTGAGGTCGTTCTATAACGTTTCTTTGCCCGTTTTTGCCCGTTTTTAAAAAAAAATGCTTGAATCGGTGCTTTGGTGGGTTGGACTTACAAACTTGGAAAAATAATTTCTTGAATGCGATGCTAGCAGTTCATAAATGTTTCTCCGTTACGGTCAAATTCCGTCTTTATCGCGTCGCCAAATACGTTGTTATCACAGTTTCAGAACGTAGTAAACTGTGCCGTTCACTGCTAATACCGTTCGTAGCACGTCCAAGCGGTCACTAAAAGTGCCTATGCGCAGCATGATAAAAGTTAGAATTAGCACGTTCGTAAGTAAGCGTCTTTCTCCGTTCAGAGTAAGTGCGCTACCCGTGTTAAGGAACGTTGTCACTACGTTTTAATTTTAGAACTTGAAGCCAGTACGATTTTTTTACATGTTCAAAAAAATGGAATGGCCTTTCCGTTCTCGTCCAGGTTGCGGGCCCGTCGCACAAGTTCGGTAAACAGATTGTTAAACGGTGCTGTTTTACTAGATTCTAAAAGGTCTGCACTACGTTCAGTGCCGTGTGTAAACAGATTGGAGCCGCGTTCAGCCAAGAACTACCCTAGTGAACGCAGTGAGAAATAGCTCAGTGTTGACGGGATTATGTACATGCCCGTTTCTGTTTAAAAATTAAACGTATGTTCGTAGTACGTCCTTCTCGTTCAGAGTAGTCCTACCGCGTTTAAGGAACGTTGTCACTACGTTTAAATTTAGAACTTGAATAATTAATATACAAATGCTCGTTTGTATGACGTCCTAAGCACATCTTTAGAACGATTTAAGTACGGCAATTTCGTTTATGTACGCTCCATCTCGTTTCAGGTACGTTGCGCCACACCGCTTAAATTTTAGGAGCGGAATGGGCGCCCAGAATTTTTTTTTGAACATTTTTTTGGTAAATCCGACCGAGCTAAGTCCATGAAGTTTCGTAAAACAGATCGTAAGAAAGTATTTAACTTAACGTCCACATCAGTTTACACACAGACTATGCCCGTTCGGCAAAATTTGCAGGACGGTAGTAGGAACGAGCTGCAGTGGTGACGGGGGTATAACAGACTACAAAAAGTTAATAAAATCATTGGTTAATGAAGACCAGGTTGGATATAATAAAAGGTAGAATGGGATGTTAATATAGCAAAAATAATTCAAGTATCATTGATTTGCGAAATTTGATAATTGATGGATGCCTCTATTGTAGATTTCTACAAGCGTTTTGATACGCTGGAATGGAATTTTATAGATTGAGTGTTTGGATAGCATGGTTTTTGATATAAATGTTTAGAAAATGGATCCTCAGTCTTATATACACAGATTTTCAAATTGTGTAGTTTTGAATGGTTGTTTACTAAATATATTCTCTGCCCTACTCGGGAATAAGACAGGGTTTGTCCACTATCTGCTCTACTTTTTAATTTTGTCTTTGAAGTTCTCAAGTAATAAAATAAGAAATAATGAGTGGCATTTAAAGGTATCTGTAATGGGGGAAAAATCAAAGGGAAATAAAAATAGGACAGTTAGCTGATGATATGACGATTTTGTGGAAAAATATTAAGTCAGGTGACAAAGCTCTTGAATACATTATAAGGATTTTGGCGATTTTCGGGTGTAAAAGCTTTATACAAAGGATAAAACCAAGCAATGTGGTTAGGGAAAGATAAACGCATTTAGCTCGGTTAGTGGTATTTTCGTGGGTTGAAAACTATGTTAAAGCTCTTGGTATTTTCTTTCTAAAAATGAAGCCTTGAGTTATGAATTAAATTGGTAAAAGAAAAAATAGAATAAAATCGAAAAATCATTGAATATTTGTAAAACAAAGAATCTTACATTACAGAGGTCAAGATAATCATTTTTAAAAACGCTAATATTATCGAAACTTGTAATAAGCACAGCACAAATTATTTTGTCCTTGTGATGTTTGTAAAGAAAATTGATAAATTAATGAGAATTTCTTTGGGGATCCACTGTTGCCAAACGTAAAAAGATCTAATGTAATTGCGATCATCAAAAAGGAGGGCTTAGTATGTTGGATTTGAAAAGTTGCAGTTAAATAGTTTTAGTTAAAATGGAATACTAGATACTTTGATGAACAAAGCAAAGTGGAAAGTGGATGTTTGACGCATTGGTTTGGATAAAACTTGGAGGTAGCGTTATTAATAAAAAATTGTAAATTGATCCGAAATATATACTAACTTTAAAAATTGTCAATAGACTTAGTTTTTATCGTGAAGTATTGTAATGTGTACTTTAAACTGGAAAAAAGAACAATGCAATGAAAGAAAGGAAAGTCGATTGACTGTGCAGTTTTGTTATATATGGCAAAAGAAATGTTATGGTTTAATGAAAATATAAAACATAATGGAAAAATGTTATTGTCAGCAGAATTGGAAATACGTTCCAATATTTTATTTGTTGGAAGATTTAGTAAACATCCAGCTTTATCTAGTTCGAATTAACAAAATAATTTAGTTTTTAAAGATGGAAAATGGCTTTCAGAATATAGCAATTATTATATGCATCATTGTCAATAAATGGAAGGAAAACCTAAAATGCATATAATAGACGTTTATTTAGAAGATTTAAAGAAAATGTGCTAAAGGTCAGAAACATAATCATTTACAAATACCGTTCTTACGTGTTACTCGAGTGTATAAACAGAATTATACTGAGTTTTTTAGAATTACATGTAGAAATTTCAAAGGGCAGAACTATTTTGGAATGAAAAGAATTGGAATAGATGTAATCACTCATGTGACAAAATGGGCAATTAAATTAAAACAGGATTCGGGATGACATCGTCATTCAATTTAATTTCAAATATATGTATAACTTAATAACGCACATTGAGTAATTTAAGAATGGAAAATGAGGAACAGTGGATATTTGTGGAAGAAATGTGGGCAAGTAGTGATTATACATATGTTTTGGTTTTGTACAGAGGTTCATTATTTTGGAAATATATTTAGAAAGGTAATATCAAAGGATGTTTGAATCAAGAATTTTATCTTGAATATGTTATTTTTTGGGGGTTCAAGACTAGGAAAGAGATATTTAAATTTGATACTTAACTATGCCTTTATTTTCAGTTTACAAAGTGTTTAACGTAGGTATAACATATACAAGAAAGAATTAAAATATATTGATTTAAAATGATGTTTGTTTATGTTTTAAGAAAAAGAATACGATGATGAAAATGTAAAAGAAAAGAACATATGTATATGAGTTGGCCAAAAATGGAGAAACTGTACTGATAACGTTTAAATTAATGTAATTTGATTGTTTTTAATAAAGAAGACCATAGATTGGTTCATTCGAATTCTAGTTGTTAACTTAAGGGGAAGATGGCGCTATTCACTCTACGCAAAAGCGAACGCCCGGCATAGACGTTTTGTAATTTGGCACAGTTTTTAGCACTTGTTTTTTGAGTTATGGCGAGCAACTACTTTTCAAAGAAGTGTCAAGCTGTGAATAAGTTTCGCTAAGAGTCTGAATTTTCATAAAATAGGAATAACTTATGTGCAAAGGGAAAGTCCTGTCACTTGTGTCAATCGAAATCCTAGTAAGATTCAAAATTCTGTACAATATGGCCAATTTTGCTCTCAAAAATAGCTGCATAGCTGTATATCTATTCCCTGCGATTACGCATAATTATAAATTAGCACTCGTTAAAGGAGACTGAAAGGCAATAGACAAAGGCATATCTACTACATGAATCTAGAGTTTTCAAATGCTTCCAAATAATCCTAGAATCAAACCGCTTCAATATTTCCTAGTAAAGAAGAGAAAAGAAGCATATCTACCCATCTCTACCTTCATAGGGTGCGATGTACGGCGCCATGATTTGTGCAATACCGCCACGGCGATACGTAATATATGGACAACTCGTGATTGGTGCAGTTTTCTTGCGAAAATAAACTTTTTTATGTTAATATTAAAATGTTTTTTTTACAACCAAAAAAATCAAGCGTTTTAAAAGCTTGAATTCTTGCAGCTTTCCAAATGGTACATTCATTCGATGGTTAAAAAAAAGTCCTGTCACTCTTGAAACATTATCACAAAGAAATCTTTTACTCGATGGGATCCAATTTTCCGAATGCAGCATTGGCATATCGCATGACGGGCGTCTTCGCAAGAGAGTGACAAGATCACTATTTATAATTCAAAATCGTTTTGGCAACCATCAATCTATGTGAAGATAAAGATTCTGATACAACTTTAGCACCATGTGTTATTAGGGCTTGCCAGGAAATGTCCTTTTTCCCAATGCTGGTTCCTGAAAGGAGCATTTTCTACCTACGGAAAACCTGATAATAAAAGTTTACATTATTTATTTCATGTGCCATGACATTTGCTACGAATCGGACGGACGAAATTACCATTCTTAGCCAGACAGGGAAGTTTTTCTAGGCGAGTTTTGTATCGCCTAAGTATATAATATTGCAGCAGTATTTGTCAACTTGATCGCTTCCCGTGCGTCAGCGCGGGTTTTTGTTGACATTATGGAGGCCGTATATTTCTGGGCCCGCCTCAGATGCATGTATTTCCACTAAAACTCAATGAATGTAGCAGTGTTGCGTTTCCCCTCCTCAAATTAATTAGACGCGTCTTTATGTTAAGATTTAATGCCATTAACGTTAAGATTTTACATTTCCAGCGTGGAGTAGAATTGATATGTAAAAAAAAAAAAAAAAAAAAACAACAAAACAAGTATGGTTTTATCTTTTAAACGCAACGTTTTTTTTAAACATCAGGAAAAATTTTTACCGGTCGTTCCTAACGTGGTACGAAATACTTTTGTTTCTTAACAGGAAGTCCTAAAGTAGGAGAAGCATGTATCAAAATTATGATTAATAATAATAATAGTAATAATAATAATATTAATAATATAATATTGCAGGTACGATTATATAGGCGCTTAGTCCGTCTTTCGACGATCATGGGCGCTTAAGTGTTCAGCTTATTATTACCCACTCGGCTAGTTAGTTTATTAACGTTATAAACGCGATACACGCGAAATGCAGAAGAGTTTGAGTTTTGATGAAAATTGAGTTAATGACACCCGACCATTGTTGCAGACTAGTACCTGTCCATGCAACGGTATTCTGGGGAGGGGGGGGGGGGGCCTTTACGGGCCGGGCCCCCGGGGGGCTAGCGGGGGGGTGCGCCCGAAAAGAGGGGAAAAAGAAGAAAAAAAAAGGAGAAAAAGGAAGAGGGAAAAGGGGAAAGAGGTAAGTGAAAAAGGGGGAAAGAGGAAGGAAGAAAAGAAAGAAGAAAAGAGAAGGAGAGAGAGGAAGGGAAAAGGGGGGGGAAAGGGGGCGCCTTTTTAAAAAAATGGGGGGGGGGCGCCTAATCGACACAGTAACTAAGGTGCGCCGAATTGACTTAAACTTAGGGGAGCCAAATCCGAACCCCGCTTTAAAAAAATTTTTAGGGGGGCTGGCCAATCGACCTTAAATTTAGGGGGGGGCAAATCGACAGTAAAACTAAGGGGGCGCCCGAATTGACCTTAAACTTAGGGACGCCAAATCGTAACTGCTTTATATTTAGGGGGGGGGTCGCCAAAATCGCCTTAAATTTAGGGGGCGCCAAAATTGACAGATTAACTAGGGGCGCCAATTGACCTTAAAAACTTAGTGGGCGCGCCAAAATCGGACGCTTAATTGTAGGGGCGCCAAATCAACAGTAAACTAAGGGCGCCAAATTGACCTTAACATATAAGGGGGGAGCCAATCGACCTTTAATTTAGGGGGGCGCCAATCGAGACAGTTAAACTAAGGGGTGCCAATTGACCTTAAACTTACGGGGCGCCAAAATCGACGGCTTAAATGTAGGGGCGCCAATCAACAAGTAAACTAAGGGGGCGGCCAAAAATCGACAGTAAACTAAGGGGTGGCCAAATTGACCTTAAACTTAGGGGGCGCCAAAATCGATCCTTTATCCCCCCTTAACTTTAGGGGCGCCAAATCAAGCAGTAAACTAAGGGGCGCCAATTGACCTTAAACTTATTAGGGGCGCCAAATCGAAGTTAAATTTTAGGGGGGGCGCCAAATCTAGCTTAATTTTTAAGGGGCGCATAATCGATATTAAAGTCTACGGGGGAGCCAACTTGAGCTTAAACGTAGAGGCCCGCCAAGATTGACCCGAAACTTTAGATGGGGGTGCCAAATTGAAATCTGAAGCTTGAGGGGGCGCCTAATTGATATTAAACTTAGGGCCGCCGCTGAATCGCCTTGGAATTAAGTAAGAGGGCGGCCAATTGAAAAAGGGGGAGGGGAAGGGGCGCCCTAAAAGATTAGGGGGCGCCAAATTCGACAGTAACTAAGCAACGCCAATAAACTAGGCGCCAAATTGACCTTCACATAGGGTGGGACGTCGCCCAAATCGACTTAAATTTAAGGGGGGGGGGGCGCCAAATGCAAACTTAAACTTAAGGGCGCGCAAATCAGACCTTAGGTTTAGGAGGGGCGCAAAATCGACCTTAAAATTTAGGGGGCGCCAAATCGAACTTTAAACCTAGGAGGGGCGCAAAATGATCTGAAACTTAAGGCGCTGAATTGACGGCTGAAGACTTAGGGGCGCTGATTTAGCCTGAAGTTAAAAGGGGTTGCCAAGTCGATCTTATATTAAAGACGCAGATTGAGCTGCAAATGTAGAGTGCGCCGAAGATTGACACTGGACTGAGGGGTGCCAAATTTATCCTTAAACTTAAGTGGCTCCAACTATATCCTAAACTTAGGGAGGGGTGGCGCGATTTACGTGAATACTAAGGGGCCCCAAAAACACACACAAAAACAGGGAGGGGTCTTTAAAAATGGTTCTATCTAGAAAATAGCAATTTAAAAATTCGCCATGCCTCTGGTTTGTATATACATAGCAAAAGCAAAAAAATGTGCCGAATTTACCTGAAACTAAAGGACTTGGTATTTGAAATATGGTCTCTAAATTTTTTAAAATTCCTCCTGGTCTGTAATTACACTAGCAAATTTTGCTCGCGCTACGCGCTCCATAATTTTTCCCCCGCCAATGAGTTATACAATTGTGTTCCTGAAGGAACGCATGCAATGCATGTTTTTTTCATCATTCAAAAGGCATCAAAATTCCGCGCTCTCCGCCTGTTTTTTGCCTCTTGACCATAATTTTACATTATAGGATACTAATCAATCAAGAACATTTAAAAATGTTATTTGAATACACGTTTACGATTTATTTTTGGGGCATTTTCCAAGGGCATCATAATCCACCAAAATCGTAATATATGGCGCCAATTCAACCATGTTAGGGCTCAAATGATTAGTTTGGCTCCAAAAATTGAGCTTAAACTTAGGGCGCCAAAATTTATCTTAGACTTTGGGGAGGGAAGAGAAGGATAGATAAGCAGCTAGATATGATAGATAGATAGATATTTCATCTTTCTTTCATAATCATGTAAAATTACTGGCAACAATACGGTCTTTAAATTAAAATGGAGGCCAAATTGATCCTAAACTTCAGGTCTCTAATTACATAGAGCAAAATTTTTGCTCGCGCTTCGCGCTCAGCATCTTTTCCAAAGAAAGTTATTCAGATTGTGTTCCTGAGGAATGCATAAAATGTCACGGTTTTTGCAGAGATCATTCGATACATCAAATTTCCCTCGCGATTCAGCGCTCGCGCTATTTTTTCTTTCTGTAACCGATTATGAGGATTGTCTGAACAACAAAACATCAATAATACATTTATTTGATTTCAACATTACTTGATGACAATTTCAACATGATTTTATATGGCTTTGGCTTTCCAATTCGTTTTGATGGACAAAATTTACAGCTCCGTTCATATGAAATATTCTGATGAAGAGCTGTAACAAAATTTGTACCCTAATTGCTTAGAATTCTTTGCTTTCTTGTGCGTAAAGTAGTAGGAAAAAAAAAAATCTGATCGGCGCTTCGCGCTCGTATTTAGAATTATTCGTATTTTCATCTATAGCGGTAATACCTCATATACCTATGAAAATTCTTGTCCATGAACTCACCATTGGCTAGTATTAAGATAAAACAAAAAAAACAAAAACAGAAACTTCAAATAAAATTTTATTCAAAATCCTTCAACATACTTTAAGCGCGTAGGCGCTATGTTTTGGCGACGTGGCTGGGGAGGGGGGGCGCCATAGTTTTAAAAGTACCGACAGGGGCGCCAAAAATCACGTCGGGCCGCCCCCGGGGTGCGAATCCTGGATTACGCGCCTGCTGTCTATGAACAAAAGTTGAGACCAATATTCATAGAGCAAGTATTACAAATAGAACATTTATATCACTTTTTTCATAGACACGCTGTTACAAAATTTTTTCCAAACAAATGCTTTTTTCTCAAAATAACAAAAATGGATTAAGCACCTTTTTGGAAAGTATCTTGCAAGAAATGGCGCATCAAATCATGTGACTATCACAATGAATTCATTCCCCGCGAGACCTGTGCCCCTGGTTACACAAAGAACTATAGCGATTGAATAAAAAAAACCTTATGATTGATTTTTTTTTCTTGGTAGCGCTGCATTTGCAACAAGATAACCCAGTCCCATGGATTAGGATTAGGGAATAATGATTAAGAGTAGGTTAGGGCTGGAATTAGGAATTAAGAAATGCATATCTTTGGAACATCCTGCCCATGATGAGGAATACAAGAAAAATGCAATTCGTAACTTTTTTATCATCGTAAAGTTCTTGGTGTTACAGGGCACTGAACATTATTATTAACAAACGGACAGGCCAGTATAGGTAAGATGCATTCAGCTGATTTTGTAGCCTGTGGCCAAAATATTAATATGAATTGGCCGAATTAGGTATGTTTTGTTTTCGCCATTTTTACAGGAACATTTACCAAGTGACTTTTCCTCGTAATGCAGATTGAGACCAGCACTTCCCCTCCTCTGGCACTTAAATTACTCGAGGTGCTTAACGATGTACGTATAGATTTTTATTATTAGAATAGGATGCAGGTGTTGTTTCGTTATACAGTGGTGGCAAAATTATTAAGGTTTTCCCGGTCGATTTTAAACTCTTTTCTTATCGAATTCGTTAAATTGTTCAGTCATTTATACGATACCTTCCCGGAGCGGGGCTATCGGTAAATTTATGATAACGTTTAGAGCAATCGATTTTCGTTTATGTTCTTTTCATAAATCGTTAAATGATTGCATTCGTATTCGTTTATGTGCGGTCAAAAGTGTTTTATGTGCATGAACTTCGTCAATGTGCTGAAATCAAATTCGGCGATCAATTAAACAATTCCCAGCTGGTAAAGAAGGAAGTGGAGGTGAGCTTCCAGCAGTCAATTCGTTTTAAAGGCATGGCATTTAAAACGTTTTAGGCCTAATCCGTGTGAAACAACGAAGCAAGGGGGTCACGGTGGGGCTTGCAAGCGATTGTCTGGCGTTCGCGGAGCGGGGGTGGAGCGGGGAATGGCCGCACCCTTTCGTGAACACCGGGGGGGCTTTTCTCTAAAAGAAAGGGTGGGGTTGAGGGAGGGGAGTGAAAATTAACGCAACCCATTCGGGAAACACGCGGGGGGGCTTTTCTCGAAAGGCTGTGTTTAGTAGTTTTTTCTGAAACAGTCGTTTTTATTGAAAATTATTCCAGTTAAATAATAATAATGATATTAATAAGATAATAATAATAATATAGGTTTTCTCCCCGGTGCGATTTAAACGAGGTCTTTTCTATCGAATTCGTTAATGTTCAGTCAATTTAACGATACCTTCCCGGAGCGGGGCTATCGGTTAATTTAAGTTAAGCGTTTAAGAGCAATCGAATTTCGTTTAAATGTTCTTTCATAATCGTTAATGTATCATTCGTATTCGTTTATGTGCGATCAGAAGTGTTTATGTTGCAGTGAACTTCGTCAATGTGGAATGAAACGCAAATTGCGAGCGATCATTTAAAAAAATCCCAGCTGTAAACAGAAAGTGGAAGGTGAGCTTCATAGGCAGTAAATATCGTTTTTAGGGCATGCAATTTAAACGGTTTTAGGCCTATTTGCCGTGTGAACACACGAAGCAAGGGGGTCACGGTGGCGCCCATGGTAAACACAAAATAAATTTATAAGCAATAATTTGTATTCAGAGGCTGGCGGAACGAAATTTGAAAGTGGTGGGGGGGGGGCACTTTTTTTCTGAAAAGGGGCGCCTTTACCTGCAGTGTTGGCATAATGAGAAAAATTATGGAATATGGAGGGCTGGGTATAAAGTAGTATTTTTAATTTATTATGCTGTTCATATATTGTTTTTGAGAGATTAAAAGGGCCCCCTTTAAAAAGTAAAAAGTGTTTTTAAAATTTTGGAGTTTAAGCAACATTACAGTTTTTATTGACACACTTTTAAGCAAAGTGTAAAAAATTATTGCCCCATGATAATGTTAATACCAATTGCAAATAGTTTTAAACATGTTTTAAATGATTTTTTATCAACATAAGTGCTCAAAGGCATTAAAAATACGTTTAGAGGCGATGTAAATAAGGCCTATGTGCCTTTGACAACAACTCTTTACGATAGTTGCCTCGCAGCCAGGGTAATTGGTCTCATGCGGTAATTGCTTGGTATTCCGCTTTTTATGCGAGGTCGCATAGGCGACGCCGAGCGGAAAAATGTGGGTTTAAAAAAAGAAACTGTGGAGGGAAGGGTTCTTTTTAGTACAAGAGTTGCCCCTTTTTTACAAAAAAAGTTGTCCGTGGGCCTTTCAAAGAAGTCTAAAAGGTTTTTTTTTTTTTTTATATGAAAAGTGGTTCCTTTGTAGGCCAAGAAAAAAGGGCACTTTTAGTAACGAAAAGGACAATTTTTTTTTTTTTTTTTTTTTTTGGGCGGCACTTCGTCATACAGAACGTTCATCATGTAACGGTCAGCATGGGTAACGGTTATTGGTCAATATTGTCGATGCTTGCAGTCTTTTCTCTCCCTTTTTTTTTTTTCTTTCCCTTTTTTTTGTCTGGTGATGGGGGGCCGCGCCTGTCTAAAGCTATTTGGTCTAATTCTGAATTTTATTCAAAGTACATTAACTTGATGCTATTGTCACTTGTCTATTGACCATTTCAGGTGTGGATCCAGGGGCACCAGCGGGAAAAGCCCCTCACCCCCAGCAAAAACGGGTGAAAAACACGAAAACGGAAAACAAGAGGACAAATGGTAAAAAATAAATTAGATTGCCGACTTGACTGACCCAATCTAACCCCTCTCCCCCTCCCCATGGGCGCGTTACATGATGACCTTGTTGATGGCCGAGGCCGGAGAAATTTTAACAGCCTCCCTACCCTCAATGTTATGCAAGTTTCTAATGAATAGAGTGAGGATGGGGGCTGCAGCCCCGTATCTGTTTTATACACATTAGTTTTTGTTGTTATGTATTTTTTTTTTTAGCATTTCGTTTTCAGCAGACATACTAGTTTTTGAATTCATATCTGATAAAAACGCAAACATTATAATCAGCTTATGTTTTTTTGTTTTGTTTTGTTTTGTTTTGTTTTTGTGTGGCGTGTGTGTTTTCGCAAGCTCAGGCTCCCCTTCCCTCCATTGATCCAGCCTCTTTTTTTGAACAAAAACACTTTTATGCCGCCTCCCAAATTTTATTTTCCTACCCGAACCTAACATTTCTAATTTGTATAAGTATTTCAAGTGGATGCCCAAAACGAATTTGAATTCACCAGAAGACGGGAATTTTATCGTGGACGAATTTTGAGCGAACATTGTGGAACGAATGGCGACTGCTCACAAATTACGCAAAATTCGTCGGCGCATTTGCAATGGATTGAAGCGGTGGTTTGATTTGGCTACACATAAACGAATTTTCATTGGTAAAAAGATTTTGTAATCGCGATCACATTCCGGACGAAAGCGCTCGAAGAGAAATGTCAATTGATCGTGAGTAGTTTAAACATTGAACGGGAAAACCCTATACATAATAATATAATAATACCCAATAATTTCTATCGCGCTTTCCCAACTATAAAAAGGAGAAATGGAGGAGAGCTTGCACTTTTGTGTTGATTTTTGAAGTTCATATTCTAGAGAGATAGAGAAATAGCGTTGTTTTCTATTCTGAATAAATTTTCCATTTGGCATAGAAGTTTAGAAGCTCCGTCGCAACAATATTTAACCAGTTTAAAATAGAAAAGTAGCATTTTTGTTGATTTTTTCGGGCCGTGAGGCACGGACCCTTAGTTGGAACACAGACACACATACTTGACCACTTTTATATTATTGATAACCGAAGCGGTTATCAAAAATCATGGACGAATATGAACCGGAGAGAGTGCGGGGGCGCGCCCATCACACTCCAGTCTGCATGCAAAGTCTTTCGGTGCAATCTGGCAATACAAGAATGGAGGGGTGGGAAGTAGGGAAAACATTGCTTCTCGAACGGAGTCCCCATCATGAGAATGATTATATTGCAAAGCACAATTATTCTTCTCGCGAATCAGATGCAGAGTTTAAGTATACGCGTGGGAAAGTGTGTTTGCGTCTTTGATGTTGAGATAAGGACAGAAAGAGACCGCGTTTCTATGATATTTTAATGCCGACATGGTGCGCGTATGACATATGCTATGTAGGATTAACGGCGGCGCTTTGATTAGTCGGCCAAATTTGTAAATGCAACTAAAGCAGTTGTTCTCTATTTAAGTGCATTCTCCACGAATTGGCTCAGGTATACAATTTGACGCAGGGTTGTTATCTTTCATTCTCAGTTTCGACTAATATATTGCAAAGAATTTCGCTAAACTGACACCGAAGTAAATCCAAATAAACATTCATTTAATCCTCTAATTCTTTTCTTCTTTCTTGTCATTTCTTTTTTTTTCTTCAATAATTTAAGATCAAGAGTGGGGTGCGACTCCGCGCTAGTATCGACGATATATTTAAGCCTAGTAGGAGCGGCGCGTATTCCCCATGGGCATAACTTGCGAACTTGGCATGGGTGGGGCGGTGGTACAACATGGAGCCTCGCCGGCTGGCTTCCCAGGCTACCTTTAATACTCAACAATTTTTCGATAAGAATTAAGAATACGAGAAAGTGCCCCTTTATTTCTTTCAATATTATCTTTTAAACACCCAACTTTTCGGTTCGCCGCTTCGCGCTCGGCGAAACTACATCATAGATGCAGCTAATTAACTCCAATTTTGAGCTGAAAATTTTAAACGCACCATTTCAGTAGGGTATAGAATCACAATTAAACTCAAAATATAAAAATTCATAATACTAAATCATAGAAATGCAACATATTTACCTTAAAACTTTTCAGTTTCGCCCTTGCGCGCAATTGCGCGGATACCAAAATAGGGTCTGTAATACACAATTATCTACAATTTCTTATAAACTAGAAAAGTGCCCCTTTATTCTAATATCTTTTTAAAACCGCAAAAGATTTTCTTTTAAAGTTGGGCCCCCCCCCCCTCTGGAAAATCCTGGATCCGCGCCTGCCATACATTCGTGGATTTTGAAGCCGCCTTCAGCCACCCCCCCCCCCCCACACGACACACAGCGAATAACGACCGATACAATTGCGAAATAAAATTATTTAGTTATTGAGTATACGGACCATATTTTAGAAATGACACTTATTCTTCACCGGAAGAATTCGCGCGCTGAAATAAATTTTTTCATTTGGGTAGATGTAGAGAATACCGGCAGCTTCAGCTCATTGCTTAATAGCACATGAAAAACTATAAAATCACAGGTTTCATTTGGCTGCTACTTTACACTTTTCCTGGGTTACATATTTGTTGGGGTTTATATGCAATATGCGTCACGTAAAATTGGTCCGGCATTCGCCTAACAGTGTAGGAAATACCGGACAGTATGTTTTTACCCTTTTTTTGTATAAAGATCTGTCCCTGGAAAGCACTGATTTGAATGTAAACCAATCAAACTTAACATGTTTTGTATGATTTCTTTCTTACAACATTATTCACTTTTTAGAAGATTATATGCATTTTCTACAAATTTTCATCACTCAGAATAACTTTAATATCTCATGTAGAATCATGACGTATCACATAATAATCGAGAAATAGACATTTCAAAATTGTCAAACAATTAATAAATATATATAAATTATTATGCAACTTACCTATTTTGATCTACCATGCTTAGCAACTCAAACCGGAAGTAAACAAACAACCGTCCATGTGGTGTCCGGCATTCCTTTTACAAAAACAAGGACATTGACTAGCATTTCACACACTGCCACCCCAGTACAGACAGCTTTGTTACACGTGCAAACACTCCATACACACGTTTGGCCACCCTCCACACATGTCCTAATGCATGAAATAGAGATCATGCCCCAATTCTATTTTTTATAACCATCACATTTTTCTAAAAATGTCAATTTTTACATGCAGGCCATTTTCAGGCTGCACATTTTCCACCTGAACAGATTGTGGTAGTTTTCTCGGAGATTTCTCACTTGTTGTTGTCGAATAAGCATTCAACCTTCCCCAGACAGCACCACCTGCCAATAGATGCCGGTATTCAACTAGTTGAATCTTATGTTGCAGCTAGGCTGGACATGTGGTGACGCGTCTGATATTCTACTGTCGTATTCCCTACATCTACCCTAAATAATTTTCAAAAATTTTCAATAAAAACAGAACAAAACATTGCGGAAGGAAATTATTTAGTTATGGACTGTTAAACGGCCGCGACTTTAGAAGCGAAACTATTCTTTATCAGTAAGAAGTCCGCCGTAGTTTTTAGAATTACATGTAGAAATTTCAAGGGCAGAACTATTTTGGAATGAAAAGATTGGAATAGATGTAAATCACTCATGGGTGACAAAATGGGCAATTAAATTAAACAGGATTCGGGATGACATCGTCATTCAATTTAATTTCAAATATATGTATAACTTAATACCAACATTGAGTAATTTAAAGAAATGGAAAATGAGGAACAGTGATA
>CALNVZ010003434.1:1104425-1126811 GCA_940671915.1 Paracentrotus lividus | reverse complement strand
TGTGTGTGTGTGTGTGTGTGTGTGTGTGTGTGTGTGTGTGTGTGCATATCAGTGTATATACAGTTCAAG
Organism: Paracentrotus lividus; assembly: GCA_940671915.1. Taxonomy (NCBI): domain Eukaryota; kingdom Metazoa; phylum Echinodermata; class Echinoidea; order Camarodonta; family Echinidae; genus Paracentrotus; species Paracentrotus lividus. The sequence goes on along the minus strand of CALNVZ010003434.1, from coordinate 1,126,742 downwards.
TTTTCTTTAAAATGCTGGGAAGTCCAGCAAGATTACAACAATTAAGTCCCACTTTTCTTTGGCGAACGCCATTTTTAGGTATGCTCATATATTATGGTTTCTACAGGGATCTGGTCTAGGCATGTGACAACCCCTCTCTAATTTTCTCTGTTTTACCAGGGACGTGAGAGGTCCCTGGTTTAACCCACTCTAGAACTAATGTAAATGAATGTTTGGGTTACCATGGTGATTAAAGGCTCAATTTTAATATGGTTCCAACTTTCAGGCTGGCATATTGATATGATGCTAGATGATACAACATCAAATTACACAAACAATGTATAAAAACCCATTGACTAACCCTGTAATTGTAAAATGTGATGTGTGAGCATAAAGCACCGTATGTCATGTCAGTCTGAAACTTGTTTGAATTAGGTCTGTAATCCTCACTATGATCCAAACATTCACTTGTATTACTTTCAGAATGGGTAAAACAGTGAAAATTGGGAGATTATGGAGGGGTTGTCACATGTACAGACCAGATCCATGCAGAAACTACTTGCGCAGACTTTAAAATGGTATCGCCCAAGGAAACCATCAAATGGGACCGCATTGGTGGTGGAGGAATAGACAATAATCTCAAGAGGATGTAGGAAGCTCATTGACAGCTTCAACAAGTGAAAATGAAAAATAAAGCAAAATAGGCTACAGGCAGCACCATCAGTAATTTTGGTTACTGTATGCAAGCTTTTGACCCTTTGAATTAATCCAAACTGAGGTAAGATCAACCATAACGATTTTTATTATCTTTTAATGAAACATAATCTCTGAAAACAAAGATTTCTGAAATATCATACTTAACATCTTCATCAAAATGCCCAATGTTCTTATGGTGGTAGAAATTTGAATTACACCGAGTGAGTCAGAAAAAAATAAAAACACCTAGAAAATTGTCATTAAAAAAAAAAAAAAATTTGTGAACTCCACATTAAATATACATATTCTGAAAGAGACAATTCTCACGCATCCTCTGATAACATTTTTGTGGGGTATATGTTTACACTTGGATAAACACAGCGCATTGTTTGCGAACATGTAATTTTCGAATTGTGCAAAAAGTGGGAATAAATCCCAACAACAAAAGCTAACAAAAAAAAAACAATTCGATCCTGATTAAAATAGCATAACTTTTTAACGAAAATGTTTTAAGCCAAATAACTTGGCAGCAGTTTCTTACATGCATTGCCTACATTCTGTGTGAAAGTCAGATAGAACTGTAGTGTCAAGCTTGAGTGACCACACATCAAAGACAAAATAATCACTTTTCAAAATCATTAGGCCTTTTTAGGTCTGTGACAATTTACTGTTTGATGTGTGTTCGCTCGTGGATTACTCCATAAATCAATCCCAGTATTATGCATAATCTAGGCAATAAGCGGAACAATACACGGCCAAGCTTATTGGGCAGGAAACATTTTTTTTTTCAAGTTATGCTATTTTAATCAGGATGGAGTTCCTTTTTGTTAGCTTTTGTTGTTTGGTTTTTACCCCACTCCCCCCCCCCCCCTTTTTTTTTTTTTTTTTTTTTTGTTGTGTGTCACAATTCGAAATTTACATGTTCGCAAACAATGCGGCGTGTTCATCCAAGCGTAACACATACCACACGAAAATGGTACCAGAATATGCGGGAGAAGTCACTTTTTGTATTATACGAAAATCCGGATTTCATAAAAAGGTTTTCTCTCTATTGACAATTGTTTTTGTCTCACTTGGTGTGTTTTTTTACAAGTTGTATGTAAACTTTTGGCCTCAACTGTATATGATGCACAATCCCTCCTAATAATCATGCCACAGATACTGTAACTTCTCTCCTGCCAAAATAATTATACAAATTGTGCATTTTTTCGTGAAATTTATAGAGAAAGTTGTAGTTATATAGTGTTTGGATAGAATTTGGATCTTTGCATACTTGACTGAACAACTGACAACCTTTACCAGACTGCAAAATCTCACATGCGCCAAGTGGCTCAGTGAAGATTAAAACAAGTTATCAAATTTTGGAGTCTACGACTTTTTCTAGGAACTTACATGACTTAGGCACTTGTCTATGAGGCAGCAGATCGATGATTTGTACGCATTCGTATTTGCATTTTTATACACAATTGCGGCGATACACACATTTGCAGCTCTACACACACATGGCTGAATAACAATCTCAAAAAGATTGCCAGAAAATATCACTTGTCCCAGGTGGATAAGTGAAGTTTTTGAAAGAATATCTACACATACATACACACACTGCTTCACCACACACACCCTCCGTAAAAACACACACAGCACCACACACGCAGCCATAAACACATTCATGCAGCGTTAGCATTTTCCTTTTACTGATCATGCTGATTAAACTTTTTTTTTCACCAAGGACATCCCTGAATGTTTAAGGAGTAATTGGGCCGTAGCACTTCCGTAGCATGTGAGTGTGTGGGTGTCTTGTTTTATTCTCCATCCATTCACTTAGCACAAGTGAGATTTTGCAGTCTTCTAAGATCGTCTGTTGTTATTCAGTCAAGCGTGCAAATTTCCACATGAAAATGGGACAACAAATGCTGCGAGGACGACTCTACCAATAATACATATCATGAAAACCATGATTAAATGTTCAAACAAGACGATTTAAAAACGATGGGACCTCAAAATTATTGTTTTCTGACTCACTTTGTTTAATCCAAAAACTAAATGTAAATTCCACGAACATTTAATGTTATTTATTGACAACTTCAGAGGTCAAAATGAATCATAAAAATTTATTTAGATCACATTGTGTTACATTAGCACGAAATAAGGAATTGTGAACTGTTGTTTACATACTGGATAACCTGTTAGAGCTTCCTTTTTTTCATATAACTATATTGATTTGAGGTATCTTTGATACATCAGTATTAAGCGGTTTATAATAGTTATGATTATTATTATTATCTTAAGAAAATGCACTTTGTGTGAGTCTATGGTTAACAAAACGCCTACAAAATAATACAAGGTGCAGCTACCAGCCGTATCTTAATCTTTATATATATATATATATATATATATTTTTCTACTATATGAGTAATTATGATTTTTTATATTACGGAAATAAAACCAACCAACATGACCAACCAACAATTTATTTTCTCTAACCAGTTAGCATAAATCTTTCTGCTTCTTGACAACAAACTCCATGCATGTCATGTTTTTTTTTCTTCGTCTTCTCTTTTTATTTTTATTTGAATAATAATAATGATAATAGTAATTTTAAAAAAAAATAGATAAATAAAACACTCTCTAACGGTCTTATATAATATCAACAATATGATTATATATTTTTTTCTTTACTTCTGCACGTTCATGATAATTCTACATAATCTACAAAAGCACCAAAGCAACTATCGCTAAATGTTCACAGAATATAGAATATTTTTACCCACTGTCCCTTTAAAAACAGCTACGGAAACAGCGTTCTTGCTCTATGGAAGGCGAAGTGTTGCAAAATAAAAAATAAAAAAAATAAAAAAATAAAAAAACAAGAAAAGAACCTGATCAGGGGTTTTAAATATTGCATGCAAGATTTTCTCTCTCCACGCAGTAGTTAATACCCTTGATCAGGGAGTTTTGGTATTTTGCAACACTTCGCTTTCACTGTATATGAGTAACAAAATATTGTTTGTAACATGCCATTGGCGACATAAGAGGAGTGGCATTATTTCGTGTTGGAGGCATTCTAAACAACCTTGCCTGCCACTTCGAGCTTCTCCACCTCCACCACAATACCGACGGCGACGGTCTGCCTCATATCAAGGACAGTGAAGCGACCAAGAGGGGCAAATTCATTAAAAGGCTCCACGCACATCGGCTTCTGGGGAACAAGGGTGACGATACAGGCATCACCGCTTTTCACACTCTTGGGGTTCTCCTCCACACACTTTCCTGTTTGACTGTCGAGTTTTTGATTGAGTTCGGAGAACTTACAAGCAACGTGAGCTGTGTGACAATTTAACATGGGAGTGTAGCCCGCTTCTATCTCACCAGGGTGGTTCATGATAATCACCCGAGCCTTAAAGGACTTGGCCTCTTTAGGAGGATTATTCATGGAGTCTCCACAAACAAATCCACGCATTAATTCCTTGACCGAGACATTCTTGACATTGAAATTAACAATGTCACCAGGCCCAGCTTCTGGTATAGATTCGTGATGCATCTCCACAAACATCACCTCAGTAGTTACATGGCCAGGGGCAAATGTGACAACCATACCAGGCTTGATTTTGCCAGTTTCCACACGGCCTACAGGAACAGTTCCAATGCCAACAGTCTTGTAAACATCTTCGAGGGGCAAACGAAGAGGCTTTTCAAGTGGTCTCTCGGGCAACAAAATAGAATCCAGGGCCTCGAACAGGGTTTTTCCACTGGCATTGCCTTCCTTGCGTTCCACAGACCATCCCTTGAACCAGGTCATATTAGCTGAAGGTTCCAGCATGTTATCACCGTGCAATCCAGAAATGGCAACGAAGGCAACTGCTTTGGGGTTGAAGCCAACCTTCTCGACATAGGCTCCAACCGCCTTGCAGATTTCATTGAAACGAGCCTCACTGTACGATGGTTCGGTGCTGTCCATCTTGTTGACTGCAACAATGAGCTGCTTGACACCCAGGGTATAGCACAGCTGGATATGCTCAGGAGTCTGTCCAGTCTTAGACATCCCAGCTTCGAACTCTCCTGTTCCTGCAGAAACGATCAAGACAGCACAATCAGCTTGTGAAGCTCCGGTGGTCATGTTCGTGATGAAGTTACGATGACCAGGCGTATCAATCACTGTGATAACGTTCTTTGTAGTTTCAAACTTATAAAGGGCAATGTCGATGGGGAAGCCACGTTCACGCTCTGCCTTCAACTTATCCAGAACCCATGCGTACTTGAAGGACCCCTTTCCCATATCCTGGGCTTCCTTCTCAAACTTCTCAATGGTAGGCTTGTCGATCCCACCACACTTGTAAATGAGATGACCAGTGGTTGTTGACCTGCCGGAATCTTCGTGACCAACAACCAAGAGTTTGATTTGTTGCTTTTCCTTTGGCATGATGCAGAGTAAGGTATGAGACGACTTTCAGAGAGAATAAAATGTTAACTGCAAAAATGTTATCAGAGTATGAGAGCAAAAAGCGGCAATAGGTTAAGAAAATGTTACCCTTTTTAAGTGAAGCCCAGATGGAGTGTTCAGTGCATTTATCAACTGCGAAAACAGCCCCTGAAAAGTAACGAAAGAAAAAGTGCAATTGATCAATTGAAAATATCATAAAAGTGTTCAAATATGATAACAATTCACTATTAGTTCAATAAAATCGGATCAATATCTTGGTGCAACAGATCATAATAATGAAATTTAATTATACATTCATTTAACATTTTCATTATAATATTATTATCTAATTTAAATCTGAACAAAGGATGAAAATGACCAGAAACGTAAAATATGAAGAAAAAAAATGCAAAGAAAAATAGATTCCATCGGAATCGAAACCAATATCTACTGATTCCTAGACTGGTGCTTCTACCGCTTGAGCTATTGAAAGCCCTAATGGCAATGTCCGTTCAGAGAACCCCTTAGCTTTCAGTGCTCGAGTGATCAGAAGCTATAGAACCTAGCATAAATCCGAAAGATAGAAGTCAATCAACTCGGGGATAAATGTGAGGGATCACGTTGAAGTGATGCAGCTATTTTGATATAAATTTTAACAAAGTGTAACACTGACCAGAAATAAACCCCTTAAAAAAAGATCCGCAACTCGACTTTGAGCCACGATAACTTTTCAGGTACGCTTTAGTCATGTTAGTTATTCCTGATATTTATTCAATTAGAAAGATAATTCCCCTTTTTATTGATATCCTGTTTGTAATAGTTGTGTCTTGTTTCAATGCACAGAATATCATAATATGGAGAAGAGTGTGTTGCAAAATGCATTTTTTTTTTTTTATATTGATACCATTGAAGTTCCGCAACTCGACTTTAGGACCTGATAACTTTTGGGGTGTTTTGTAATTTTTAATAAATTTTATACAATTTTCAAGTTTATTTACTCCTTTTCAATTATACCCTAATTGTAAAGATAGTGTTGTGCTTGCATGCACAGAACACCTGAATGTTAGGACAAGACAGAAGTCAAAATAATGTTGCAAATTGAATGCCTCTTGTGACCATTATTGTCTGTTGCAAATTACTTAATGTGAGCAATAACAATGCATTTTGCAACTTTTCACTTTTTACTTTACATTATATTCTGATATTCTGTGCACTGAAGCATGACACAATCATTACCAATATGATATCAATAAAAAGGGAAATACATTAACTGTCCAATGGTAAGCATCAAAAATAACTAAAACGTACCTGAAATGTTATCATGGCCCAAAGACGAGTTGCGAAACCATTGGAGGGTTTTATGTGGAAAATGGTATTCCATCGAGATTCAAACGCATTTTTCATATATAATTTCTTTTTTTAACAAATCATCGTATCTTGGTACAACCAAATACAAGCTATCACTGCATATTTGTTTTTTATTCGTGTTACGGCCCCCTGTTATCCCTGTCGTGCATGTACATGATGTGCATTTAGTTTTCAGCTCGTCTGTGCCAATTATACGTAGCGCATGCATGTATTGCTGCAGATTTCATAACACCCTCAAATATTCACAGATTATCACCACAATTTTTAAATAGTGGTTAGGAATATACCTCTCGATTAATAAAATATGACTTTGTATCAACCAAAATAATCACCAAGGGAAAAATGTATATGATACATGTAATACAGATCATTTCAAAACTCACTCTAAATCTCCACATTCAAAATCGTGTAGATGCTTCTGCCGCCAAAACCGTAACGGGCACGGCACATGCTCTCTCCGCCAGCACCGATTTATATCATGCATATCACATTATGTCGAAAATTCTACTTCACACCCGTACGATATTTGCTCGTGCGACAATTACTCCCACACAAAGTGCCCATCACGTAGGCCTGGTCCCACTGGCGGGAGGATTAATTGCGCATGAGTTGCGTATACAAATTTAGTTCATCCGCAACAAAAAACAAAAACAATACAAACAATCCGCAATTCACACGCAAATCATCCTAAAAAGCCAGTGGGACCGCGCCTAAATACGAATGCTCCTCCTACAAATGCTTTGCCTATGATATTCTTATTGATTATTTTATTCTATTATTACAATAAAGGGTGATGTTTGATTGACAAGTTGTAGAAAAATGGGCCAAAATGTTATCTACATCGCAGATTCGTATATATATAACAGCCATTCCTTTGTGACTCGCGTGACATTTACACAACATTTCAACTTGTTAAGGCTAATTACTTTAAAATTTCATGATGCAGACCTGTTTTTCTTATTTATTTCAATCAAGGTAATGACGTTACACATACACACAAAGAAATGTTGTTGCAAAGTCATTTTTGTTGGAGATATTTTAATTTGTTTCCTGTGACTCGCGTGACTCGACACTATTGCAGGTTTCTGACCTTACTGTACTTGACTTAAATTTCCACAGAAGTTACTTATCCGATGTAGGCTTACATGAAATTTTCCGGAGATAATTTTGAAACATCAAGCAATGATCTGCTAGAATTCCATTATCTTTTGGCCAGTCACTTTAATTCTATCACCATATCAAAATGTGACTCGCGTGACAAGTGTCATTTTGGACTAAAAGGTGAACCAATTATCATGATTACATAAAGTAGAATGGGCCACAATTCAACAAAACAAACATTTATAGACAGTTGTATCACATACAACTTAAAACAAAAGAATTATTTCATTCAAGATAGATTTGGGTGTCTTGGAACATGTAATGCAAAATGGTGATTTTCCCATTGACTTGTGTATTGTAGCAACATAATTTATAGAAAAGCAAATATGAAAACTTATGATTATAAATTTTGATAACTAAAAAAATATTTAAGATAAAGGTATGAAACTTTGAGGAATTATATTTCATAATATATCCTACCGGGATGCCAAGTTTCAGAAGATTTAATAACTCCATGGCAGATATCTTATGAGGTTGAAATCCATCCACTTTTTCTCATTTTCACCAAAATTCCAATGTAAAATTACCTATTATTTCTCATTTTTGGACAAATAACCCAATTGTTATCCTCAATTTGATAATCAGAACATTTTACAAGACTTATTTGAAGGCAGATTTTATTTCTTTTCAACAAAATTCTAATCATTATCTTTATTTTGCCAAACTTTGCTTGTTTTGTGAAATGTGACTCGCGTGACAGTACCCTAAGAAACCCTAAAGTGACTCGCGTGACAGTGCTTTAAGGTGTTTTTTTTTTCATAATGAAGAGGTCTGCACTTGAAAATTTTCTTTGGTGGTATGATTGAGGACCCTAAGCTCCTTACTTTTTATCAATTACAAATCATACACTCTACTACTTTTTAAGTGAACTAAAAATATGGGTGTATTTTGGTGACATATTTCAATTTCAATTTTGTGTTTTCAATTTGAAATATTGTCAAGCTCGGTTCATATGAAAGCAGGAACTAGTGTGATATGACAAGATGGGTATAAAGTAAATCAGAATACTAAAATTTATGAATGTACTCACTATGGAACATGCTTTAAATAGTATAATTAAAATCATTACCAAAAAAACGTACTTTTGGGAGCAAATTTGTTGTCTCTTAGAGGTGGTGTACGTCGGTTGCTTGTAGATAAAAAGTGATGAAAATTCAGATTTATAGGCCTACCATTTGAATATGTACCTAGCCAAAAAGTGCTATATTTTTTCCATTGGTTATATTTGAAATTTTAAGCAATGGGCGTCGAGTTACACGGAATGGCTGATAATATATATGCAACAAAAAAAACTACGACCAGATTTATACCCTTTCATTTAATCGTCTAATTTTTGTCCAGGAATTTTTTTTTTTCACTGCGTACATCATTTATATTTTTTTTTTTCTATCAAAATTCCGCATTTACATGGGTGCGCAGCAATGGCGGTGATCCCGGGGGACGGGGAAACGTGTCCCCCTTCGATTTTTTTTTTTTTTTTATTTGTTTGTTTGTTTTTTTTTTGTCTGGGGGATCGTCCCATTTAATCGTCCCGCTTAACATTTTTTTCAATTTGGTGAACAGTTAGTGAAGCTAGTGAGAGGTAAATTGTCAAATTCTGAGTGGTAAATGTTATTATAAGGCATAATTTTCGGCTCGCGCTTCGCGCACGCAAACAAAACAAAAGAGAAATTAAGTGAAATGCTCTTTCCTCAGGTCGCTTTATGTACTCATGAAATTTGATTTATTTGTGCCGACGCGTTATTCTTTAAATAGTCATTACTTTCTTAATGATATATTCCATTTCGAATTTTGGATAGAATCATATGTATTGCGACGTTTTATTCCGTTTGGGTGTTTCCCGGTGTTTCCGTCATCTCCCCCCAGTCATGACATTAAATCGCCGCCCTTGGTGCTTATGCGGCGGTCACAACTCGTCGTAGGCTACGGGGCACGTGCCATCGACGTAGCCTGCGATGCATGTGCAATGCACGCACAGGTCCTGGTTAACTTCTGCGATTCCTGCGTTTCTATAGTAAGGGTATTGTAAAAACTTCCTACACGTCGTGCGTGCATTGTACCTTCGAGGTACCTCCGCTGCACGAATTTTCTACGAAATCCATCGTAGGGAGTTGCACGTCGATGGTACGGCGAGTTGTGACCGCCGCATAAGACATGGGCAGCCGCAGACTATGCACTCTTAGCATACTTTACTTTGAACATGATAAAAAACAATTTGTGTCTGAATTGTGATGAAGTGCTTTTCTTTTGTCTGTTTCGGGTAATTATTTTGTCATTTCCAAGTCCTAGATTCGCCACTGCTGGTTTTAAAAATGAGGTAACTAAGATTTGATGTTGGTCAATATCTTAGCTGCTTAGGCCTATAATGTGTTGATCCAGTTTCTTCTGGATTATTGAAAATTTTATTGAAATGCAGGCACTCTTTCAAATTAACATAACTTTCTCTTTTTTTCTGCAGTATTTTTATTGTTTGTGGTGTCATATGAAAGGGCAGGAAATGGACATTTTAAAGATGCAGATTTAATGCTACAGTCACACAGACACTTACATATAGTTACGTCCGGTTGCGTCCAAAAATTATTTTCTTTTCTGCGGATCCCCAATGAAATTAAATGAAATGAATGAAATTATCAATATTTCTACTGCTGAATATGACGGGTAGGCATCCGTGGGGATCCGCAGAAAAGAAAATAATTTTTGGACGCAACTGGACGTAACTCAACGTAAGTGTCTGTGTGACTGTAGCATTAAAGAAAATTTCAGATCCCGCCCGCCAAAAGACTTTTTTGGTTTCCTCTAGTCAAATTGTTCTTACTCACTCAAGCGTGACCAATGGGTCGTATAATTTTTTTTCTCTCAATGAAAGAGGAGATTCTAATGCTACAGTCACACAGACACTTACGTTTAGTTACGTCCGCTGCGTATATATTTGACTGAGTGGACGCAGCATGAACGCAGTATGGACGCGGTCATCCGCAATGAACGTAAGTATACGTATCTGTCCGAAATTGAACCGTATCGGTACGCACAATGACGGCGCCAAGCCTGCGAAATTTTGAAATGTTCAAAATTTCGCAGGGCATCTTTACGGATGCCGGCGTACGTAAGTAACCGTAACTAAACGTAACGTTTTGTAAATGAACGTAACTATCCGTATCTAGGACGCAGACCATCCGGGGAAATTCTTTAGTTCCGTCCATTTGCGTTTATTTGCGTCCACCGTAAGTATTTGCAATTATCCTTAATTAAACGTATCAAACGTTTAAGTATCCAAAAACAATACACTTAAGAGGCTACGGACAAACACTTAAGCGTTGCGGATAATTGCGTCCTCACCCGTCAAGAGGGGCGCTGTTTAGCAGCTAGCACCATTTTTATATTGCTCGGATCGACATGCTCTTTTTCGCTTAAAATTTCATATTTTGGTGCCGAACTATGAACATTGGAATGAATTTATATGTTTATTGGACTGTCTGGATTTGTTTGGGTAACTTTGATGTTTGTCCTGGATTTTGTTTGGAACTTTTCATCAGTTTTGATTTATTAACATCGTCAACTCATACCCCAAATGGCACAGTACAGTGACATGTTATATATAAGCCAACATACTGGCTGGACATACACGTTCAGAATCCTGCTTTTGATAGTTTTCGCTAGCATTGTCTTGTTAGTGAAAGTCATGGCTGGGGACAATAGCCACCTCTCAGACAAAGGATCGCTCCGCTATTCTTGCGACGAACTTTTGAAGTTACGCTCTGAACCGAAATGTCGTTTGCCGCAAGAGGTGATTAGAAACATATATGCTTGGTATTGCCCGAACTAAGCGAGGATGCCGTGCTGGTAGAAAGACTCGACGTAGGATACAAGTTGTTGATCCATATCCTCGAGAGCAACAAAATCAGCCCATGAGAAGAAGCATTCTCAGGTATGTTAACATTGACTCTGATCAATCTTCATCAACATTGCCTTCATTATATATGGCAAATGCAAGATCATTGAAGAATAAGTTTGATGAATTCACCCTGCTTGTTCAACAATTTGACATAGACATTGTATGTGTGACTGAGACTTGGTTTAACGAAAGTGTTCCACAGACTGCATTTAACATTCCAAACTACAACTTATTCTCTAAGAGTAGAGTAGCTCAGAGAGGCGGTGGAGTTGCTATCTTCATCAGATCTTCGATGAACCCGGTTGCTGCAGAGATTGATGTGCCGGAAGAGCATGAAGTTGTTTGGACACATATCAGACCAAAGAGACTCCCCAGAGGTGTCTCTTCGATATAAATTATGTTGCATCAGTGTATTCACCTCCTGGCAATGACCATGTTGATTCTTTGATCCGGTACCTGACAGTTGCTGCTGATCAAATCCTCTCAAGACACTCGTCGTCAGGCATCATGATCACTGGTGACTTCAACCGAGCAGACATATCTCAACTCCTTGCTGGGCACAACCTCAAGCAGGTTGTGAACCGTCCAACGTGCGACCAATCTGTGTTAGACTTGATCATCACTAATGTAAAGAACTTGTATGATGACGTACAGATTGTAGCGCCAGTTGGACAGAGTGACCACAACGGAGTCATCTGGAGGCCGAAACAACGTCAGTTTCGAAAGAACGACGGCCGTCAGAAGACTGTAAGACCGATGCGACAATCTGATTTGCGTGACTTCGGCAGTTGGATAACGCATCATGACTGGCATAATGTTCGTGAGGAAATGGATGTAGAACGTAAATGTGAAACGTTTTACAGTGAGCTGCAAGCTGCCATCGACCTCTATTTCCCGACAAAGACAATCAAAATGCATATGACTGATAAGCCGTGGATGACACCAAGAATCAAGCAGCTTATACGCCGACGACAAAGTGCTTTCCACAGTGGTTCTCAGACATGGCGCAGTGTCCGAAATAAAGTACAACGAGCCATCAGACTTGCACAGAAAGCCTTTTACAAGGATCGCATCCAACATTTGAAACGCGAAAACCCTGGTTCTTGGTATCGCTACATAAAACTGATGACATCGAATAAACAACAAGAGATGGCCATCTCGTTGCCGGGAATCGATACAGAGGACATGTTGGCAATCTCAAATGCCATAAATGATTACTTTTTAAGCATCGGAAAGACACTCTACCACTTGACATCAATGAGATTCCTGCTTTCAGACCGATTCAAGAGACCACATTACCGACTGTACAACCATGGACAGTGTATAGAGAATTGTCCAAGACACCCGTCGGCAAGAGTGGTGGTCCAGATGGAATCTCCCCTCGGCTAATTAGAGAATTCGCAGTGGAACTCAGCTCTCCCCTTTGCGACATTTTCAATGCGTCCTTTGCACAGGGAATAGCAATAGATTCCGTGAAATCAAATGTAGAACGGAACGGTACAGAAAGAGTGCCTTGCCCTTTCTAGTGAGACTATTGAACAATAATGCATTGTGATTTACACTGGATGACTCTTATTAACGTGCAATATAAATGGATATGACACATGTACAATGAGTTTAATAATTTTTAGATATTTTTGTAAATTGTTATATATTATAAATCCTTCTTCTGCATTTATATCCAGTTTCAATCCAATCTAATATCCGATTCTTAATGATAATATGCATTCTCAATTCTATTTGCATGTAAATACTTTTGGAAATCAACAACCGATTTCTAAATTTATAACCAGCTGCTTTTTTTTCTCTCTCATGAAGTAATTTGAATTATAATAAATCTTGGCTATGTATCTCTTTCAAGCCTAAATTTTTCATAAATTTGGATGGACATTATTTGAATTTGTGTTTGAATAGATATGCTCATTTTGTATCACTGGTATTCTTTTCAAGAATAATTAAATATAGGCTGCTCAATATGTACTCAGTTAAACTTTTTTGTCTGTAATTTTTCCATAATTTTCTACTCAATACTTAAAATTTCATAATTCATATCCTGAAATCCTATCCTTTACTGAAATTTCAACTGATTTACTTCATCTCTATAATAGTAATCTAATATTCCTCGATGCATGGTATATACGCTTCAGTAATAACGTTTTTCTCGAAAAAAAAAATCATGATGAATCTGTTTAATCATAGTTATATTTTCAAAGTTTCCTAGAATATTGATTTGTTATTTGAAATTTTTATCTAAAATATTAATACACTCCCATTGTTTATCTGTTTAATCATTGTTATATTTTCAAAGTTTACTAGAATATTGATTTGTTATTGGAAATTTCTTTCTAAAATATTCGTATACTCCCATTGTTGTTGCAATTATGATTTACATGACATATTTCATTGTTTATGTTTATATATTATGTTTTTTACTCTGTAAATCTTTCTCAATTCAGCCGCTGGCTGCGATGAAATGATAATAAAACCTTCAATTCAATTCAATTCAATTCTTGTTTGCACATGGATAGAGGTTATAAAAATGTAATAGTATCGAGGGGTAGGTCCTAAATTTCCTAGAGGGAGGGGGGACAAATTTTTAAAAAATAATAATAATTCAAGCGAGCTTCCACTGAATAAAAAAAAAAGATAATTGAAAACAGAATGTTCGAAACTATATTTGATTGAATTCCTTTGCAATTAAATCTTATAACTCAATAATTTTTCCCCTTTTTTATATGACAAGAAAATATTGAATAATTTTGTTTAAAATTCGTTTTAGTTGGATAATCCCTAGCATAAACATGGTTATGACCTCTTTAGAGCTCGATGCCCGATCATGAAGGGTGAGTGATATCCATTTGTTTAAATTATGTCATTTAAATTACGTGAGCGCACAGCGCAAATACTCTATTTACCATTTAATAATTAGGAAAGCAGGGCAGTCTGATCTGTTTGGGCTACAATTTCATACTCTCTAAATGATAGAATGCGAGAGTTAACAAAAGATGTGCTATATAATGATTTGAAGCAAGGCAAGTTATGCACTCGCCGCCCTCCCCCCCCAAAAAAAAAAAAAAAAATTAGCATTATAATCACTTAATATATTTTCTTTGGCTTTTCAATTTTATAATTACCTCAATATTCGAGAGGAAAAATGTGAGCAAAAAAAAAAAAAAAGGAGGCTCTAAGTTTGAAATTCTCTTTTCCTTTTTTTATAAATGCGAGAAAAGGTAGACTCTTTAAAAACTTCAATATAATTAATAATCAGTTGCATAAATTAGGGATTCGCTGCATTTGTCCTCTCTGGGATGTTTTATTTTTCGATTGGTTCCTTTTTTGACAAAAAAAAAAAAAAAAAAAAGAAAGAAATCATTCGTTTTTGTCTGTTTATTAGGGACGCAAATCTGCTTAAATGGCCAGTATATAGAAGCGATATAAAACGTGGTTTGAAACTAATTAAGCCGTCCTCTCTCTCTCCTCTCCTTCTCTCTCTCTCTCTCTCTTTGGTGGGGGAGGTGTTTGCCCTGGATCAACGTCTGTTGTCCTGTAGCCTCTTCAGCCTTTGTCTTTATACTACCACTTTGCTTTTGGGGTAGATTTGAAGCCATATAACTAGCAGTGCGCGATCCAGGCGGGGGCGCAGGGACGCCCCCCCCTATAATCTGAAAACCGCTCATTGACTGTACATGTTAAAATCTGAAATTTCGGTTGCGCACCCCCCCCCTTAATCTAAGCTTGTACCGTCACTGACTAGCAGAAATAGGAAAGGTGAGCTATTAGCGAATGTTTAAAAAACCCACATTCATTGACCAGAGAGATATATAGTTTTTCATTGCAATTCCCAGTTATCTGTATACGTATGTAGATCCCTGCAAGTGTTCAGAAGTGTCCAGAAGTTTCCGAAAGTCGGAAAAAACAAAGACCGAGTAGACTCGTAAGGTTATTCGTAAGTGGACGCAAGTGTCCGTATCTGGTCGTAACTATTCGTATCTATTCGTATCATCCGCATTTTGTCCCGTATATTTTCTAATTATTGAGGCGTGACGGTAAGGCATCCGTGGGGATCCGCAGAAAAAAAATGATGCAACGCTGGACGTAACTCAACGTAAGTTCTGTGTGACTGTAGCATTAGATTTAAATTGATGGGTCATTTATAAATTATGATTTAGATTAAGTTATGATAAAACATCGATCAATCTCAGTTTCATTTTTTCTGGGACGCACTGTATTCATACAATTTATAATCACTATGACTAAATATGGAAATTTATGCAGACGATGAAAGAGAGAGAGAGCGAGTGAGAGGCAAAAATGATTTCTACGGTGCTGGGGTTTGGAAACGGCAAAGCGGAATAATAGCATTTTATGTATGAAATATTCTTTAAAAAATTTGCTGTAAAATGATTTTAACAAGTGACCTCCTGGCTGTTAAATATAAAACAAGTTCACTCAAACACGTTTCAAACATAATAATACTGATAATAATAATATCGTTTTATTTACTCAGGGTAGCCGCTTCAGTTCTCATCAACTGTTCTCTCAGGGGCCCTATATACTGCTGCAGTCACACAGACAAAGACGGTTGCGTCCAAAAATTATTTTCTTTTCTGCGGCTCCCCACAGATGCCCTCCCGTCATAATCAGCAGTGGAAATTTCGTTAAATATGTGATAATTCCGTTCATCCATGAAAACAAAGAAATACATAAGAAACGATAGAATAAAATTCGTCCAATTACTATTTGGTCTAATTGTCATTTGGTTTAATTGCTATTTGGTCTATTGTCAATTCGTCTAATAGCCATTTGGTCAATAAGTATTTGGTCTACTATCATCCTTTTGTCTAATCACCATTTCGTCTAATCATCAAATAATACCCTATTGGGCGACTGACTCATTTTAGGTAGGCATGTCCTTTATAATTTATGGAATACACCATGGGAAGAGATATTCGCTAGTGCATGGCCCTGCTGTACGTGTGAGAGAAGTGAACCAGATATTAATTGGCCTTGATGTTGGGTTTGAAGTATGTTTAGCAGATAATACATGTAATAGGGATAAAGTTTTCCCACCAGGTTGTCCCGAAATTCATGTTTTATGTTTGACTGATTTTGTAAAGAATACCGATGGAACGAATCGCTATTGAATATCAAACAATATCCCGTCACACAATCAGTTGAAAAACTATATTTGTTTTTCGTCTGTTGGGTTTAATACAGTGCTATACGGTAGACCGACAGTCCCATAATGCGCCAGAATATTTTGTTTTTGTAAACAATATGTCCTTGAATATTTAAAGGAGTGTGTCTCAGATTTCATTTAATGGTTTCCAATTCCAAATTCATGATCTACAATTATCGATGTCCTGAAAAAGACTAGAAATACGATTTACCGCTATGGTTATTTTAGGCCATGCTTATTTAAAGTACACTTCCTTTACCTAGTGGTTCCTTTCCGGTGCAGCACAAATTTTAATTGTAAATTTTTCTTTTTATGTTTAAAGTCCCAGACCGGACCGAGAAATGAAAACCAAAATTACATATAAAATGAAAGCTAATATTTATTCATAATACAACAATTCCCAATTTAAGCATTTTATCTTCCATCTAGAAAGTATTTCATTAAAAAGGTGATCGAACCTCAACCAGGCCATCCCTCCCAAGTACTCGAAAAAGTACCCCTATTATAGTGGCGCGGCAGATGACGTCAAAGAAGTTTAAGGGAATGCTACTGCCAGGCATGAATGGGTTTCGCCTTTAGAAAACACGTTTGTATTGCTATGTCAGAACAATAGACCCCATGTGAGCTAGAATTTCTAAATTGTTCTGACATAGCAATACAAACGTGTTTTCTAAAGCGAAACCAGTCATGCCTGGCAGTAGCATTCCCTTAAACTTCTTTGACGTCATCAACCGCGCCATCTGAAATTTGGAAATGTCTTCATCATATTTTGCTAATTTACATTTTTAGTAAAAAATTTGTTTTCCACAAATACAATTGTGATGATGATTTGGGATTCCAAGGAGACCAACGAAAATTATTATTATTATTATTATTATTATATTATTATATTATTATTATTATTTTATTATTGTATTTTATATTATTATCATTATTATTATTATTATTATTATTATTATTATTATTATTATATATAATTATTGTTATTATTATTATTATTATTAGTATTAGTATTAGTATTATTGTTATTATTATTTTATTATTAAGAAAAGATTTGAAGAAAATGGTGGTGGTCACATCTTCATTTGTGCAAAATGCAACTCTCTACAACGGATTTTCGTAGAAAATTCTGCATCGCCCGTATAGTGTTCTTTTTATTACACCCGCTTGCAGGTACGACTCGTAGGAGGATTTTGCATACCTTTCCTACAGAAACGTCGAATTAGCGTAAATTGGACCACGACGCACGGCTAACTGGCATACACGCAAGTACGTGCACGCCAGTACCCGTAGTCTACAACGTGTTGTGAAACCGCATAAAGGGGCGTGTCCACTGGAGGCGATCGTTGTCGCGACAACTGGCGATCTTGCTGTTGTGAGTGTGTAGCAAGTTGTTGTTGTAGCTAGCTTAGATATAGTCGTATGTAGGTTTATATCGCTTTTTAAAGATGAACTCCTTATAATTATGAAATTCAGTCACTTGTCGCCACAACGATCGCCGCCTGTGGACAGGCCTTAAGTCATCATGTACATCCATTGATGAATACATAATACTCCTTTAAGACAGTTTTGAGCGGTTTTGAAACTTGTTGCGGAGACGTCTCCGACACGTCTCCTGAGTCCTCGTCAACGTTTTCATGAGTCTCGGAATCTCAAACCGTTTCAAAGTAGTCTAAATTCATTTCCCGCGATGGAAAAATATCGGAGACGTACTTTTTCCGTCGCTGAGACAAATTTGGACAAAGTACTTTGAGACGGTTTTGAGACGGTTTTGCAATTCTGAGACCCAAGAAACGTCTCGGGACTCAGGACACGTCTCTGCCACAAGTTAAAAAACCGTCTCAAAGTCGTTGCTCAAATAATCCCAAATCCGTCTCAAATATTAGCGACAACTCATTGGGGGTGCATGTCCTTTATAATTTATGAATACACCATGGAATGCTGAAAGCGAGATTCGCTCGTGCGTGGCCCCAGGTTTGTGAGAAAAGTGAGCGAATATTGACCTTTGATTTTGGGCTTGAAGTATGCTTTACAGATAATAGGAGGTATAGTTTTTCCTGCAGGGTGTCCCAAGCTTCATGTTTTATGTTTGACTGATTTTATAAAGAATACCAATGGAACGAATCGCTATTGAATATCAAACATAACCTGTCACACAATCACTTGAAAAACATATTTGTTTTCGTCTGTTGGTTTTCAGAAGGAATACAGTGCTTATACGGTCATGACGGAGACCAGTCTCTATTGCCCCAGAAATCAACGTTTTACGACCGTAAATCATGATGTATTTTCGTAAACAATATGTCCTTGAATTTATTTAAAGGAGTGTGTCTCAAAATTCATTGAATGGTTTCCCATTCCAAGTTCACAATCTACAAATTATTCTCGAGTTTCTGAAAAAGACTAGAAATAAATATTGGTTAGTTTAGGCCATTGCTTTTTTAAGTTAATAAACATAAATTAATATACTTTCTTTACCAGTGGTTTCTTTCGGTGCAGCACAAATTTAATTGTATTTTTAGGTTCACGTTTATGATATTGACGGCTTAGAGAGGCATTTTGTCGTTCAATATGCTCAGTAGATCAAAACATATCCTTGCGTGCAAATTCCATAATATCATGGTATTACCATGGTACACATGGAGACTATTGTTGTTACCTGGTCTATCCATGGTAAGTCCATGAATACTGTAAACATACTGTGTAGGTGTATGGTCTATCGTGACTCGGTGTCATAGGGTAGAGTTAGGGAAGAGCAAAAGCGATCCTGGAAATTGTGGACTCGGTGTCCAGGTCATCGTGACCGCGTATGGGCCTTGCTGACTATCGTGCACAGCCCCTCTTTACTTTCCAACTGCATATTAATATGAAGGAGAGCAGTACGTATGTGTGTGGTGTGTGTGTGTGTGTGTGTGGTGTGTTGTGTGTGTGTGTGCGTGTGTGTGTGTTGTGTGAGGTGTCGTGTGGTGTGTGCTGGGTGGGCTGTTGTGCATATCAGTGTATGTACAGTTCAAGTTTTCTTTAAAATGCTGAGTCCACAAGTTACAACATCGTAAGTCTCGCTTGCAGGTTTCTTTGGCTTAGTTATAAGATCATTATTATATATGATAGTTTCTTTGCTCAGTATAGACATTTTTGTAAATTATTGATACATATGTTTTAATCATAATCAATTCTAGTTATAAACTTAGAGGAGAGGCGCTATCACTCTACGCAAAATCAAACGCTGCGATACATTTTTATTTTGCACAGTTTGTTTTCACTTTGTTTTCTTGAGTTATGCGAGCAACTAGGCCTTTTCAAAGAAATGATCAACTTGAATAATTACGTTAAGAGTCTTTTTTTTTTCAAAAACTAGGATAACTTACTGCAAAGGGGAAAAAAGTCCTGTCACTTGTGTCAATTCGAAATCCTAATCAGATCAGAATTCCTGTACAATAATGGCAAATTTGCTCTCAAAATAGCTCATACGACATAATTATCTTGTCCTGTAAACGCATATATATAAGCGTTAATGATCAGCGTTTTTAAGAGCTTATTGTACCTGTCCAGAGATGGTAAATTCCATTTCGATTGGTTAAAAAAGTCCTGTCACTTTGAACATTGTCCAACGAAACGTCTTTACTGCGAGGGTCAATATTCGCACATCACATGCACGATCGCATGTGGACGGTCGTCTTCGCGCAATGTGACAGATCCTATTTATATCTAATAATCGTTAGGAACATCAATCTATGTGAAATAAAGATTCTGATTACACTTTAGCAAGACAATGGTATAATGGGCTTGCAAAATGTATTTCCCCAATCTGGTCTGAAGCATCTACCTACGAAAACTTGATAAAGAAAGTTCAATTTTTATTTCGATGTCCATGAAAATTATGCTCGAACGGATCGACTGACCAGACCATTTTACCACAGGGAAGTTTTCTTAGGCGAGTTTTGTGACTGCTAAGTAATAATTGCGTGGCAGTTTGTCAATCGGGTCGGCTTTCCCGCCGTTATAGCGCGGGTTTTGTTGACATTAGATGTAGAACGTTATAATTTCTGCGCCGCTGCAGTTGTATTTTCCACTAACTCAATGAATGTATGTTGCGGTTTCCGCCTCCTGCAAATAATTGGGACGCGCGTCTTTATGTTAAGATTTAATGTCATACGTTAGGTTTACATTTCACGTGGAGTAGAATTGATATGACCTGTACACTTTGATTGTTTTTGATTGAATAAACACATAATTTAAAAAAAAAGTTTTCTTTGGCGAACGCCATTTATTAGGTATGCTCATATGGTTTCTACAGGGATCTGGTCTAGGCATGTGACAACCCCTCTCTAATTTTCTCTGTTTTACCCACTCTAAAACTAATTTAAATGAATTTTTGGGTTACTGCGGTGATTAAAGGCTCAATTTTAATATTTGACTAACTTTCAGGCTGGCATATTGATATGATGCTAGATGATACAACATCAAATTACACAAACAATGTATAAAAACCTATAAAAACCCATGTTTGAGCATAAAGCACCATACGTCATGTCAGTCTGAAACTTGTTGGAATTAGGTCTTTAATCCTCAGTATGATCCAAACATTCACTTGTATTACTTTCAGAATGGGTAAAACAGAGAAAATTGGGAGATTATGGAGGGGCTGTCACATCTATAGACCAGATCCCTGCAGAAACTACTTGGGCAGACTTTAAAATGGTATCGCCCAAGGAAAACATCACATGGGACTGCATTGGTGCTGGAGGAATGGACAATAATCTCGAGAGTATGCAGAAAGCTCATTTACAGCTTCAACAAGTGAAAAAATGAAAAATAAAGCAAAATACAGGCAGCACCATCAGTAATTTTGGTTAGTGTATGGAAGCTTTTGACCCTTTGAATTAATCCAAACTGAGGTAAGATCAACCATAATGATTTTTATTATCTTTTAATGAAACATAATCTCTGAAAACGAAGATTTCTGAAATATCATACTTAACATCTTCATAAAAATGCCCAATGTTCTTATGGTGGTAGAAATTTTAATTATACCGAGTGAGGCACAAAAAATAAAAACACCTAGAAAATTGAAAATCATTAAAAAAAAAAAAAATTGTGAACTCCACATTAAATATACATATTCTGAAAGAGACAATTCTCACGCATCCTCTGATACCATTTTTGTGGGGGTATGTGTTTACACCTGGATATACACTGCGCATTGTTTGCGAACATGTCATTTTCGAATTGTGCAAAAAGTGGGAATAAATCCCAACAACAAAAGCTCACAAAAAAACCCCAACTCGATTCAGATTAAAATAGCATGACTTTTTAACGAAAATGTTTTAAGCCAAATAGAACTGTAGAGTCAAGCTTGAGTGAACACACATCAAAGACAAAATAATCACTTTTCAAAATCATTAGGCCTTTTTAGGTCTGTGACAATTTACTTTTTGATGTGTGTTCGCTCGTGGATTACTCCATAAATCAATCCCAGTTTTTACGCATAATCTAGACAATAAGTGTAACAAGATACACTGGCCAAGCTATTTGGCTAGAAACATTTGTGTTAAAAAGTTATGCTATTTTAATCAGGATGGAGTTCTATTTTGTTAGCTTTTGTTGTTTGGTTTTTACCCC
>CALNVZ010003434.1:1087306-1103420 GCA_940671915.1 Paracentrotus lividus | reverse complement strand
ACCCCCTTTTTTTTTTTTTTTTTTTTTTCACAATCCGAAATACATGTGTCGCAAAGCAATGCGGCGCAGTGTTCATCCAAGCGTAAACATACCACACGAAATGGTCACCAGATATGCGGGAGAAAGTCCACTTTGTAAATTATGTATACGAAAACTCCGAGATTCACAAACAGGTTTTCCTCCTAGACAATGTTTTTCTGTGTCTTTGGTATTTATTTACAAGTTGTATTAAACTTTTTGGCCCTCCATATACCTGTATATAATTGCACGTCCTCCTAATAATTGCCTAGATACTGAAACTTCTCTCCTGCCAATTGGAGTTAGGGAAATACTTGTGCGTATTTCTGAAAATTCAAGAGAATTTGTAGTAATATGTGTTTGATGAAATTGCTTCTTGCTTGACTGAATAACTACAACCTTTCAACAGCTGCAAAATCTCACATGCGCCAAGTGGCTCAGTAAGGATTCAAACATTATCAAATTTGGAGTCTACCGCTATTCTAGGAACTTACCATATTAGCACTGTCTTGAGGCAGCAGATCCGATATTTGTAGCATTCGTAATTTGTACTTTACACCAATTGGCCGATAACATTTGCCAAGCCTCTCCAACGCCCATGGTGAATAAATCTTAAGGCATTCAGAAAAATCATGTGTCAGGCCGTAGTGAATTTTTGAAAGATTATCCTACAATACCACAAATGCTAAACTTGTAAAAAAGAAGCAAAAGAGCAATAAACCATTATGCGGTAGATTCTTTTATGATCATTGATTAACCTTTTAAGGGGAACGACCGTTAGGTAATTGGGTAGCATTGGTAGATGTGGGTGGTGGGTCTGTTTTTTTTATTATGACAAGTGGATTTGAGTCTTCCTAAGAATGTCGTTATTTAGTCAAGCGTGATTCAATGAAGGACAATTTACTGGGACGTGTGAAATACAAATATGAATCCTATGATATGTAAAAGAGATAAAAATATAATTAATATTGTTTTGATTACTCTGATTAATGAAATGTAATTTGAAAATGTAATGTTATTAATTGAACATCGAGAGTAAGTTAAGAGGACAATAAATTAATTTTTAATCTTATTTACTTTCATTGAAATGGAATTGTTTGCCAAGGTTTATTAATGAATAGCCTGATATTCTTTATCTTTATATGAAGGAGTCTAGTATTTAATAATGTATTAAGCGTTATAATTGTTACTCTTATATCATTTAAAATAAACTAATTTGGATTATTTCGTATGTTCTTTTAAAAATCGTATGTTATATACCTGACTTTGTTATTTATATATTTATGATAATTGATAATGTTAGTGTTTAATGGTTAATGGTAATACTGGGAGTATGATTAAGTTGGCAGTGGGACCTTGAGTGGGATGGTGTGGTATGTATTTATGTAATAGACATATAATTAGATTTTTAAAATTCCTCCTGGTTAAAAAATTATTGATATCTGAAATAGGGGGAACTTTCTTTTTGTGTTGTGTTTATATGTTTCTACTTTATATGTAATTACATGTGATTTTATATTACGGAAATAAAACCAACCAACATGGCTTGATACTTATTTCCTCAAACCGATTAGCATTAATCTTCCTGACTCTTGAAAACAAACTCCATGCATCTCTTTTTTTCTTATTATTTTTTATTTGAAATATACAGAAAACGGGCATTTTTCCTGGTTACATTAAAAATCGCTAGCTCCGCTACTATTTAACTGGCATTATTTCTTGTTGATGGGCTTCTGAGCAGACGTAGAGTGATATCTCACTTCACGGAAACTACTTTGAAACTACTTTGGGACGGCTTTGGACTACTTTGAAACGGTTTAGAAACTACTTGGAGAGGGTTTTGAAATTTGTCGCGGAGACGTCGCAGAGACATATCCGCGACGGAATAAAGTATCGGAGACGTATCTGATACTTTTTATCCTTCGCGTAAACGATTCAGTCCCTGAGACGTCTCTGTGAAGTAAGAAACCACCCTTAAACCTTGCCTGTCACTTCTATTCGAGCTTCTCCACCTCCAACACAATACCCATGGCGACTATCTGCCTCATATCAATGACAGTGAAGCGACCAAGAGGGGCAAATTCATGGAAAGGCTCCACGCACATCGGCTTTGAGGGAACGATAGTGACAATGCAGGCATCACCGCTTTTCACATTCTTGGGGTTCTTCTCCAAACACTTTCCTGTTCGACTGTCGAGCTTCTCATGGAGTACTGAGAACTTACAAGCCAAGTGAGCTGTGTGACAATCTAATAATGTAGAGTAGCCGTCATGGATCAGGCCAGGGTGGTTCATAATGATCACCTGGGCTTTGAAGGACTTGGCCTCTTTAGGAGGATTATTCGTGGAGTCTCCACAAACAAATCCACGCTTTATTTCCTTGACTATGGCATCCTTGACAATGAAGCCAACTTTGTCACCAGGCCCTGCTTCTGGTAAAGATTTGCGATCCATCTCCACAGATGTGACCTCAGTAGTTACACTTCCGGGGGAAAATGTGACAACCATACCAGGCTTGATTTTGCCGGTTTCAACACGGCCTGACGGAACCGTTCCAATGCCAGGAATACTGGCGACATCATCGAGGGGTAAACGAAGAGGCTTTTCAAGTGGCCTCCCGGGCAACAAAAAAGAATCCAGGGCCTCGAACAGGGTTTTTCCACTGGCATTGCTTTCCTTCCGTTCCACAGACCATCCCTTGAACCAGGTCATATTAGCTGAAGGTTCCAGCATGTTATCACCGTGCAATCCAGAGATGGCAACGAAGGCAACTGCTTTGGGGTTGAAGCCAACCTTCTTGACACAGGCTTCAACCTCCTTGCAGATTTGATTGAAACGAGCCTCACTGTACGGTGGTATGGTGCTGTCCATCTTGTTGACTGCAACAACGAGCTGTTTGACACCCAGGTTATAGCACAGCTGGACATGCTCACGAGTCAGTCCATCATTTTTGGACATACCAGCTTCGAACTCTCCTGTTCCAGCAGCAACGATCAAGAGAGCACAATCAGCTGGTGAGGTTCCATTGATCATATTCTTCATGAAGTCACGATGTCCAGGAGTATCAATGACAGTGATAACATTCTTTGTAGTTTCAAACCTCCACAAGTTCATGTCGACGGTGATACCACTGTCACGCTCTGTATTCAGCTTATCCAAAACCCATGCGTACTTGAAGGACCCCTTTCCCATCTCCTGGGCTTCCTTCTCAAACTTTTCGATGGTACGCTTGTCGATCCCACCGCACTTGTAAATGAGATGACCAGTGGTTGTTGACCTGCCGGAATCTACATGACCGACAACCACGATGTTGATGTGTTGCTTTTCATTTGGCATGATTTACAGTTAGGTTTGAGACGGCCTTCCAAAAAAAGAAGAAAATGCAAACTGCAAAAATGCTATCAGAGAATGAGAGCAGAAAGCGGCAATAGGTTAAGACAATATTACCCTTTTTAAGTGAAGTCCAGACGCAGTATTCAGTGCATGTATCAACTGGGGAAATCCAGCCCCTGAAAACGAAATGAAAGGGAAAAATGCAATTGATCATTGAAAAGATCACAAAGAGTGTTCAAATATGATAATATACACTATTAGTTCAATAAAATCGAATCAATATTTGGTGCAGCAGAGCATTACAATAATTTAATTAATATTTCATTAAACATTTTCATTTTATCTAATTTAGATTTTTATTTATAATAGATTTCATTTATTAAAGTGTCAAAATTACATGTAGATACCAAGGAGGGGAAATAGATTCATACCGTTTAGCAACAGCGAAACCGCGCCTGTGCAATGAAGATCAATAAAGGTCATATTCGCAAAATTATGTAACAAAATTACTGTATACAAACAAGTTGATTCATCAAAGGTTAATTTCAGGCTTTAACATTTCATACTTTCATTATTCTATCCTGTTGTTTTTAAAATGACACACATTTTACAATCGAAATCCCTTCCAAATATCAAATTTGACATTTCTATCCCGATTTCATGATATAGCTATTCGTAATCTTGAAACAAAAATACACTGATTCAACTTAAAACTTGTGCTACTACTGAAATGCTTGTATCTGATTAGCTCCACCACTCAGGCGGTCACCATACAGTCACGTATGCTCGTTCCCGATTTCTCAGGGAAAGGAGTATATTTTAGGAACATAGGAAGGAAAATCTCGAGAAGAAAAAAAAATCATTGAAATAGGGGTATTAGCATTTTCCCCCGACCTATTTCAATTATGCGTAGGTTCACACTGCCGTCTGATCAACTCGATCGAACCCGACCAGGTCAAAACATGAATTTTCCCCCGATCATTCTCGACCAAGTGCTTGAATCGGTACCTTACACGAGCCCTTCCGCATCCTCTGTTCGATCGTTTACGATCCATACACGATGATGTCCGATCTCTCCTCGATAACCACCACGATCATACTCGATTACTTCGATTTGATTCGATGTTTACACGATCATTACACGATCAATACTCGACCCTTCCCGACAAACTAGACATCTACACCGATTTTGATCCGAGTAGATTGACAGCTAGACAAGCTTCGTATTCTTTTCCGTTTTGTAGGGAAAGATCTTGTTTTGAGGGTGAATTAAATGAATTCACTTGTGGCGAAGTGTAGAAGTTGTCCTTTAAAAAGGAAGAAGTCGCAAATGAATTTAATTGATATCTTGTATATAATGATTGACAAGGACAATTTAGGGAAATTTTGCTAAAAAATAAATTGCTTATAATTCTAATTAATGAGGTCGGATGAACAAGAATCTTTTCAATTTCGTTAACGATTTGCGGCATTGCAGTAATTTTATACTACAGTGCGTCCCAAAAGAACTATACACTTTTGAAATGGCTACCAAGTAAAAAAAATAATATGGTTCTTGGGGAAAAACTTTAGATGTACACCGGTTAAGAAAAAAATTAAATAAGTTGTTAAAATCTTCAACAACTGCGTGTTAAACGGTGAATCGCACAGCGTTGTTTCAAACTTTAACACTCCTGTTGTTCAAAAGTTTAAACAACATGTTGTTTAAATGGTTGTTTAAAATATCAACTGTATTGTTAAACGCTTCTTCTTAAAAAATAAAAACGCTCCAACTTTTGGTTTACGCGGCCGGGTATTGAATACACAACCCTTCGAATAAAAAGGCAGACGCTTCATCCACTGATCCAACTCATCAGTACATACACTCAGTTAATGTGTGAGGCATCAGTCCTTCGCCATGATTAATATTGCGATGATATGAAACAAAATGGTGAAAAAAAAATTGTGTATAATTTTGATTGTTTATTTCTGACTTTCGATATATTTTTTACTCTGTTAGCTGAGTCATTCCATTATTCTTTGATTCCCTCCTGGCGTGCCATACAAAGGTGATAAATGAATAGCGAATTCATCGCAGGCTTTTTTCTGTGTCCTTCACAAAAAGTGGGCATTGCTCACTGAGAATGCGTTATTTCGGAATTTTTGTGTCATAATGATAGTTCAGGATATGAGCATATATCCATATTAAACCTTTCTCCAAGAATCATATATTTTTTATTGATAGCCATTTGAAAAGTGTATAGTTCTTTTTGGGACGCACTGTATAGATCGTTTGTGACATTATCATTAAACTTATATAAATTAAAGAAAAAATCAAATCCCTTTGCTTAGTTTACCGCCTTTTTCTTCAATTTACCTTCATTTCCATCCCCTCCCCCAAAAAAAAGGACCGATATAAAACAAGATATCTAAGATCCTAAATGTATTAAGGTACTTTATTTCGATTCTGTTAGTGTTTTTTTTAATATAATAAACATTGGCACATTTCATTGTATGCATTAAGATTAAAAACGGATCTAGCTTTTATTTTTTCAACTTAAAAGCGAACGGTCGACTACCCACTTTATTGCCACCCCCCCCTTTGGCGCCACTCATAAAAGTGGGCATTGTTCACTGAAGAACTTTTTATTTTCGGATTTTTTTTTGGTGTCTAAATGATTGTTAAGGATATGAGCTTATATACATCGAAACGTTTACAGACGTGTAATGAAGTTCAAAATGAAATTTGGGACCAGTAAAGTATACAAATGTATATTTCTTCAATTTTGTAGACTCTTGCAAAAAGTATGTTCTTTTTGGCGACGCACTGTATATATGTAATGAAAAGAAGGCAAATAAAACATATACTGTCATTAATTACATAGAAAATAGTATCGAAATGGCCCTGCTAATACAGATTTTCACTGATTTTATTATTATTATTTAATGATTCAGTTTTAACAAACGAAAACAAAATAACAACAAAATAACCCGTAATCGTTGCTTACTTTTCCTCTTCTATTTGATTTACCATACTATAAGATAAAGAAAATAAAAACGTTATATATCCATTTCTTTTCACCATTATTTCTGCACGAAGCGAACCTTATCATTTTTTAAAAAAATCTTTTCACATAGTTTCTTCAATTCATTTGGGAAATTAATATTTTGGATATAATTTCTAAGGATGCGGATCAAGGAGGGGAGGAAACATGTTTCTGTTTTGCTATATGCTCAGACCTGAGGTAATTAAAATAAGCCGTCCGCCCCTGCCATGGCATATAATTATACAACCTTGCTCATGTGTTTCGACATTGATTCTTCTTCAAGAATTAGAATAAAAAGTCTTTACTAATTCAAATAAATTTCTTGTTTCTTGGTATCTTTATATCAATACACAACCTCAAAACAAATCAGCAGCATGTGTCTCGACTATTGTCGAGGTGCTATCTGAGTTCGGTGCGAGAGATCATAGCTGCCCTGGAACCTGAGGTCGACGTGAAAAAATCTTAATCGAGATGATTGGAAACCCATCATGTAGTATCGAGTATTGGAATCGAGTATGAATCGAGTTGATCGGGAACTGCAGATCGGGAGGAAATCATCCCGACCAAACTTAATTCATTATACGACGGTTTCCGATCGACTCGACTCTTCTCGAGTCACTACCCACCCTGAAGCTCGGGCTTCCTACTCGATATTTTTTGACATGTCAAAAAATATCGAGTAGGAAGGGCGAGTGAGGCCGATCAAGGTAGATCAAGGTAGATTGACCCGATAACCTTCCCGACATTGCCGACCAAGCCAAAACTGCACCAATATGGTGATGCGGCTTGATCGAGTGATCAGATCGGCAGTGTGAACCTAGCATTAAGTATTTTCAATTCTTTGAGAAAAATCCTGAAAATAGATCCCAAAAATATGGTCCCGTATTTGCACAGTAATCCCAGGAATGCCAAGTGATACATTATGCTTCCTTACATTACCGCGGACATCTTTGTGAAGCGCGGCACCTTTGATGTGCGGTTCCCTTTCAGCTACTAGCTGCACGTCCAAAGTAGGGGAGACACGGGTATGGAAGTTACACGGGTCAGTTGTTACAAGTTTTCGGTGTGCTAAGTTGGAACAGACAGTTCGTGGCTAACTGGCATCTATATATCAGCTACACATAGCTGTGATGAACTGCCGGTCGTGAGGTTTCTCCGTTGTTTCATTAAAAAGATAAATCAACAAAAACCATTTTTACAGTTCCAAGTGAATTTTTGACAAAAATTAAAATTTGTAATAGTTCTTACACTGAAGGCACATGAAAGTCAGGTTTTGTGAATATAGTAACATGTATGTCACTATTATCCCCTGAGCCATGCCCTGTAATTCTGCCTTATGGCTTTGCTACAGTTGATATTATTGTAAAATCACCCATGGGTAGGCCTGTTACAACAACTACCCCATGTCGATGTAACAACCTACCCCATTACATTACACATGTAAAGTAATTTTGTTTCAATTTTCAGGTGTTAATATTTTGAAATTTTATTTATTACTTTAGCTATTCTAGAGCTCTACTTGATCTAACTGTCAAACGAAACCAAGAAAACTGAAAGTAAAAAAAATATGGTAGTAAGAGATTTACAATTATTCCGAAAATGAAATAAGGTTCGTTAGTCCGAAATTGAAATAATCTGTGGCGAAGTAGGGAAAATGGAAAGGGCATGGGTGGTGGAGGGGGAGGGTAGAATCACCATTGTTGTTCAGTTGTTGATTCCGCAATTAATCCGCCCGCCTATCGACGTAGTGTAAGTATTAGCGGCGAATTGTTCCGATAAAGAATAAGTTCCGCTTTTAAAAACGGGCCGTTATCACCCTTGACTAAATAACTAATTCCATAATTATATCCACTCCGTTTTTATTTCATGAATAAGTTTTTTTGAAACATTATCGGCGGCGACTTGTTAATCTTCCGATAATATTAATTTCCGCTGATAATGTTTTAAATAATTTCTTTCATAAATAAATACGGAACGAATAAAATTGCGGAATTAATTATTTAGTTATTGAGTGATAACGACCCAATTTTAGAGACGAAACTTATTCTTTTTTGGAAGAATTCGCCATCGATAACGTCGGGAAATAAATTCTTCATTAAAAAACGAAAACAATTATAGAATCAATTATCTAGTTGATAAGTTTGTGAAATAAATTATCCGAAAATCAAAATTTAACAACAGAAGCTGTTAAATAATGACACCCCTCCCCCCCAAAAAAAAAAGTATCTGGAAGTTATTCACGGGTGACCGTCCTCCGCTGAGACTATTATAGCATAATATCCCATTATTTTATAATTACCACACCATTTTTTGTTACTATAAAAAGGTCTAGTTCATTTTCGGAATAACGAACCTCATTCTATTTTTTGGAATAACGAACCTTCAGAGTAACAAGCATCACCCCCCCCCCCCCCCCCGCGGACTATCGGACCCGCGGACTAACGGACCCGCGGACTATCGGACCCGCGGACTATCGGGCTGTAACCTATAGTAGACCTATAATACATTTTAGCGGTGAATAATCGCTGAAATGATTCACCGTCACGGCTGTTGGTATTTGGAGCTGTCGCCCATTGCTGCAAGTAGTTAGGGGAGACCGGGTATGGACTTTACAAAATTCACATTTTGGGCCAGATAATTCTAATGAAAGTACTCACACACTCCATTTTGGGGCTGTAGTTAGCCTATTATGTTGGCTAAAAGCTGAGGCACATAAAACTTGAAAACATGTAAACACTAATTAACTACAGCTTAATTAATGAAAACATCTTTTTGTAACAACCTACCCCGTATACGGGGTAAGTTGTTACACCATACGGGGTAAATTGTTACTATATGTAACATACGGGTTAATTTGTTACAATGTGTAAATCTCTTATACCATACTTTTTTTCAACTTTCCAGTTTCTTGGTATCGTTGACAGTAGATCAAGTAGAGCTCTAGAATAGACTAAAGTAATAATATAAATATCAAAATATTAACACCTGAAAATTGAAACAAAATTACTTTACATGTGTAATGTAATTGGGGTAGGTTGTTACATCGACATGGGGTAGGTTGTTGTAACAGCCTACCCCATGGGTGATTTTACACATAATATCAACTGTAGCAAAGCCATAAGGCAGAATTACAGGGCATGGCTCAGGGGTATAATAGTGACATACATGTACTATATTCACAAAACCTGACTATCATCATGTGCCTTCAGTTGTAAGAACTATTACAAATTTTAATTTTTGTCAAAAATTCACTTGGAACTGTAAAAAATGGTTTTTGTTGATTTACTTTTTAATGAAACAACGGAGAAACCTCACGACCGGCAGTTCATCACAGCTATGTGTAAGCTGTATATAGATGCCAGTTAGCACGAACTGTCTTGTTCCAACTTAGCACACCGAAAACTGTAACAACTGACCCGTGTAACTTCCATACCCGGTCTCCCCTACTTTGGACGTGCAGCTAGTAGCTGAAAGGGAACCGCACATCAAAGGTGCCGCCTTCACAAAGATGACGCGCGTAATGTAAGGAAGCATAATGTATCACTTGGGCATTCCTGGGATTACTGTGCAATATACGGGACCATATTTGGGATCCTATTTCAGGATTTTTCCTCAAAGAATTGAAAACTACTTAATGCTAGGTTCACACTGCCGATCTGATCAACTCGATCAAGCCCGATCACCATACACTCATGCATGAATTGTAATCCCCAATTCCACAAATTTCACTTAGCAAACCCCAACTCATCATAATTGATCAGTAATTCTGCATATCATCCTCAATTCCATAAGCTCCAAATGACTTTCCTCATACAAATTGGTAGGGCAATTCCTGCGCACCCTAATTTCAATACCCGTTACAAAAGTGAATGCTGCTCATTCACGCATGACTTATTTTCGGACTTTTTGGTGTCATATGAAAGTTGGATAATGAGCTTACCATGCATGTTAATTTCATTACCTTAAATCATATATTTTTTATTTGGCAGCCATTTCAAAAGTGTATAGTTCTTTTTGGGACGCACTGTAGATAGGCAGGTATAGCATCCAGGATTTCACATCCCCAGGGCCTGCGACGTGATTTTGGTGCCTGCCCTGTGCATTTTGATTTATGGCGCCCCAAACCAGGCAAACATAGTTATACCCCTAGTCACCATAGTCACAATTTATTAGGCACCCCCCCTAAAAAAAAAGACAAAAAAAGATGAAGCCTTTCGGTTGTTTATGGTAATACACATTTTTTTTAAATCATTTTTTTTGGTGTTGGGGGGGGGGGGTGTAATATATATGTTTATACAACACACACAAAGATTGTTGACAGCTGATTGGATGAATGTGGGTCACATGACATTCAGCGGAATGAGCTATTGAACGAGTGATGACGTAGCCCGTGCAATATCCAAGAATCTATTCAACGGCTTGCAAAAGATCGATGACACGTAGATCTACACACTGAAATTACATACACATACATGCGCGAATGCGCTGCATAGCTGCGTGTACTAAACCGATTTTGTGCGCGTAGGGCCTAGGGCGACGCAGTACAGTGCAGTTAGTTCAGTGCAGTTATATATTTATATTATATTTTAAGCAAAGGTGCCACTTATACATGTTTTCCCTTAATATGTTCTTGAATAAATATCCAAAACGGATATACTAGAATTAGAAACAAATATTTCCTTAAACTAAAAGATAAGCAACTAAATGTTATGAAAAATATTTCTAGGGCAACTGGTAAAGTTTCTATGGCACCAGGGAATTAATAGAAAAGATTAATTGGAGCATGCAGTCGTCGACCTCCTGGGTCGAGAGTTCACCAGCGGTATACAATTTTATCTCTCTATGATACCGTTATTAGCTTCAAAAAGTTTAAGACGACCTAATTATACGTACCTGTATAATAATGATAATAATAATAATAAAATATAATGAAAAAATTTTTTTTAACAGCGCATAATTATCACAAAAAAAGAATTAAACTCCCTATGCCTTAGTAGGCATGTATAGTAGGGGATCATCCCGATAGTCCACGGGCCGATAGTCCGCGGGTCAGTTAGTCCGCGGGTCCGATAGTCCGCGGGTCCGATAGTCCGCGGGTCCGTTGTCCCGAGTCCAATAGTCGCAGGGGGGGGGGTGATGTTTGTTACTCTGAAGGTCCGTTATTCCGAAAAATAGAATGAGGTTCGTTAGTCCGCAAATAAAAAAGGTTCGTTAGTCGATAATAAAAAAGGTTCGTTATTCCGAAAAATAGAAAAGGTTCGTTATTCCGAAAATAGAAAGGTTCGTTATCCAAAAATAGAATAGATTTGTAATTCCGAAAATGGAATAAGGTTCCTTATTCCGAAAATAGAATAAAGGTTTGTTAGTCCGAAAATAGAAAAAAGTTTCGTTATTCCGAAAATGAATAACGGCCCATATTACCTGCTGGCCCATATTACCTGCATGTACCCTATGTGTAGATGGCTCTGAAATGAGCCCCATATCGAATCTGTGGTGTAATTTAACAATTTGACATATTTTTCTTCAATTTTTCAACTAAACACCATCCTCTGTGGGGGCGTTTATTTCCAAAGTGCTCATTCAGCGCGTGAGCGATTTGTATCCCGTGGAAAAGGCGATTTATAAATTTTAATTATTATTATTGTTATTTATTATTATCATTGATTTTTTTTTAGCTGAAAAGAAAATGTTTGGCCGAGCATTTCGTTCCGTCGTTTGGCCAGTTCCTCAAATCATATCGGAGACAGCGAATAAGCCCCCTCCCAAACCTGCGGTGTATTTAACATTTTGACCCATGTTCGATAACTGTTTCAACCAAACATCAGCCTTTATTGTAATAATAGAATATAATAACTCATAAGAATATCGTAGGCAAAGCATTTGTGGGAGGAGCATTCGTATTACACACATACGTAATTGGAAATTTGTGTGGGAGTAATTGTCGCATGAGCAAATATCGTAATGTAATATCGTTTTATTTACCCAGGGTAGCCGCTTCAGTTCATATCTGAAGTAGTATTTTCGTCATATCATATGATATACTTCATGTAATTGACCAATCGGCGCTGGTGGATAGAGCATGTGCCACATTACTACATATATATAAAAAGTAGGTGCGGTTTTGGCGGCAGAAGCATCTAGACGATTCTGTTATGAATGTGGAGTTTTAGAGTGAGTTTTGAAATGATTTATATTATGTATTATACTAGTATAGTACTCGTTTTTTTTTCTGTCTGTTTTTTTTTTGCTTGTGCATCATTTTGGTTTAGACTAAGTCATGTTTAATTCATCGATATGTATTTTTGTAAACATTACTTGGGAATTGTGGTGATGTCTTTTTATTTATTTATCATTAAAAAAAAAAAAAATCTTTACGAGAATATTTGAGGGCATTATGAAATCTGCTGTAGTACATGCATGTGCTACGTACAGTTAGCACAGACGAGCTGAAAAACTAAATGGACATCATGTACATTTACGACAGAGAATGACAGGCAAAACAGCAGTATTACAGGTCTTTTGAGTATAGCCGAACTTTATACATGTTATACAGTGCGTCCCAAAAAGAACTATAGACTTTTGAAATGAGTGCCAAATAAAAAATACATGATTTAAGGTAATGGAATTAACATGTATGGAAAGCTCATTATCCCAACTTTCACATGACACCAAAAAATCCGAAAATAAGTCATGCATGAATGAGCAGCGTTCACTTTTGTAAAGGGTATTGAAATTAGGGTGCGCAGGAATTGCCCTACCAATTTGTATGAGGAAAGTCATTTGGAGCTTATGGAATTGAGGATGATATGCAGAATTACTGATCTATTGCAATGAGTTGGGGTTTGCTAAGTGAAATTTGTGGAAATGGGGATTACAATTTCATGCATTAGTGAACAGGAATATGTATTTCCTATTGTTGCATTGTAAATTTCCAAGGTGTATTCAGTGGTGTGTTAGTGGTAGTCAGGATGGGGTGCAGAACAGGTGAGATGCAGGGTAATTTTTTGATCACTTTTGATGATCGTTTTTCATGATATTTTGGATTGTCTGAATGTCCAACATCAGTGACATTCTTTTTTTTTTCAACAAATAGGTTGTGCATCGAAAGAGAAAGAGGACACGTTTAGCATTGAACGTACAGACTTTTATTTTCATTTTGCACCATCAGATTTCCCCCCTCCTTTTTGTTTTGTTACAGGATGGATGAAACAGTTGTAAAATCGAAAAGAACAAAAGTCATCTGAAAATAAAGACCGACATCTTAATTTCACAAATTTGTGTTACACTGTACCATATTCCTTTACAAAAGTCCAAATTGCTAAAATGACTGGATAGTTGGTTGGTTGATCAATTGAGTTGATTGATTTAGTGGATAACAGTAAGACATGGTAATTGAAATAACTGTATGAAGATGATGTAATGCTTGATTGATTAGTTGAAACATTTGGAGACTGGTAGGCTACACTGTTGATTAAGTGTTGCTAGCTGTGTGTTGATTGTCTAATTTATGTGACTGATTGATTGATAAATTGATAGATCGTCATCAACCATCCCAATTTGGGTAAATGTGAGTAGACCGGGATGCGGGAAGGTAGTCAGGATATTTGGAGTAGAAACCAATGAATATGAATGGTCAAAACACATCCATGCAAAAAAAAAAGAGAGAAATATATAGAGAGAGAGGGAGGGAGACAGGGAGAGAAAGAAAGAAGAGAGAGGGAAAGAGGGATGAAGACAAAGAGAGAGAGAGAGAAAGAGGAAGGGAGAGAAAAGGAAGAGAAAGAGATTAAACACACCACTGAAGGACCTCACTAAATATACCTTGGAAAGTTACAATGCAACAATAGGAAATACATATTCCTGTTCAATCATTGATGTGAGACCAAGTCTTCCCCTAAATATCACCCTTACATCATTGAACAAATTATTGTAATAACTTTCTTGACTGACGAAGGTATAATCGACACATTCTTACAATCAACGTACTTCTTTTTTATTTCAGCTGTTGTTCTTTTGAGATAGTTACTATAAAGTTTAATGTTTAAACGATTTATTGATTTCAAATAACCTTGAGTTACCCAGGGCTTCTTACATTTTTTCCTTGTAGTTACCTCAGCTAATGGAAACATAAATTGTAGAGGTCAAGACACGTTTGTAGAAATTTCGTAGAAACTATTAACCCCTCCGAGAGGCAGAACTGCCAATCATTTCAGCTAGTGTTGTTTGAACCTTGAGATTCTTACATCATTATTAGCCGTTTCATTGACTTTTCCAATCTCTCTTAACAGAAAGTTAACTACAGAACCTTTCTTACACAAAATATGGGCATAATTGATCTGAAATATCGAATAAATACACCAAGAGCAAAACTCATTTTGAATGCAATTAGTGAAAAACAGTGTCAATCAAAGTTGCACTATTATCAGTATGCGGGTGGGTTTCGTGATAAGAGAAAAAAATCCAAAAGAAGTACATAAAAATCTACAAACCTTTAACACATGATTCAGTATCAATAATTCATAAATTATGTTAAAATCACCCACAAATAGATCTCTTGTTTCTCTACTCAAACATGTAGCTTGATGTCAAAATTTCAATAAAGGATATACTCTCATAGTTAGGGTGCCTATAGACCAGCCAACAATAACCTCTTTGAAGGATTGTTATTCAATAAAAACAAACTTCACTACCCTGATTGACGCGCGGAAAATCTTCACGTAATATAAAATCCAATTCTATTTTTACAGTACAAACATTCCCACCCCTTTCTTTTCTTGCCCTGCATTTATGGACAAAAGAAAGCCAGGTATCTGAAAGTTGGATATCTGTTATTTCTTTAAACCAAGTTTCTGAACACCTATTATTGAAAAATCATGTTTTAAGCACGCAATAATCGTGTAAACAAATCGTCATCAAATTTTACAAGATCCTGGCATTTAGATAGTGTAAAGATCAAAATTACTTTGTTGGTTCTGAATCAAATACCCCACAATCAATATATTTACAATCTCTTAAATAATATCTTCTTCATCGAATGGTCATTCATTAGTAATGATTACAGGAAATCAAGACACATAATGTATTCTGAACACATTAAGGATCTTTGGTATGAGTATCATTTGAAATCATAAGACCCTTCAGTAAATACTTTGACTATATATTGTCATTTTAGTATTTGTATTATTATTTCTTTTTTTAATATTATTTGAATATTATTTTCATACACAAGTCAATATTAGGCCTACAATAAGTGATTTTTAAATTATACTACTGGGAAGTATACCCAAAAAAAACGTAGCAAGAAGATTGATGCTCATCCATTACTAATACCAAATCATTTCCGCCATTTGCGATGGCCCATATTACCTGCACTAATGGCTGTGTCAGCGCAAGTACTAAATGCCCCATTGCACCTTCTACAACAAATAATGACCTGTACATGCTATCAGATCAAGATGAAACTAATAAGCTTACTAAATATACAAAACAATGAGGTTACCCCCTCAAACACTCTTTCACCATCACATTCTGTGAAATTATCAAATTTACATTCAGGGTAAAAATGCGTAAGTTTTAGCTACCTTATTTGGTTGTCAGCAATTTTCTCAAGAGAAATTTCCGGCATCAGTGCTCTCGCGACGATATATTTTTGTATACCATTCTATGACACAACATTATGTTGATCACAACCGGCCACCGGTCAACGGTCGACGGTCAAAGCACATGATGCTTCAGAAT
>CALNVZ010003434.1:1056872-1087206 GCA_940671915.1 Paracentrotus lividus | reverse complement strand
GGATTCGGTATTATAATTATTCAGGTTGTCGCCACAACGATCGCCGCCTTGTGGGAACAGGCCCTTTTAGAATAACAACCAGCACCTCAGACACGTTTCCCGGGGTACGAAAGAGGAATACTCTGGCGGTGAACAAAGGGGCCCTAAAATGAGGAAAATGGCAAAAATGTGAAAAGTGGGGTTTAAAAACTTATTTTTAAAAATCCCAGGAAGGGTTGGGGAACATCAAAGATATAGCCAAGTGCAGTAAGGTTGAAAACACATTCAAGATTTAAGGCCGGAGCAAAATGATGTTGCCGGAGCGAGAAAAAAATATATTCCCCTTCACTTACGACAGTTTACTACCATGCGCGTATTCTGGGGGGGGGGGCTTACGGGCCCGCGACCCCCCCGGGGGCGCGCAGGGGGCGCCAAAAGAGAAGAAAAAGGAAGAAAAAGGAAAGAAAAAAAGAAAGAGAGAAAAAGGAAAAAAAAAAGAGAAGGGAAAAAACGGGGGAAGAGGAAGGGGGAAAAGAGGTAGAAGAAAAAAAAAAAAGAAAGAGAGAGAGAGAGAGAGAGAGAGAGAAGGGAAAAAACGAGAGGGGGAAGGGGCGCCTTAAAAAAAAGGGGGCGCCAATCGACAGTAAACTAAGGGGCGCCAAATTGACCTTAAACTTAGGGCGCAAAATAGACCTTAAAATTGGAGGACCCATGCCAAAATTAAGGGGGGCCAAATCGACAGTAAACTAAGGGGCGCCAAATTGACCTTAACTTAGGGGCGCCCAAATCGACCTTAAATTTAAGGCGCCAAATCGACAGTAAACTAAGGGGCGCCAAATTGACCTTAAATTTAGGGGCACCAAATCGACTTTAATTTAGGGGGGCGCCAAATCGACATTAAACTACGGGCAGCAAATTGAGCTTAAACGATAGGGGGCCAAATTGACCCGAAACTTAGATGGGGCGCCTAATTGATATTAAACTTAGGGCGCCGAATCGACCTTAAACTAAGTAAGGGCGCCAAATTGAAAAGGGGAGGGGAAGGGGCGCCCTTAAAAAAAAATTAGGGGGCGCAAAATCGAGACAGTAAACTAAGCAACGCCATAAACTTAGGGGTGCGAATGGACCTTAAACTAAGGGC
Source organism: Paracentrotus lividus (assembly GCA_940671915.1). Taxonomy (NCBI): domain Eukaryota; kingdom Metazoa; phylum Echinodermata; class Echinoidea; order Camarodonta; family Echinidae; genus Paracentrotus; species Paracentrotus lividus. The sequence goes on along the minus strand of CALNVZ010003434.1, from coordinate 1,086,086 downwards.
GCCACCAATTGAGCCTTAAACATGGGCGCAAATTGACCTTCAACATAGTGGGACGCCAAATCGACCTTAAAGGTGGTGTATAGGTTCGGGAGAAAGAAAAATTTTTTCATTCACATTAAGATAAATTATTGATAGATTGAATCCAATAACTAATAATAAAGCAAATTATAGTACTTGAAATCTCGTTTTAGTGTCTTATTTCATAATTAAGGATAAAAAAAGATAAGTCGGGGACCCGTCACAGGTTAGCGCTCACGTGGAAAACCAATGGGGATTCTCTTGTGTGGGTGTTACAGACAGATCGTTCGCACTAATTCACACCGTAACCTCGGGCGTGCGAATCTGTCAGCAGAGGTCTAAACGGCAGTTGGATTGCGCTATATTCAAACTTTATAAGTGAAATTCATCGGAAATATTGAAAGGAATGTCACAAGATCTCTCACACATATCTTTTAGTGCAATGTGGACAACATGTAACTACATTAAATTTTGATCGGTTTTGTGCCAATTCCTTTTTTGCTACCAAGACTATACACCAGGTTTAACCTTAGCGGCTCTTAATCGACCTTAAATTTAGGGGGCGCCAAATCAAACTTAAATTAGAGGGGCGCCAAATTGAGCTTAACGTTGGGGCGCCAAATTGACCCGAAACTTAGATGGGGGCGCCAAATCGACCTTCAACTTAAGGGCGCTAAATCGACCTTATATTTAGGAGAGGCGCAAAATCGACCTTAAACTTAAGGGCGCAAAATCGACCTTAAATTTAGGGGGCGCCAAATCGAACTTAAACCTAGAGGGGCCCCAACATGATCTTAAACCTAAGGACGCCAAATTTAGATCAAAGTGTAGGGGCGCAAAAATGATCTGAAACTTAAGGGGCGCTGAATTGACCTGAGACTTAAGGGTCCTGATTTAACCTGAAGTTAAGGGGGTGCCAAATCGATCTTAGACTAAAGGACGCCAGATTGAGCTCAAATGTAGGGGCGCCGAATCGACCTGAGACTTAGGGGTGCCAAATTTAACTTAAACTTAGTGGCTTTAACTATATCCTATTTACCTGAAACTAAGGGGCCCCAAAAACACACACAAAAAAACAAACAGAAGGGGTCTTTAAAATGGTCTCTATCTAGAAATAGCAAAATTTTAAAGTTCCATGCCTCCTGGTTTGTATATACATAGCAAAATTTTCGCTCGCGCTTCGCGCTCGCATCATCTTTTCCCATTGATTTATTACATTGTGTCGAGGAACGCGTAAAATGACCTGTTTTCTTATCATTCGAATGCATCAAATTTCCGTTCCCTATTCGCACACGCTTATGTTTTTCCTCTTTTACCAGAATTTACATTATGGGATTCTAAAATTAATTAAATTTACTTGTTTTCACGTTACATTTTTTATTTATTTATTTCTTTATATATATATATGAGCTTACACGTACGGGCGCCAAGATGACTTGAAACTTATGGGGGCACTGAATTGAAGTTAAGGGGATGTAAAATCGATTTTAAAATTAGGGGCGCCAAATTGAGCTTACACTTATAGGGCGCCCAAATGATCTGAAGCTAAGGGGCGCCGAATTTACCTGAAACTAAGGGGGCAACAAATAGGTTTTTTTAAATTATGGTCTCTATATAGATGGGCAAAATTTCAAAAATTATGCATTCGGGTCTGTATATACATAGCAAAATTTTCGCTCGCGCTTCGCGCTCGCATCATTTTTTCCCCCAATGAATTATTACATTGTGTTCCTAAGGAACGCATGAAATGTCCTGTTTTCTAATCATTTGAATACATCAAAACTTCCGTTCATGCTTCGCGCTCGCCTGTGTTTTTCCTCTTACCAAAATTTACATTATGGGATTCTAACCATCAAAACATTTCAACTTATTTGATTTCACGTTACATTAATTTTTGCATTTAAAATTGACCTAAGTCTTAGGGGGCGCAAAATTGAGCTTAAACGTAGGGGCGTCAAATTGACCTGAGACTTAGGGATGCCAAATTTATCTTAAACTTAGGGGCTCCAACTTTATTTTGAACTTAGGGAGGTGTGCCGAATTTACCTGAAACTAAGGGGCAACAACTTGGTATTTGAAATATGGTCTCTAAAATTTTTAATTCCTCCTGGTCTGTATATACATGGCAAAATTTTGGCTCTTGCTACGCGCTCGCATCATTTCTTTTCCCAATGAGTTATTACATTGTGTTCCTGAGGAACGCATGCAATGCCATGTTTTCTCATCATTCAAAGACATCAAAATTCCGCTCTCGCCTGTGTTTTTCCTCTGACCATAATTTGCATTATAGGATGCTAATCATCAAGACATTTAAATTTATTTGAATACACGTTACATTTATTTTTGCATTTTCCCAGGGGCTTCAAATCACCTCTATGTATGGTGCCAATTCAAACTAACATTAGGGGGCGCCAAATGATTAGTTGGCGCCAAATTTGAGCTTAAACTTAGGGGCGACAAATTTATCTTAAACTTAGGGAGGGAAGCAGAAGGATAGATAAGCAGCTAGATAGATAGATATTCATCTCTCTTTCATAATCATGTAAAATTACTGGGCAACATACGGTCTTTAAATTATGGAGGCCAAATTGATCCTAAACTTCAGGTCTCTATTACATAGAGCAAAATTTTCGATCGCGCTTCGCGCTCGCTTCATTTTCCAAAGAGTTATTACATTGTGTTCCTGAGGAATGCATAAAATGTCACGTTTTCAGAGATCATTCCGATACATCAAATTTCTGCTCGCGATTCATGCTCGCCTATTTTTTCTTTCTTGAACCAGATCGGATTATGAGGATTCTGAACAACAAACCATCAATATACATTTGTTTGATTTCACATTACTTGATGGACAAAGTTCACATGATTTTATATGGCTTTGCTTTCAATCGTTTTGATGGAAAATTACAGCTCCCGTTCATATGAATTTCTGAGGAAGAGCTAAACAAATTGATACCCTAATTGCTTAGAATTCTTTACTTTCTGATCGTAAAGTAGAGGGGAAATAAATCGATCGCGCTTGGCGCTCGTATTTAGAAATATCGTACTTTCATCTACATGTATAGCGGTAATACCTCATATACCTAGAATTCTTTTCATGAACTCACCATTGGCAAGTATTAAAAAAAAAAAAAAAAACTTTCAAAATAATTATATTCAAAATCCTTCAACATACATTTAATCCGTAGGCCTATGCTTGCCTGGCGGGGGGGGGGGGGGGCGTCATATTTTTGAAAATTACAACGGGGGCGCCAAATTCACGTCGGGCCCCCCGGGGTGCGAAATCCTGGATACGCGCCTGCATTTCGTCCATTTACTATTTGGTCTAAATGTTATTTGCTTTGTATTTAGTCTATAGTCAATTCGTCTAATAGCCATTTGGTCTATAACTATAATATACGATGAGATAACTTACTAATATGTGTTTGTCATTATCTATAGTCCTGAATGCAGAATATTTTATGATACATCTTTAATAGAGAACCAGAAGCAGTAGATGATATCAATGTTGAGAATTCATATTCATTGATCTATTCCTGTTATGACTATTATTATTGTTTTTTATATTTTATGAAAATACTGAATGTACAATATGATCAACGACTGTGAAATAATTAGGATCTCTGTAAACCGAAAATAGCATGGCAATTGTAAAGTAGGCCTATACTACGAGGATGTGCTCCTAACTAAAGTTCCGCTATTTCGGACATGTTGTGCGAGCTACCAATATCGAATAATGATCGGATGTCAGGAATGGTTTTTTTAACACAAAAAAAAATAAAAAGGAAAGGAAGGTAAACAAATATGGGTCATGATAAAAGACACACAAGAGCGAGACAAATAGGAGCAACTTTTGCATGTCGTGCTGGCTAACACCACCCACCCCCCCACACACACACGCACACACACACACACAATTTTTGAGAAATAAATCCACCTTGATGAAATGTTAGCTCTAGGACAATACGTTTATGTCTGTTGAAAAAAATGAAAATTTGAATTTACTGAAATTGGTAGCATTAAAAAATAATAACCGGTTGGTCTAGTGATCAATTCTCCTTTAACTTAAAATTTAAAAAAAATCCCCGGCTGTTAAATCTAACGTCACGTTTGTTAAATCTACCGTCCCAGAATATATATGACTCTAAACACACTGCTGTTAATTTTGTTTTATATAATACAACATGCTGGTGTTAATTCGACACATTGCATACTGTTAATATCCAATATTATACCCTTAGGTGTTGATGTTCTTTTAACTGGTGCCATGGGTTTTGATTTTCGTTGGTGAGGTTGTGGATTCATAATAAGATACTTCCTTGTCTCCGTAAGCACATAACAGTGCCTGAGGGATCCACATTATACAAGCATTGCTTTTTTACTTGATGTGGATCCCCCCCCCCCCGAGTTCCACAGAATTATCTGAACTTTTTTCAAGGAATTATGTTGAACGATTTATTTATTTCTACTTGGCAAAACAAATATAGATATACATTGATGTTTCATGTGTTTTATGATTTTATAAAAATTTGTATTATGTCATTTCAGTTGAAAATGGATAAAAGTCAATGTCAATCTAAATTTGATGTTAGGCCGGTATTAAAAATATTTAGTTAACTTGCGTTAAATTTATGTTTATGATAATAATAATAATAATAATAATGACAATATTTATAACGCGCAACATATCCATCTCTAGAGATGCTCAAGGCGCATACAAAATTAAGATTATTGTAACAAATTCAACAAAAATAAAGATTAAAATTAAAATTCAGATTAGTCTCCTACTGGACACAATGATATCAATAAAACTTTAGTAGGGCCTATGCATGAAGCATCAGGTGAGTTTTTAGCATTGTTTTGAAAGAAGAAAGGGTGTTGGCTGCTTGGATAGAAAAAGGTAACCTATTCCACAAAAAAAGGAGCTGCAGGATGGCAAATCTCTAAATCCCCCCCCCCCCCCCCCAATTTCTTTTGGTACGTATTTTTTTTAGGGGCCGTCACACTGAGGTCGTTCTTAAACGTTCTATAACGTTTTTGCCGTTATTTAAAAAATTGCTGAACGGGCTTTGGTCGGTTGGAACTCATAACTTTGAAAATAATTTCTTGATACGATATAGGCAGTTCATAATAGTTTTCTTTACGTTCAATTCCGTCTTTATCGCGTCCGCAATACGTTGTTATCCAGTTCAGACCGGTAAACGGCTCGTTCACTCTATACCGTTCGTAGCACGTCCAACCGTCACTAAAGTGCTATGCGCAGCATGATAAAAGTAGGTACATGTTCGTAGTACGTCCTTTCTCGTTCAGAGTAAGTCCTAGGAACGTTTCACTACGTTTAATTTTAGAACTGGAAGCCAGTACGATTTTTTTTTAACATATTCCAAAACTAACGGAATGCCTTCCGTTCTCTCCGTTCGGGCCCGTCGCAAGTTCGTAAACAGATGTAAACGGACTGTACTAGGTTCTAAAAGGTCTGTACTACGTTCAGTCCGTATACAAACAGAATTGAGCCCGTTCACCAAAGAACTACCAAGAACGCAGTGAGAACTAGCTCAGTGTGACGGGAATTATGACATGCCGTTCTTGTAAAATTGAAACGTATTGCTATCCAGCCGTGCTATAAAGTCCGAGCAGATTTGAAATAGGTTCTCAAGTACGTTCACTCCGTGTGTACATAGATTAAGCCCGTTCTGCAATAATTTCAATAACATGCTAAGAATTGTTTAGTGTGATAGTAGTATAAGCGAATAGATCAGCTGTTTAATTGCCACATATTAATTGTTACAATTTACAGAAATCTTCACAACTTTTTAGATATAATATCGAAAACGGCCATTGGTCCGAAAGAGAACGCGTACAATTATTTCTGGATTAAGATGAATAACGTTCGTATACAGTCCTCAATACGTCCATCACGTCTCTTGCCTCGTCTGCAGTCCGTTTGTATCTAGCTAAATTGGGTGAAAATGACCGTTTCCACGAAGAGCCCGTTGAATAATCCACAACTCGTTCCCAGTTAGTTGCAACCCGTTTTCAAATCAGTTCCAACTCGTTTCCAATGCGTTTAGTCCAGGACCTAACTAAGTTCTGGGTTCGTTTTTAATTCCGTCAAAAATCCGTTCTATCTCGTTCTTACGTCGACCAAACGGCCTTCCAGAAAGTTCATCTCGTTTCCTTACTTCGTCATTATCCGTGGCTAGAACGTGTTGAACGCAAATGCGTGCCCGTTTTCCCATTAAAAAAACCTAGCCCGCTTTTCCAGGACCTCATGCGTCTTCGTAACTTCAGCTGATAATGAATATACAATGCTCGTTGTAAGACGTGCTAACACATCTTTAGAACGATTTAAGTACGGCAATTCTTTTGTAGTACGTCCATCTCGTTTCAGGTACGTTGTACCGACCCGTTTAAATTTCAGACGAAGAGGGGCGCCCGATTTTTTAAACACTTTTTTTGAAAATCCGACCGAGCTAGTCCATGAAGTTCGTAAACAAGGAATCGAAGAAATTTACTACGTCCACTCAGTTACACACAGACTATTGGCCCGTTCGGCAAAATTTGCAGGACGTAGTAGAACGAACTCAATATTGACGGGGTATAAGCAATAACATTATTAGCTGAACGTAAACCAGAACGACCTGCATATGGTCAAAAGTAATATTTGTAGATTACACGTTTTTGACAGGGAGGCAGTTGAGAGATTTCTATAGTTTGTCACAATGCAAGCAGCAGCATTCTGAATTTATTGCAATTTGTTAATTTGGTTGCGGGTAATCGAAAAAAGTAATGAATTGCAATTGTCAAGATGAGAAGTAACAAAGCATGTACTAATTGCTCAGTGGATTTAGGTTGAGAGATATTGCCTAATCGCCGAATGTTTCGGAGACTACAATTAGCCCTAACACAATTTGAATGTGGGTCTCAAGTGACATAGCAGAATCAAAACAACTCCAAGATTCTTAGCCCGATCTACTGGAGAAACACTGAGCAGTACCAACTTGAACATAGGGAATGTCAATTTTACTGAGCTGCCTGCTATTGCAAGCAAAATGAACTCTATGATATCTATCTTAGAATATTTTCAAATGATACATTACTTTTTGTGCATTAGTTTGATAATTTTTTTTAAAGGTTATATTTGACTCAACGTAGTGTGGAGAATTAGTATTCGGACCAATCTAAACCAAAATTAAACACCAAGTTCAACCGGTTCTACCGGTTCAAAAATATTGTCGTTTATTTATTTTTATTTTTCGTTTCTTTCTTGCGACACGAAGGAAGGTTCTGTAGAAAGACATCCTGCCTCGTCGTACGTTATCGTCCCAAATAAATTGAAAATAGCTAAGGTAATCCCTGTTTCAGAAAGGTGAATCGTAAGATATTGAGAATTATAGACCAATTGCCTTGTTACCCATATTTCAAAAATTCTAGAGAAAATAGTGTATAAAATGAGGGATGGACTTCCTTCAACTTCATGATGTTCTGATTCCCAACACATTTGGCTTTCGCAAGGAATTGCTCGACAAGTAATGGGTGTCTTGAATTTGGTTAATACTATTATAAATGCGATTGATGCAGGAAAGTTTCTTGCGGGTGTTTTTGGACTTGTCGAAAGCTTTTGACACTATCGACCATGATATATTAATAAGCAAGCTTGAGCATTATGGCATTCGTGGATTGCTTCAGATTGGTTTAAAAGTTACTTACATAATCGATTACAGTTGTAATGGTTAATGAGTTAAATCTCAATCTAGTAAAGTTAAAATATGTGTTGCCTCAGGGCTCTGCCTGGGTCCCTTACTTTTCTTGATTTATGTTAATGATGTTATAAATATTCAGATGTTACTATTCACTTTTTGCTGATGATACTTGCTTGCTCTTCCACCACAAAACATGCATAATCTTATTCTGTCTGCAAATACAGAGTAGCAATATATTCAAGTGGTTTGTTGTAACAAACTTTTGTTAAATGCCAATTAAGACTCAATAGTTGTCTTTAGATTAAAGGGAAAAGAATCCAGATAATATGATGCTTGACAATTGTCGTCATCTGATCACCCGAAGTCAAAATGTAAGGTTTCTGGAGTTACAGTGGATGATCATTTAACTTGGAAAGATCACCTTGTAATGTTTGCACCAAGGTTCTCGAGGAGTGTAGGTGTCATTTCCAAGTACGGTTTTTTTACCAAAGAAACTTTAGTAAACTCTTTATAATTGCTCTCATTATCCCCCCACTTAAACTTATTGTTAATGTGCATGGGAAACGGGTATAGAGAGCCCCATATAAACACAAGTTGATCGTCCTTCAGAAAGAAAGCCATCAGGGATTCATACCAAATTCAAAATTACAGAGTCCAAGTACTCCTCTCTTTTTGCACTTCAATTTTTTGCCTCTTGATGAATTGGGTCTCTTTGAATGCTTGATATCATGTACAAATCTCAATTCGGCTCAAAATAGTTCATTTCTAAAAGATGCGTTATTGTAAATTCTATCTGTTATCAGTTTTATACACACGCAGAGAAACCTAATCCATCAACCTCTAGCAAGGACACCCAAACTGACTTGAAAACTCTTTTTTGTTAAAAAAGTTGTTTTTGGCATTCCCAAGAATGGAACAAGTTACCCCTAAACATCAGGTCCAGCCAACAGTTATTCTAAATTTAAACTTCATGGTAAAAATATTCTTTTGAAGAAATTACAAAAATTGTTAAAGTATAATTACCGGAAAGCACGTGTGTGTATGTGATCTGCGTGTTTGCTGCGTGTGGGTGTGTGTATGCTGTGTGTAATTTGTGTATGTGTGTGTGTGTATTTGTGTGTGGTGTGGTGATTTTACTTTTTTTGGTATTTCCCATGTTTTCCCTATTTCATTGTAATATGTTATGCCTATTCATATACTACAAATATATATTTGTTTGGGTTAACTGTACGTGTAGGGCCCCTATACAAGCTCTGCTTTCTCGGGGTTTCCCAACCCATCATGTTTATCTATTGTCAATTATTGTTAAAATGTTGTGTTTTGATTGGTTTGAATAACTCTTGACTTGACTTACTGACGTCAAAAGAAAAGATCTTACGAAATCCGTTGTAGGATTGGCACGTACGGCCCGTTGTGACAACGTTACACTAATAAACCGGCTGAGTGAGGGTGTTTGTTTGCATGGGAGTATTGGTGTGTGTTGTATTTGTGTGTTTGGGAAGTTGTTTTCTTTCAATATTGATAGTGCATTGCGCACGCATGTTGATGGTCAGATTATTCTCTAAAAACTTTGTTTTTTCTTGGCAATCTTTTTAACGTAACCAATGCTCGTAATATTGTGCTTTCAGTCATTCACCAATATACAGAGGCAACACCATGTACCATTGAAAACTCTCTCTCCCTTCTTCCTCTCAAATATACATTACACCTTCTCTCATCTTTTACTATTATTCTCCTCTGCTCCTCTTTGTTTACTTCCTCCTCTCTCTGTCACACCACACAACCCCCACACACACCCTCATCACGCACACATAACACATACGCCTCTTTTTCCCTATCTCTGTCGTCTTGAAGTTCCTTACATGTTTTATTCTCCATCCAATTGCTATCCCTGCATTAAATAGTATTTCCCTTCTCTTCCATCATCTCAGTAGCGTGTTCAAACATTAGTTTATACATGTTATTGACAGAAGATAGATGATTACACAAAAGGAGGATTATCCTATTCGATAGACCAACGACACCTCAAATGACTCGTCTAAGGCAGGGTTGACTGTATAATATAAAAAAAAATACTTGAGCAGTGAGATACGGATTTGTGTAACAACAGATATAAGAGTGGAATTTTGTCATTTAACTCTTAACGTGCCATATTAATTTATAGTCCAAAAAGTAGACTTCTTTTAAAATTTTTTAAATGTATGAAATGGTCTTTGCGTTGGTGTAAATGACTGGAAATCAATCCACAGATACCAATACAAATCAACTGTGCTATTTGCAAAGCCTATACTGCAAGCAATCAGGAGAAAATGAATTATTACGATTGCACAGATCATAAAATACAATTGCACGAACGTGTTCCGTGGCACGCTAAGGTATTAGTTCCTTCTTCTTTTTCTTTATTATCTTTATCAGTTTTTATTATAATTGTTATTTTGTTGTAAAAAAAATTAATTTATTGAATACACTATTTTCTAATAACCTGTACACATTGATTCGTTTTGATTGAATTAAAAACCTAATTATCAAAAAAAAAAAAAGTTTTACCAAACATATCACAAGTACTTAATTGCCCCTCTTTACTCTTCTGATTAGATTAGTATACTGGCAGTTCAAGCTTAACATAATATTCATAAGATAATCTTTATGCAAGTAACTTTTAAATTATAGGTAATTTATAAACGAGTATAATGATAATCGAATGTACAGCAATAAAATCATAGACCTTATAAGTAATCATAAAAATACACTTCCTTTTGATACATAATAATAAAATAAATGCAATTTTATAACGCGCATTTTTTCATAATTTCATGTTCAAAATGTTGGTTTACATATTTAAAACTACTTACGATATAAAATACTTTATACACTAACATAATACATCATACATGTAAGGCCTACATATAATACATTATACTTATGGCATTATACAATTAACTTTAATTTACGTTGCACATTTGAAACGAAGTCCATGTCATTTTCACCAAATTTTGCACAGAGTTACATTGGTATCTATGTATGCCAAAAATGCAAAAAATAATATAGGTTCATGTGCTTAATTTTTTTGCTACGGGACTTTGAAGTTGCTATAATTGGATGGCATGTAAAATACGCATAATTTAAGAAATTGGCCTCTGTTAGACCTCGCGATTGCAACAAACGAGTTAAAATCGTCATTACTTTGTCAAAACCGTATCAAACTTTATCACACCTTCACGATTTGTTACGAGGTTCATACCACAGATGGGGACATTGTTTAAACTGGCACATTTGTAATTATTCTCGAGCCAGCAGCGCCCTCATGTGGCAAAAATGGTGCATAAAATGGCAAAAACCATATCTTAGAGGCTTGGAATCTACAAGAAAATAAAAAAGTATAGTTTAAGGTGCACTTTTTTTTTTAAACCATGACAGTCCCATGAAATTTTGTAAAGTTGTAGAGGGATTCATCATAAATATGTAGAAACTTTAAAAAAGAGGGGTCCATGTGCTCGTTTTCGAACTATCGGCGCCCGAATACTCGCAAATCGGCTTGAAAAGTCACAAAAACGCGCCGAAAACGTCCAAAAAGCGTGAAAATCCACTCTTAATTACACTTGATTCAAAATTATGCTCCCAAACATTCAAAATCCATGCAATTTTCATAAAAATTTGCAAAGTTGTAGAGGAATACATACTCAACGGGAAGAAACATTTAAAAATGGGAGTCCATGTGCTCGTTTTTAAGCTATCGGAGCCCGAATAGTTGCGAATTGGCTTGAAAACCACAAAAACGCGCCTAAAACGTCAAACAACGTCTGAGAAATCCAACTATATTTACACCGTTATCTCAAAACATCATGCTCCTTGAACATTCAAAATCCATTGTCAATCTTTCTATCCAAAATTTGTCAAGTTGTAGAGGGAATATATACCTAAAGGCAGTCGGAACATTAAAAATGGGGGTCCATCGCCTCGTTTCAAAACAGATCGCCGTTAATAGTCGGCGGTCGACTTCGAAAACCACAAACCGCCCAAAAAAACGCAAAAAATGTAAAACACCTATCTAAATTTATTACTCAAAATCCTGCTCCCAAACATTTACCACATCATTTCATATCCATCGCATCCTAGCAAACATCAAATGCCCCAAATTAATGCTTTACATATATCTCCCAAGTAGGTAATAATGAACCAAAAAAACGAATAATAAACTAATTTATACAAATTCATTTATTGAGCGCTCTGATCGACCAGACGCCTTGAAATTTTCCATGTGACGTGATAATAATGCCGCCCAGGATGCGCTGTCAAGATGCGCGCAGAAACACAACGGCTTGCAACGTCCTTAAGTTGCGAGACAAAATATGTATTGACTTATTAGGTTATAGACCTTTTGTTGATGTTCATTATCATTTATAACCTAACCTTAATCAAAGAAGATACTAATGAACATTGAATATAAAAATTTCTCTGCAAAACACAGGCGCAATCCAGCATTCAGTTTGGATAAAATTTTGCAGGCCCAATATCCGGGAAAGTAGCGCTCTATTATATTTGGGTCGATGTTTGGGTCCATGCATTTATTGAAGACTACATGATAACATCATCAAAAATACAATATATCAATCGTTATAAGTAGTAGTCACTTATCAGCACATTACATACCGAGTGAGTCAGAAAAAAATAGACACTAGAAAAATGCAATATAAAGGAAACCAATTTATAACCCCCAAATTATTATACATATTATTCTGAAGAGTAACTCCTCCCGCATCTTCTGGTACCAATATTGTGTGGTATGTCTTTACCTTGAATTAACACGGCGCTTTGCTAGGAGACATGTAAATTTCGAATGTGCCAGAGTGGGGTAGAATCAAAAACAATAGATTCTATCCAAAAAGCAACTCCATCCTGATTAAAATAGCATAACTTTTTTATGAAAATGTCTTGCGCGTAAATAACTTGGACGGGTGTTGTACACCTATCAACTACAATCGGGTGAAAATGAGATATCTGTTGAGTCAAGCATGAGTGAGCACACGTGAAAGATAAAATAAACACTTTTCCAAGTATCAAGAGGCCTTTTTAGATCTGTCAGTGATAATTACTCTTGATGTGGTTTATTCATGATTACCATACAAATCATCTCGTTTACACATAATCTAGTCGATAAACTGTAACAACACGCTCGCAAAGTTATAGATGGATCCACGACTGTATTTATGGTCAAAATGTTACTGCCAGTCAGGCCGCCGGATCCAAAGAAAGTCGAATTGAATGCATTTCGGGGGCCCAATTGTTCTGGCGGACAACAGAAGCCCGCTTTTGTTCCCAGACAATTGGGCCCCCGAATGCTTCAATTCCGATTTTCTCGATCCGCGCCTTGCCAGTTCATTCAGGATGGAGTTGCTTTTTTGTTAGCTTTTGTTGTTTCAATTTCATCTGAACTCTGGCACAATTGAAAATGTTCGCAGACAATGCGCCGTGTTCATCCAAGCATAAATACCACACAATACCATACCACACAAAAAGGGTATCAGAAGATGCGGGAGGAGTTACTCTTTCAGAATATGTATAATAATGTGGGATTCATAAATTGGTTTTCCTTTTATCGACATTTTTCTAGGTGACTTTTTTTTTTCTGACTCACTCGGTATATATACACACGTACATCCCAATCATAATATTAATAGGCTTGTGAGCTCCAGCCCCTCCCCTGCTGACAAGATTCTGTTTCAAACTGTTACTACAAAGAGTCACCGTGGAACAAACTCGAACAAACGTAAAATGAAAGTTCCTTTATATCTCAACTAAGTTACAGCATGATAGCCAGCAAAATGCTAGAAATGTGGATACTTGATGAAATACAACTTTTTGTCACAAGCCAATGCGAGAACATTGTGTGGAAGAGAAACCAAATAGCACCATGTACTATTCAGTGTTAGCTTTTGAGCACGACATCGAAGTCTTTCCTTTAGATTCAAGCCTTGAAGATCATAGAGGATGATTTGTACGTTACCACTTTCCTTATTAATGTTAGCAACAAAGACTCGGTCATTAAAATCAACCACAGGATAGAGATATTCCCCCTCACTAGATGTTAAAGGATGACCACCTTTCCCATCTCTATCATACACCCTTACTGTTCTGGGAGATCTACCATTATGATTAGTACGATCGCAGCTACTTGTAACAACCAAACCAGATTTCGTAGCAAATGCTTGCTTCGTGACATGGGTTGTGTTGATTGTATGTGTGATTTTCTGACTCGATGGATCCCAGATCCGGAACTGTGTATCTTCATTAGCAATTAAAATTTCACCCAAACAACTAGTATCTAATCTGATAAAGGTACCATACTGTGTGAGAGGCACATTAATGTCTGTAACGAGAAAGTCTCGCATCGAAAACATGTAATACTTGCGACGAATTGAATATAGAAGTAATTTATCGTCGCCTAACAAGGTTATATCAGAGTAGCAGAAGTCTGTCCGTCCATCGGCATGTTTAGGGATTTCCATATCTTGACGTTTTCCATCCGAATGAACTTCGCTAACATTTCTGCTTTGGGTGATGACTACACCCGTTGTATCTTTACGGGCCATTCCTAGAATACCATGTGGAAGATCCAGCTGTGAGACAATCTTCCATTCTGAAAATACTCCGAGATCAAATACCTCAGGGTCTGCAAGAAGTAGCCGCTTATCCTGTGCAGTTTCCAAGATGTCTGCTCCGGAAATGTATTTTGGGGTGTCCAGAAGTACATCTAGTTCTTCACAAATCAAGGAGTGTGTTATCAAGCTATCCCTCTCTAAATGTCCTAGTTTCGCATTTTTTAAAAGAGAGACATAGCTTGAGATGCGCGTTATCATCTCTTTGTCTGAAGCTTTCAAGACATCAATCTCACTGTGAAAGGAATTCTTAAACTCCTTGATTTCCTCGATCATCTTAGTCCCATTCTTTTGCAGTTTCTCAACTTTTGTGTTGAAGGCTCTCTCGACTTCATTTCTCATTTTTCGCCTGCTTTTGAAAAGCTTCGCTACACACCTGGCCGTCTGTTGCTTTCCAGTATCAGAGCATTTTGTTCTTAAGTGCCCATAGTAGTATTGACACTGGACGTTGTAGAAGGCACTGTGACTTCCTTTTGTCAGCCTCATCTTGTCGAATCTCAGGTCGATTTTATATTTTGTGGTCACGGTGACTCAACATATCTTGCACTCTGCAAACAGACGTAGACTTTGCAGTCTCCGCAAAAACAGATCCCTGTCATCACGTTTCGTAGTTCCGGACAATTTGCAGAAAACTGATCTATGGTCAATCCCTTTCAATTATGTCCTACTTCAATGTTATAAACGCAATGTCCCTTGAAACTAGAGACGTCAAGAACTGCTGATGACCGTGCGTGACACTTTCCACACATGTAAATGCACCGCAATGAGTCAAAAACGAACACGCTTCATCCTCCTGCTCACAGGCTGTACACTCTGCACTTGGCGTTGCCTTTGTCAGCAGGGCCGCTCTTACCCTTTCGTCGTTCAGGGCCGATGTTACCATAGTGAGTACCTTCCACCCATCTCCGTTGACTTGTGATGATTCAGGGAAGTCCAGCAAAACTCGGCTTCTTCGTCCAGCACCCTCTGGTTTTCCTACATAGAGGACACACCATCGTGATCAACGATCAGATGTAATTTGTCAACATGTCCAGGACCATTTGACAGAATTATGGCCGCACGTCAACAAGGTTGCATCTGTTTGAAACACTTCTAAGGCACAAGGGACATGCGAGTGTGAGAACTTGGTGTCCGTTCTCAAATTAAAGCTGCTCCTGAATCCAGTCAACATCACAAAATATTCAAATAAAACAGTTAACCAGCTGAACCCTCGAAGATGGCTTGATGTTTTAATCAAACTAATCATGCCGTCATTTAGTTTTGAATTTAGAGATCAAAGTAAAGTTTAGACCGCTCATTGAAAAATATCATTCAATCAATAATTACTTTTCGCATGTAATAGATCGGAGGCGGGCGTTGTTTGTATGCTAGGCCTGTTTACGCACAAGTATTTCTTGAGAATAAACACATCTGATAAAATCCGGCCATCAATACCATGCACAGCAACCACCAATATGTGATGTAGCCGACGCGAGTATGAGAAAGCGAAATTTACGTAGTCAATGATCACTCGTATTTGTGCAAAATAACGTTCTTGCGCCGGGCGTTTTATATCTTTCCATACACTATAAAGTGGCTAAAAAAAAATCGATTTTTGCTTCTAAAGTGGCCTGTCCACAGGAGGCCAGATGGCTGTGGCGACAACCAGTGTCTGAGTCAGAACCTGCCAGAATCTGTGTTCGGAATCGTAGGTGACCCGAGAAGTATACTACGTAACCCTAACGACTATTGTCGACATTTAGGCTACGACAACGGCTTTTTCCATATAAACAATAGACTAACATATGGGTGCACTCCGCGAATACCAATCGCTAGAATTCGTCATTCTTGCGGCTGAGACTTCTCCTGTCGCGACGCTAAAATCAACTTGAATATTTAACTTGATTCTTGTGTCGATCTTTGCGACGGCACTGGCTGCGGCAAACAGGCGATCGAGTGTCTTTCTTCACCTTACGGCGGGCTCGTTGGCTGCGTGAGTGTCCTCTCAGGTCCGCCAAAAGACGCGGAATGATAAATTGGGCTCGCGGGTGCATTTTTAAAATTTAAAAAAATGTGCGTACTGTACGTGTGTTTGAATAGGAGGCGAAGTCTTAATTTTGGAATTAAGTCTGGAGACGAAAGGCCCGCTAGCGCGGGATTTCACCGCCGTTTGGTTCGCCGGTGCAACATACGCTGTCGCGCGGCCAAACCTACAACATTGGCCTCCCGTTGCCTGCCGCCTTAACCATAGAACATACTGCGTGACAATCTACGATAACACCCTTGTCGTGCAATAGAACGACAGGCTTCGGCTTAATCTTAATGACGTCAACCTTACAAGACGACCGGCTATTGTTTACCTCGTTGAAATCCACGCGGTTGACTGAATTGTCGCTACCGTCTCTTTTGCGCGACAGACGCCGATAATTCACGAAACCTATTATAGCGATTCGACCCGCGCATGCGTGGTGACAGGTGTTCGCTAGGTTGTCGCCCAAAACAATCGCCTTCTTGGAGATAGGCCCGTCGATTAGGTCCAAACTCGGCCAAACAACGTACAGGACGTCAAATTTCAGACCCCTCTTTCACTTCCTGTGAGCAATGAGAATATATGTCACGAAAACCAGACATAGCTCACTCAAACCATTTGTTCCTTTCTAATAAAGTGTTAAAAATAAGAACGATTATACAATTTTACGTTTGGGCAGTACAGTTTCTGTCTTCAATTGAAACACAAGGGAGCTTCCAGCATCGCTAGCGCATTGTTTCTCTTAAAACCACCCAATTTTCATTCCTACCCCACAACATTGTCATCTCCCTTTCATCTCCCTATTGGTACGAACTAACTTTATAAGCCAAAAGACTGTCTTGTTTATACCGGACCAAGTTCTTTGCGAATACCCTGGCAACCGAGTCGCTTTAAAAACGCTCCCAGCGTTTTTTCATTATTTTCAAACGTAACACTCAAAGCCCTAACACACTATAGCTTCATAATGCTTAAATATCAATTATCCTGCCACGAAGTTCATCATCCCTTATTTTGTCTTGTCTTGTGCCGTTCTTCGTCCTCGTTTTTCTGTCTTTGTGCATTGTGTCTGTTTGTTCTTCTTATTCTTTTTTCCTTCTTTTCAACACAAATTTTGATCATTCTGGCGAACCTTCAATACCAAGCTTTGCTTTCATTGCGTTCCATCGCCCAATACAGCCCTCTACTTACATAATTCATTTTTGATAAGTTACATATTGGACATCTTGTTACAAATTATTTCTGCTATTTTGCACTATATCATGTAACTTAATTTATCCTTATTCACTGATTGATTTTTTGTTCTGTAAAATATATTTATTGCCTGCTATTGTGCGAAATTAATACAATTGAAATGAACAATTGGGGCGCATATCGGCCCCAATAGGTAAATTCTACCGTCTTCTTCCAATTTTCTTCCTTTTTTCGGCGACATGTAATGACAGCATAAAGATTCTGGAAAATGTCACCTATAACAATCGCGAATAAATGACCGAACCAAAACTGTCCACATACACATTCCAATTCTGTAATACTCTAGCGTCGACGTTAAGATCCTAATAAAACAAGAATGCCTACCAAAAAATCAATTTGCGCCCCTCAAAATCACACGGTGGCTGTTTTCCGTGAATTTACCGTACCTGCGTACACATTTGATATTTTTGGTATATCAGTGCGCACGAGCAGGATTTGCGATCTGGGCGGCCAAACAAGTCCAACGAAGTCGAAATATCCGCTAAGATCGTTAAGTTGTGTGACCCACACTAAATCTTCAATACGGTGCGCGCTGCCTGTTTGTTTGCTTTGTTTTTTTTTTTGGGGAGGGGGTTCTTTTCTCTTTTTCTCTGTACATCTTATTCTTAGATTTGATTTCCGGTTTGTCATGGGATAAAGTCACGTCTCCTATCTATAGATCGCTAAATGATTTAGAAAAATTCACGAATTTAAGTGTGGTCAATGAGATTTTCCCTTCGTTTATTTTTATTTTTGCAGGGAGTCTGGTTTTTTTTTCAGGACAGAATTTGCATACATGAAAATGAAACTTAGGATGAAAAAACCGTACATAATTTTTTTTTTTTTTTTTAATTTTTCAACCCTGCACTGCGAATGGATATGGGCTGAACTTCCTTACTGATTACCTTATTACCTTTAATTACACAACCCAAACAAAACTAACGTTATTAAATGATCTATATTAAAGATAATTAACCCTGGGCAATTATCTTGCCCCACAGATGTTCAACACACGTGACCAGAAAACAGAAAGGCCCTTATTCTGCCTACGGAGTTTCTAGGAGTTGTGCTTCTGTCGCACCAAAATGAGTGCCTGATTTTAACAACGACGACATCTGCGCAACGCGGTTGCACGCTTTCTATTCAAAGATCTAAGCTAATGATCGTTAACTAGGGTAAAGGTCGCTGCTTTAGAATTTTGATATGCGCTTTGCGGCAAGTTTTCATGTCGCGACGGAAGCTTAATTTATCTCATTTTCCTCGCTTAACTTGAAGTTACCAACTGTTGTTAAAATTTTGCCTTAAATATGAGGCTGCATATTGAACTGCTCCACATGCGATTGAATTAATTGTCCATCATTAATCACTTCAAAAATGACATTTTCCAGCACGATTTGAGTCGTTAGTTGACCTGACATATTGGACGAGAAAGGACATTTGTGGAAGCGCTCCCCTTGTCCATTACATGGTATAAAACGCGATCTTGGAACTCAGTTTCGAGACTAATTTTTGAGACTCGACGTTCTGCAATGTTTTCGCTTCGCGCAGACGTCTCAGCAGACGTCCCCGAGATTACTTCTCGCGACAGCAAAAAAGAAACACACAAAAACAAAGTACATAAGAAAAGCATCTGATGCGCAATGCACCTAACGTGATAAATTTTTGCGCAGTGCACTGAGCGTGATGTCGGAAATCATTCAACATTTCACATGCTTTTGGCTAAATGGGACCACTTCCACATTTGTGAAATAAAAAAGTTCGCTAGAGCTATTTCTAGAAGCATTCACTTCCAAAATATAACACACGAACTGATAATTTATTAAACATATATATTTAATTATATATATCATCTCTTAACGTTTATATCTGTTAGAAAAAGAGTAACTCGCAGCACGCAGGTCAACCCACCTTAAAATTATGACACATGCTTTTCTACCAAGCAATTTCGATCCACGAAAACCAAAAACAATAAACAAAACAAAAAACAACACAAACAAAACGAACCAAACAAACACACCCCCCCCCCCTCCCCAGAAAACAACATTAAACAAACAAAACCACGCAAACCGAATTTGAAAAATATCTGGTATTCGAACCATCATGGTGCCCAGTTAAAATCGGGCAGAGGCCCAAAAATGGCAGAGGTAAAATAATGGCAGAGGCTAAAAATGGCCAGAGGCAGCAATGGCAGAGGTAAACATGGCCCAGAGGCCAAAAATCGGCAGAGGGCCAAAAAATGGCAGAGGCAAAAATGGCAGATAGATAAAGATGGAATCGTCTCACGCCAAATCAACTCGATCATAGCAAAGCCCATGCTTCATTTAATTATCGGCAAAATTCCCTTTAGGACAGGAGGGTAAAAACCATCTCATATAGAAAAGCTGAAGAAAGGATTTTCAAATCTTAAATGCTGCCTGCCTGGAGGCTGTCCTTATATCTCATTAGAATTTACCTGACTTCCATTTGTGGTAGCTACTCATGCATGAGATATTGCCTATACCAAAGGTGAACGCCATTTGTTTTTACATCTTTTTAACTTTTAACTGCTCACTTCTTTATAGTTTCAACAAAGTATAAATACATCTTATGACGTCGATGTGGAAATGCCACTTAAAAAGGGTCAGTGCACGTTTTTGCCTTATCAGACAAACCATCAACATGTTTTTAAAAACAGTAATTCTTATTATTTTACTCTCATGACGGAGAAAAAAAAATAAAATTAACCAATACGAATTTTTGATGTATCACGCAAGCAGTAGATGATAAAACAATCCGGCCAATACTTTGGATATTGCAACTAGCTCATGATAGCTAGTCCAAATGGAAGGCAGTCAATTTAAAAGTCAAGAACAACCTCCAACAATGATGTTTTACTAATCCTTTCTATTTAAAAAAATGAAATGGGGAAAAATGAGACGTCCTCCGGCATCAAATCCATTTCCGCGACGGATAAAAAGCTATAAGTGACGTCTCCGATGTCGCGGAGATGCTAGCAGAGACGTCTCCGAGACGTCTCCATACAGTTTTAATAATCCTTCTTATTAAAAATGAACATGAAAAATGAGAGCTCCCGCGCATCTAAATCATCTTCCGCGACGGAATAAAAAAGTAATAAGTACGTCTTCCGCAACTGTCGCAGGGAGATCGTCAGCAGAGACGTCTCCGAGACCGTCCTCCGATACAGTTTAATAAAACTCGTCTCAAAAGTTGTACTATCCACGACTCATACAAGTTTTTTTCTTAATGTTGGAGGACGTCTCTGCAGACGTTTCATGGGACGTCGCGGCACAACACTTTGAGACGGTATCTTTTGAAAAGTGCTTTGTTAAACCATTTTTTTTCTTTTAAACTGTCGCGGGGAACGTCGTGGCAGACATTTCCGCGACATCCGGGAGACGCGGAGACCCGTATATTTTTTTGTCTGTCGCGAAGGGCGTTTCCGAGCAGAGTGAGAAAACCACCCCTAGCCGGAATGGCCAAGCTTATTATTCATGGGACTTTGCTATGACAATCTCTAATTGCGTAAGACCTTACATTTTACCTCCTGCCATTTTCACCTCTGCCATTTTTGGCCTCTGCCATTACCTCCGCCATTTTCAACCTCTGCATTTTTACTTCCGCCATTTTCACCTCTGCCATTTTTACCTCTGCCATTTTGCCTCTGCCATTTTTACCTCCGCCATTATTACCTCTGCCATTTTTACCTCTGCCATTTTTACCTCTGCCATTTTTACCTCTGCCATTTTTACCTCCGCCATTATTACCTCGGCCATTTTTACTTCCGCCATTTTTACCTCTGCCATTTTTACCTCTGCCATATTTGCCTCTGCCATTTTTACCTCCGCCCTTATTACCTCTGCCATTTTTACACCGAACCATCATTATTGGGGGTTTAACGATCTTGATCATATTAGTCAATTAAGCCTGGGTTACACCAGAACCGAATCAGCAGCGAATCCACCCGAATACACATTTTGTTCTCCCTCCCCGAATGAGCGACAATTCGGGAGGGAATCTAGAACATTCATGGAGGGATTCTGCTCGTTTTGAAATGTTCAAAACCAGCCAACTATCCTCAAAAATACACCCGAATGTGGTGATACCACCCGTAGGGGAATCATTATGTGCCTTTTATAAGGTAATTAATTTATTCAGAGGGAATAAAACCATTGTCCTTTTCAGCTGAAAATTTCGAAGCTTAATTTAGGTAGTAAGTGATAAGTGTTTTGTGCAAAATACGTTTGGCGGGATTTTATATCTTTCCATACTATAAAGTGCTAAAAAACAAAATCGTTTTTGGCTTCTAAAGGGCCTGTCCCACAGGAGGCGCGTGGCTGTGGGACAACCAGTGTCGGTCAGAACCGCCAGAATCGTGTCGGAATCTACGGTGCCGTAGGTCATATACGTACCTACGACTAAGTCGACATTAGGCTACGACAAACGGCTTTCTTCCATATAAACAATAGACTAACAATGGGTGGCATCCGCGAATACACAATCGCCTAGAATTTCGCTCATTTGCGGCTGGACTTCTCCTGTCGCAGCTTAAAATCAATTGAATATTAACTTGCGTTCTGTGTCGATCTTTGCGACGGCATGTGCGGCAACAGGCGATCGAGTGTTTCTTACCTTACGGGCGCCTGTTGGTGCGTGAGTGTCCCTCTAGTCCGCCAAAAGACGCGGATGATAAATGGGTCGCGGGTGATTTTTAAAATTAAAAAAAATGTGCGGTGACTGTACGGTGTTGAATGAGAGGCCGAGTTTAATTTTGGTGAATTAGTTGGAGACGAAGGCCGTAGCGGATTTTCACACGGCCGTTTGGGTTCGCCGGTGCAACATACGCTGTCGCGCGGCAACCTACAAATGGCCTCCGTTGCCTGCCGCTTAACATGAGACACCATGGTGACAATCTACGATAACACCTGTCGTGTCAAGGAAGAACAGGCTCGGTTATCGTTATGGCGTCAACCTTACAGACGCCGGCTATTTGTTACTCGGTTGAAAATCCAGCGGTGAACTGATATTGTGCTACCGTCTCTTTTTGGCGACAGACGCGATAATTCACGAACTATTATAGGCGATTGGACCGCGCCATGGTGGTGACAGGTGGTTCGTAGGTTGTGCCAAAACAATCGCCCTTCTGTGAGATAGGCCCTTGATAGGTCCAACTCGGCCAAAACAAGTACGGGTCAATTTTCAGACCCCTCTTTCACTTCCTGTGGGTCATTTTGGGGCGCCATATAGGCCCAATAGGTAAATTCTACGTCTTCTTCCAATTTTCTTCTTTTTTCGGACATGAATGTCAGCATAAAAGATTTGAAATGTACTATACAATGGAAATAAATGACGAACAAAATGTCACATAACCATTCAATTTGTTACTCTAGGGTGTTAAGATCTAATAAAAAAAAATGCTTACCAAAAATCAATTTTGGCCCTCAAATCACACGGGGCTGTTTTCGTGATATACCGTACCTGCGTACACATTGATATTTTCTGGTATATCACGTGGACGAGCAGGTTTGGATCTGGCGGCAAATAAGTCAACGAAGTCGAAATATCCGTAGATGTTAAGTTGTGTGACACACTGAATTTTTAATAAGGTGGTGCTTGTTTGTTTGTTTTTTGTTGTTTTTTTTGGGGGGGGGTTCTTTCTTTTTCTTGTACGTTTATTTTCACACTTTGATTTCCGGTTGTCATAGGGGATAAGTCAGCTCTCCTATATAATGTAAATGATTTAGAAAATTCCGAATTTAGTGTGTAAATGAGATTTTCCCTTTATTTTAATTTTTTTTGGGGGGGGGAGTCTGGGTTTTTTTCCAGACAGAATTTTGATATTGAAATGATAATTAGATAAAAAACGGTACATAAAATTTTTTTTTTTTTTTTTTTTAATTTTTTCAACCCTGACTGGAAGTGATATGCTGACTTCCTTACTTGGATTACTGTCATTACATTATTATTTACCTTTATTATTTTAATCTAACCCAAAAATAACGTTATTAAATTGATTATATTAAGATATAACCCTGGAAATTATTTGCCCACAGATGTACACACCGTGACCAGAAAACAAAAGGCCCGTATTCTGCTACGGAGTTTAGGAGTTGTGCTGTCGCACCAAAAATAGTGCGGATTTTAAAACGAGAATGCAACGCTGGTTGCACGCTTCTCATTAAAGAATTAAAGCTAAATAATTCTAACTAGGGGTATAGGTGGTTTAGAATTTGATATGGCTTTGCGAGTTTTATTCGGAGGAAGCTAATTTATCCTATTTTCTCGTTAACTTGAAGTTAAATGTTGTTAAAATTTTGCTTAATATGAGGTGCATTATTGAACTGTCCCACAGCGATTGATTAATTGCATATTAATCATCAAAAATGACATTTTCAAGCACGATTGAAGTGTTAGTTTGACTGACATATTGAAGAAAGGACATTTGGTGGATCACTTGTCATTACACGGGATAAAACGGATTTGGAACTAGTTTGAGACTAATTTGAGACTGGTTTGAATGTTTTCGGTCGCGCAGACGTCTCAGACCGTCCCAGAATATTCTTCGCGACAGAAAAAAGAACACACAAAAAATAGTAATAAGAAAAAGACTGATGCGCATGCACCTAACGTGATAAAATTTTGGCGCATGCATGTAGGTGTGATGTCGGAATCAAATTCAACATTTCAATGCTTTTGGGCTAAATAGGGACACTTCACTTTGTGAAATAAAAATTCGGTAAGAGCTATTTAGAAGATTACTTCAAAATAATAAAAACCACGAACTGATAATTTATTAAACATTATATATTTAATATATATATATATATATCTCTTACGTTTTATATCGTTAGAAAAAGAGTAAACTGCAGCAGCAGGTCAACCACTTAAAATTATGACAATGCTTTCTGATCAGAGCAAGTTTCGATCAGAAAACACAAAAACAAAATAAAACAAAACAAAAACAAACAAACGAAACAAACAAACAACCCCCCCCCCTCCCCAGAAAACAAAATAAAACAAAACAAAACAGCAAACGATTTGAAAAAATATCTGGTCGAACCTATTATGGTGCCAGGTAAAAATGGCAGAGGCAAAAATGACAGAGGTAAAAATGGCAGAGGTAAAAATGGCAGAGGTAAAAATGGCAGAAGGCAGAAATGGCAGAGGTAAAAATGGCAGAGGCAAAAATGGCAGAGGCAAAAATGGCAGAAGTAAAATGGAATGTCTCCACGGCAATCCAACTGTCATAGCAAAGCCCATGCTCAATAATTATGGCAAATTCCCTTTAGGAAAGGGGGTAAAACATTCATATAGAAAACTGAGAAAGGATTTTCAAATTTAAATGCTGGACTGCCTGGGAGGGGTCCTTTATATCATTAGAATTTACTGACTTCCATTTGTAGGCCTAACTATCTGCTATGAGATATTGCTATACCAAAGTGGAACGATTGTATTATTTACATTTTTAACTTTTAACTGTACTTTTTATGTTATAACAAAGTATAAATAATTTATGACGTCAGTGTGGAAATGCCATCTTAAAATAGGTGTGCACGTTTTGCTTATCAGACAAACATCAACATGTTTTAAAAAAGTAATTCTTTATTATTTTTACCTCATGAGAGAAAAATAAAATAAAATCCAATACGATTTTGATGTATCACGAGCAGTAATGACTAAAACAATCGCCAATAACTTTGATATTGCAATAGCTCATATCAGCTGAGTCCAAATGGAAAGCAGTCAATTTAAAAAGTTAAGAACAACTCCAACAATGATGTTTTATAATCCTTTCTTATAAAAAATGAAATGAAAAATGAGACGTCTCCGCTCCGCGACTGAATCATTTCCGCGACGGATAAAAAGTATAAGAGACGTCTCCGATGTCGCGGAGGATGTAGCAGAGACGTCTCCGAGACGTCTCCGATACAGTTTTAATAAAAACCGTCTCAAGTTGTATCCACGACTCATACAAGTTTTTTTTTAATGTTGCGGAGACGTCTCTGAGACGTTTCATGAGTCGCGGAAACAACTTTGAGACGGGTTCTTTGAAAGTGCTTTGTTACATTTTTTTTAAACTGTCGCGGAGACGTCGTGGAGACATTTCCGCGACATCGGAGACGGAGACGTAATATTTTTTTGTCTGTCGCGAAGGCGTTTCCGAGAAGTGAGAAACCCTAAGGGAATTGGCCATGTTTTTATTCATGGGATTTGCTATGACAATCTAATTGCGTAAGACCTGACATTTTACCTCTGCCATTTTCACCTCTGCCATTTTTGCCTCTGCCATTTTTTACCTCCGCCATTTTCACCTCTGCCATTTTTACTTCCGCCATTTTCACCTTCTGCCATTTTTACCTCTGCCATTTTGCCTCTGCCATTTTACCTCCGTCATTATTACCTCTGCCATTTTACCTCTGCCATTTTTACCTCTGCCATTTTTTCTGCTGCCATTTTACCTCCGCCATATTACCTCGGCCATTTTTATTCCGCCATTTTACCTCTGCCATTTTTTACCCTCTGCCATAATTTGCCTCTGCCATTTTACTCCCCCTATTACCTCTGCCATTTTTACACCGAACCATCATTATTGGGGGTTTAACGATCTTGATCATATTAGTCAATTAAGCCTGGGTTACACCAGAACCGAATCAGCAGCGAATCCACCCGAATACACATTTTGTTCTCCCTCCCGAAATGAGCGAAATTCGGGAGGGAATCTAGAACATTCATGGAGGGATTCTGCTGCGTTTTGAAATGTTCAAAACCAGCCAACTATCCTCAAAAATACACCCGAATGTGGTGATACCACCCGTAGGGGAATCATTATGTGCCTTTATAAGGTAATTAATTTATTCAGAGGGAATAAAACCTTGTCCTTTTCAGCCTGAAATTTTCGAAGCTTGTTATTTTCCCATCCCACATGTCCCAGGGCCACTGAGATCGTAATTAATGGACGTAAGTGGCTACAAAACAAAAAGATTGGTTGCGTCATTATTCAATGGATTTCCGGTTTTTATCTTGTGCGTTCCAGTGCACTAGAAATTCCAGCCGTACGGAAGTTGTACACGTTTGAATCTTTTTTTTCTTCGTGCTGGGAGTTTTTTATTGCCGTACAACTTCTAAACTCCTTAGTATAATAACGGGCCTATAAGTTTATGCCCCGCCTTAATCAGGGCTCTGGTATTATTATTTTTTTCTCCAAAGCTCACCCATGACAAGTTTCAATCTATGACAAGTTTTAATTTGATTATTAATTTAGCTAACAAATGCGGTCACACGTGGTGACCCACTGGGTGGGGGCGGTCATAAAGGGCTGATTATTTTCACTTTCATTGGCTGAAACATGCGATTGTGAGAACTTGGTGTCCGTTCTAAATTAGCTGCATGTTCTCCAGTTAACTCAAAATATCTAATAAAACGTAACAAGCTGAACTCGAAGATGCTGATGTTTAAATCAATAATCATGGGTATTTAGTTTTGAAATAAAGTCAAAGTAAAGTTTAGCCCTCATTGAAATAATCATCAATCAAATAATTACGTTTTGCATGTAATAGATTGGAGGGCGTTGTTTGAGTAGGCCTGTGTTAGCACAGTATTTCGGTAAACAATCTGATAAAGGTCATAAATACCATGCACAGCAAACAATTAATGTGATAGTCGACGGAGTATGAGAAAGCGAAAATTTAGGTAGTAATGATCACGTGTTTGTGCAAATAACGTTTGGCGGGCTTTTTATATCTTTCCATGCTATAAAGTGCTAGAAAAAATCGTTTTGGCTTCTAAAGGGCCTGTCCATAGGAGGCGACTGGCTGTGGCGACAACCAGTGCCGTCAGAACCTGCCAGAATCGTGTCGGAATCGTAGGTGACCGTAGGTCATATCGTATACCTATGACTATGTCGACAGTAGGCTACAACAACGACTTTCTTCCATATAAACAATAGACTAAAAATAGGGTGGCATCCGCAAAAACAATCGCCCTAGAATTTCGCTCATCTTGCGGCCGGACTTCTCCTGTCGCAGCTTAAAATCAATTGAATATTAACTTGCATTCTGTGTCGATCTTTGCGACGGCATGCTGCGGCGACAGGCGATCGAGTGTTTCTTACCTTACGGCGCCTGTCTCCTATTGGTGCGTGAGTGTCGTCTCAGTCCGCCAAAAGACGCGGATGATAATTGGGTCGCGGGTGATTTTTAAAATTTAAAAAAATGTGCGCGGTGACTGTACGGTGTTTGAATAGGAGGCCGAGTTTAATTTTGGTGAAATAAGTTGGAGACGAAGGCCCTAGCGGATTTCACCGGCCGTTTGGTTCGCCGGTGCAAACATACGCTGTCGCGCGGCAACCTACAAATGGCTTCCGTTGCCCGCCGCTAAACATGAGACATCTGTGACAATCTACGATAACACCTTGTCGTGTCAAGAGAAGACAGACTACGGTTATCGTTATTGGCGTCAACCTTACAGACGCCGGCTATTGTTTAACTCGTTGAAAATCCAGCGGTGAACTGAATTGTGCTACGTCTCTTTTGGCGACAGACGCGAAAATTCACGAACTTATATATAGGCGATTGGACCCGCGCATGGTTGCGACAGGTGGTTCGTAGGTTGTCGCCAAAACGATCGCCCTTCTGTGGGATAGGCCCTTGATAGGTCCAACTCGGCCAAAACAAGTACGGGGTCAAATTTTCAGACCCCTCCTTCACTTCCTGGGGTCATTTTGGGGCGCCATATGGCCCAATAGGTAAATTCTGTGTCTTCCTTCCAATATTTTTTTTTTTTTTTTTTTTTTTTTTTTTTTTGGGGGGGGGGGGGGGACATGAATGTCAACATAAAGATTTGGAAATGTACTATACAATGGAATAAATGACGAACAAATGTCACATACCATTCAATTGGTTACTCTAAGCGTGTTAAAATCTAATAAAAAAAAAGAAATGCCTACCAAAATCAATTTTGGCCCTCACAAGGGGCTGTTTTCGTGACATACCGTACCACACTATGCCTTGAACCTACGTACACATTGATATTTTCTGGTATATCACGTGGACGAGCAGGTTTCGATCTGGCGGCAAATAGTCAACGAAGTCGAAATATCTGTAGATGTGATAAGTTGTGTGACACACTGAATTTTAATAAGGTGGTGCTTGTTTGTTTGTTTGTTTGTTTTTTCTTCTCTTCTTTTCTTTTCTTGTACGTTTATTTTAACTTTGATTTCCGGTTGTAAATCACGTATATGTAATGTAAATAATGTAGAAAATTCAGATTTTAGTGGTAAATGAGATCTTCCCTTTATTTTTTTTTTATTTTTTTTTTTTTTGGGGGGGGGGGAGTCTGGGTTTTTTTTTTTTCAGGACAGAATTTTTGCGGGGCCCGACATTTTGGGGGCGGGCTATCGAATGATATTGATAACAAAATAAATAATTACAATAGTAACATTGAAAATAACAATAAATAATAAGTTATATTACAGCGCATAACTCTTTCCAAAATAGCAATGTCCCTATGCGCTAATAAAAGAAATAAAAAAACAAAAACAAGTAGAGATATAAAATACCATAATGCTGCAGTCACACAGACACTTTCCGTATAAACGAATTCG